>OU896710.1:32958271-33558271 GCA_918026855.4 Phaedon cochleariae
CCGGAATATAAATTTTCGTTGAATTTTGGACGCGGTACAGTCAATGACGGCACTCTATATATGGCAATCGCACGTCCATTGAGTATTTCTTCAGTGAGGTCCATATTCAGCCTTAGTTCTATGGTGCAACAGAATGTCTCAACGAGGATTCTCTAACCGCACCCATGTCTGCAACATTCGTTCCATATATTATGTGAACTTGTATCCTCAGGTGTATCCTCCCATGTAGATCAACAGCAAACCAAATGGCATCTCTTACGAATCCTTCATATCTGCTAATATGAAGCAGCCGGTACTCAGTTCCCAGCTTTTCGTTGGTAGTTGCCTTTCCTGAACCGTCCTCGAAAACCTCGTAAATGTGCAACATGGAACAGTGAACCAGTGGTAGTCCTCCGTATTGCCAGTGAGGGTTGTCGTTTGTTGTGTTCTCGCATCAAACAAGTATAGTACATGAAACAAGAGAAACTTTGTATGAATATACTGTATAAAACTTAGTTAAAATATGAATCTATTTATAAGCCTATATATCTACCTAACTATCTATTCGAAATTCAAACAAAATGAGTTATTGTCTCTATTATATATATTCATATTTTTTACAAATTGCCCTACATGCTGAATATCCTATCTTATCTTCTAAAAATGACCTACATTGACAGAAAGCTACTCCATTTTGTTTTGTTTTTTTTGTTTTTGAATTTTCGTTTGTTTTGACACTAACAAAATCGTTGAATTTCAGAGCAGTGTTTTAACCGATCCCTCTTTTTTTTTTTTTTAATTGGTACCTTACTTCGATTTTTGATTTTAGTGACTTTGTTTTCTTCTCCTTAATAGACTCAATTCCCATAATATTTGAAACATGCATTACTGAACAATTCAAGAGTAATTTACGTATGTTCTGTTTCCAGAAAAATTATCTATCTACTCAATTTATCAATCATCATTACTTATCTGTGCATGCGCATGTCTTCAATCTTTTCATATTCATCTCTTAACATTGCTTTATCATTGTTTCTTGCATTATTATTCTTGAGATAATATACTTTTTCTATACTTTGACTGTGTTCAATTGAAATATTCCATGATCATTCTTTATCTTCTTCATATTTTTATTAATAATTCTTTTCCGTTTTCATCCATTTCTAGGTACCTAGCATCACGCATCCTATACATTTAGATAGGTATTCGTGGAATTCATTACGAAAAGTGATTCAAATAGGCTAGTCCGGGCCCTGGACTCTCGTCGCCAATTTGAATTACCTTGCATTCTTTCTAAATAACTTATTCTTACGTCCATCTTTTTTTTTTGTCTAGTCATCATTCTTCGTTCATACACTTCAACATTCATCATTACTTTCACTCTCTTCATTGTTTATATTATGTAAAATGCATTTAACGCTCTCGCCGGGTTTTAATTTCAATGCTTGCGAGTCGAGTTCAATGCTGAATTGGTCCATATTAGACGAAGTGGTTCTGGTTGCGGAATTCGTATGTGAAGTATTATTTTTATTATTTCTTTGATTTTTACGAGCGTTGCACCAATTTTTGAAAAGTTTTATCAGAACATATCCTATGAATAAGCTTAATAAGCGAATTCATTATGATCATCTCAGTTTATCGCAAAAATATCATGTACCTACTTTTTTCAAAAAATATATATAAGGAGAGTCGAACTTTACTATACATACTGACGAAAATAAGATTTTGAATCAAACTCAGTTTCCAAATTCATTCCTGTATGAGTACAGACGGTTTTAGCATGCCGAACTGTAGCGCACTACCAAACAAGACCTTACATGGGACGAGTCCTATGTAGAAGCATTTCGGTTTTAGCATGCCGAAATGTGAGCTCGTTTTGGCCAGTGCTTCATACAAGAATCCTTTCTCTTTCCTTTTTTTGTATAATTCCTCGTATAAGTACAGTCGGTTTTAGCATGCCGAACTATAGCGCACTACCAAACAAGACCTTACATGGGACGAGTCCTATGTAGAAGCATTCCGGTTTTAGCATGCCGAAATGTGAGCTCGTTCTGGCCAGTGCCTCATACGAGAATTCTATGAATCTGCCAAAATTTTAAGTAGGTAACAATTAAATTTCAATTTCATATCAAGAAATAAGAGTTGAATTAGAGAATAATATTCAATAGTGTGCGATAATAATCCGAATAAATATTTTTTCCAAAATTGATTTCCGTACTAATTCAACTTTCATTAGTATGAATGATCGGTATGAACATATTGACTATAACCTCTTATATACCGTATGAATTTTGAAATTGATTTATGCAAGTAGCAACATTTCTACACTGTGGTATCCTTTTTGAAAGACTGATTTCAAGGAAGGAAGATATCTTATATTATAATAATTATAAAATTGTTATTATGTTCACTACTTTTGGTGCTACTTTATCGATAGATTTGATTTTGGAGAAGGAGTAATGCAATATAGCTTTCCAAAAATATTCGGGCATTTTTTTAAGTACTTATAGAGGATGATCAGCAAAAGCATCACCAACCAGTGGAATATTGGCATAGTTCAAAGAAGAATAAATTGCAAATGATATAATACTTTATATTATATAAAATAATGAATTTGTGACAACACGTTATCAGTTTTGTCTAGTAAGCTGCGAAATAAAGTCGTGGAATAAATCCTGGACCTAGCCCAACACTAGGGTTCACTGAAACTAGTATCGCGATAAAATGTGTAGGCCACGACGTTATTGCGTTTCGCCATTATTTACTTATTTAAATAAATGAAGTGTCGTAGAAAATATATTGGTGAATTATCGGACTAAAATTATTCCGGGTGCACGTTTTTAATCAATATTTTGTCGAATTAAGCGCCAAAAATTATTTGAAAATGCTTCCTCATTTCCACTGTTTCATTCGACTTCATAAGGTCATCAGGTAGGTAATCGCAAAAATTTTAATCAGAATTAACTAGTAAGTATTCGAGAAAAGAGGCAAAAAGATATATCTAGAAAGATGCAAAATGTAGGAAAATGCACGTTAAAAAATAGAAACATCATCAAATACCCCTATAGTTGAATGACCGATGATTCTATTAATCACTTTGCGCCTATATTTGAAATCTAAAAAAATATTTGAGGTCATTCTGTTTCGATTTGGAATTGGTGTGGAGTATCTCGCTGTTGATCGAATTGCAACACATAAAAACTTACTTCAACTAAAATCAGGTTAATTAGGAAGAATTAACATTCAAGAAAGAGCAGGGCGCCTCCACCATAATGTCACGAGTGGCTCTAACCTAACGCCTACTATCGCAACTCGAACTTACTCGCTTGCAAGAGGTTTTTTTTGAAAATGATAACTAAATAATTTATCTCCACTTCACAAGTTTATTCATTCTGAATACAAACAATTAGGGCAGGAAATAAATTGACCATTAATTATCCAGCAAGATACATCCAACTCAAATCGAAGCAAAACAGGAAAACTAAAACTATAGTAATACTCAAAAAAGGTACTTACAGAAGGGCTCGCTTTTCGTTGGAGGATTGGAACTGCCACTCACGAAGTTTAGACATGATGCAAAGTTTGAGATTTACTTTCTATTAGAATATTTGAAAAGACTTTACGGTCCACTGTCCGAACCACAACTGCCGGTTTTTTCTCTAATACTTTTTCATCTTGGTTTTGGTAGTGGTAATCGAATCAGCATAAAAACTAGTGTATTCACCTCGATTAGGAAAAATCCAAAACCAGCAGTTTCTGCCCGTCAGCGACTTTACTTGAATAATAATAAAATTGAAATCCGAACTATAATTTCCTCTGAATATCGTAATTCTCTACTGATATCCTGTAAGCTAAATAATTCTAAGAATATGATCTAGACTAGGTTATTGTACTGTTCTTGAATGAAATGAGAATTTCAAATATTCTCAATAAAATTATAGTTTTTATCCATTCTTGACAATACGAAGTCACACCGACGTGATTTCTAGACGTCATAGATACGTCACTGCAACGTCATGAAAGTGACGTTTCCAATACAGCTAATATCATTTGTATATACAGGGTGTCCAGAATTGCTGGGACACATAGCTACCACGTGTAATAGAGAGTCAAAATAAGAGAATAGTTCTGACCTTACATAAAAAAAAACAGGTGCATTTCAATTTCTTACGTCGAATTGACTTGTATTGATGAAGGTGGCCGTCATATTGAACATTTATTATAAGAAATCGCTCTGCCTTTGTTTCCACTGTCAACTAAATTTCGTATCACAATGTTATCAAACTTTTACTTCTTGTTGAAGAAAATTGAGAACCGTTATTACCACCCCTAAGATTTTTCTGAAAAAAATATCAGGGGGTGAGGGTAGTTTCAATCCGTCTACTATTTTTCGTGTTTCTATTGATTACTAAAAGGAGAGTAATCCTCTAAAATGCACTCTGTCATATTCCATTTAAGTTTCACTAATTTCTGAATAGCGAACAAAAATGTGTTTTTTATGTGAACTTTGAACTCTTCTACGGTACATTTTGGTATATATGAATTGGGTCCAATCAACTTATTTTGACCTCTGTTAAACGTGGTCTCAATGTGTCCCAGCAATTTTGGGACACCCTGTCTATCTCTCTGCCATGCAAACATTATTCTTTTCCTTACCACGACACCATGTGCGAACAGTGTAATATGAGATTTTTATATTTCAACTTTATGGTCCTCAATCGAGAGCAAATATCCAAGAAATCATTTATTTCTGAATGTTCAACAATATTTTTTTTTCATCTCTTGGACCGCGCGAAAGGGAATTCCTATAATGTTCGTGGAACATCGTGCATACCTAGGGAGGACAGGGAGAAGCCTTTTAAGCCAGTTCAACACTATTCTTTATATTAAGCTAAGCATATTACTACTTCAGAACTATATTTTTTGACGTTTGTCGAAAAAATTCTGTTTGCAACTCGTGCGCGAAATCCTTGGGTCATCTCGAATATTTTTTCAACTCGGCTGCGCCTCGTTAACAAAATTTGTTCTCGATCTAAAAAGTGAAACCAAAATTCAGGGTCGTGTTACATTTTTAGCGAGAATTGATTCACCTTTCTTTCAATCGTTAAATCAATATGCCTGAAATTTCTTACAGTTAGTCTACTAATCGAACTCAACTCTTTGAAATACGTAATGAAACCTCATTCCAGGCCCGGACTCTCTGCTTTATTATTTCTGAAACTAAATGGATTATAATGAACAAAAATAATGTGAATAACTCCTTTGGCACATTTGAAGTACCTCCATAACAACATATTATTGGTTTCAGAGAAACATATAGTTATTTATTATACAAGGGAAATAAGTAATAGACGCGTAGCGGAGGGAGACAAAAAACCGTGAGCTAAAATTTAATATTTTTCCCGTGTATAATACACTATTTTTTTCTGTGACAGAAGAAAGGACGAATCAATATTGAGAAGATATTACATAATTTTGAAATCTGAAAATTACTGACGTGAAATTTTAAGTTTTTAACAGTAGGGACACCTGCGTTGTAGACATCTTCATCATGCTTTTGAAGTAATCAAATATCTGATGTCACTTCTGTCAGTCTAATTCTGTGATGCGATTTCAAAAAATTGCGAATTTAGTGGTTGTTTAGTAATATACGTAACCGCGAAGTCGAATGGAAGATAAAAGGATACTTGCAGTTCTTTCTCGGATACGGTATTATTGACTCATTTTTCGGAACTATAGCACAACAAAAGCCATCAACAGTGTATATATATGTGATATATATCCGGGAAAAAAGTACTCACTTTTTTCATACGGGAAAAAAGAAATTTATGAAAAGTGACATTTTATAACCTGCCAACAGAGATGAAATGCCAAACTTTTTTCCCGTCACAGAAAAAATGTTTTTTTTTTATTGTACCAGTATTTCACCTGATGAAGCTACTGCGTTAGCGAAACATGACGTGTGATTAAGAATTTTGTGGAAATCTCATCGTTTGTGAAGTGTTTACATATAAAATTTCACCTCATCTGAACTATAGGTGAATAAGTAACGCTCATCAGTTTAATGCTTGTTCATTCTTCATAATGAAAAAGTTGAAAAGTAAAATTGTGCGTCATTATTCTGGCTCCTCTTTGTGCGGTGTTTTTCTACTCACAAAAAAATATTGCTGTATTACCGCAAATGATGCCAATATGCGCACGGAAACTTGTCTCTACAGTCAACGGAGCATTCAACCCAAAATTCCAGAATAATTATTATGTCTGATTTATTAATTGATTCTTTCATAGGTATACAATTTGATAATAATCATTGAAGGATATTCAGGTCCACAAAGTTGAAATACGCGTATTCAAAAATCAGAATTACTCGTTCTGGGCGGTTTCTTTTGATGGCTCTGTAAATATTTCAGTAAATTTTTTTTAACCATCATACGTGCTCAGTATATTTGAATATTATGCCACTATGAATGAAATGACGAAACACTTCAATCAAAAAATAGAATTTGTGTCTACTTAATTGTTTGGTTTATTCATTATTCATTTATTGATGTACAGCACTGCTCAATAAATAAGTAACGACTCTCAAAAAAAATCCCTTCAATATAACATCAACTTATGCCCACGGATATATTATATATTTCACAACACGACCATGGAAGAGCGTATTTACTTATTTTATTATTTCACGATAAATACTACATGAGCAGCATTGTACACTCGTAGAGATTGAGTTTAATCAGATAATGTCATCATTATTTTTGAAAATGTATGTATGTAATATGTATTTAATCTTTCATATAGGTATTCATTGAATCATATTGTCACTGTATGTAAAAGTTATGTATATTACTGTACCATTCTTTTGAATGTAGCATATAGGATATGTATGTACATATATTTGTTGCAGAGATCATGACATATTATCACCTAATAGATAATCTTGTAAGATATATGTTCTAAAGGTCTAATATTTTTATCACACCTTATAGTTCCTTTTTGTATAAAGTAGACTATAGTATATATAGTGCAGATAAATGAAATTACCTCAATATTTCCCAAGACCAAAGGTACTTTGTTAATTTCATTTTCCAAATGCTCATTTTTCTATCCTATACGAGGTAATTCCCATATATATCAAAAAAGAATATTCAATACAAATTCAACGATATTGTGATGATGAAGGCACATCAAATGATTGGGAGTTTTATAAGATGCACCTTCGAGAAATATAATCGAAATATTGGTTCAAAATATTGTTGGTTTGAGAGATATTCAAGTTATTCCATATTGCTGATACACACTTAACCTCTGTTCCATGACAGCATAATTACTAGGAATTATATTATTGATTTCTGCATTCCGCTCCAAATTGAATGCGAATTTCATTCATTATACTTTTTTTACTAAATACTTTTCCCTGCTCTCTGGCGTGAAAATTAAATCTCGAGATGGATTGGCAGTTGAGACATCTTATTATATACCTCTTCAATTTTCGAACATCATTTCAAGCGTAAGTTCACGAATCATTTGTTTTGGAAAATCAGTTTCCATTGGTAGGAAGACCATTTTACTTGGCATATATATTATCAGATTCCTATAATAAAACTCCTACTTTTTATCTCAAATTCAGTGAAATATTCATTTTCCACCCATTGAATGAATCTTCAGATTAACAAATATTTGACAGAAAATTTGTTGATTTTGGCTATGATAATCTGAGAGTAGCATCAAACAAAATGACGAATATAATAATTGTACATAAATGTCAGAATCTTTCTTGGTTTTGAGAGTTACATTTCTACTGAAAAAGTTCAAAGCCTCCATAACAAATTTTTCAGGATATTTTTGAGTCTCGAAGTTAGTTCTGAGTCTTTGAAATATTTAAGTAGATTATTCAGCTATAACTATACAGGGTGTCCCATAAGTAATGGATCAGAAGAAGAGGGGTGGTAGGGTGGGTCATTATTAATTAAACTTACGGTATAATTATGTTGTTATCAAATTGTTGATGGTTCAAAAGTTATTCAAATTTTCTTAAGAATGCGACGCATTTGATGAAAATTAATAATAAAAATTCTGTTTAGAATAACCCCATATGTTACACCATTTCGGAATCTGTATTAAATGGGCAACTTTTTCTTATGATTGGTTATCTATGTGGGGTACTTTTTAAATCTGCCAGCGGCATTTAAAAATCGACTTAAATATTTCATTCGATGACAAAACTCAAGGAAAACAACATTTTTCTCAAATAATTGATAAGAATAAGTAATACATGTCATGAAATTATTCTTGGGGAAAGGTGCATCCATGTGGATGAAATTTGTAAAAGAAAAAATCACAATTGTGACAGTTTTATTGTAAATAATTCTTTTTATAGAAAAGAAAAAACATTAATAACTTTTGAATCATCAACAATTGGATAACCACATATATGGTTAGTTTGATTGGAAGTGACCCCCCCGCCCCTACTATCCCATTTCTTTTGATCCATGACTTATGGGAGACCCTGTATTTCTTTCCCGTTGACTACAAATAGTTGAAAATTCGTAGTCAATATTCTCAATCAAATGTTATGAACGATAGCATACCTAATGAAAAAAGATCAGAAATAATAGTATCAAGAAATAATAAAACATTAATTCTCATGAGTAAGTGTATTGAAAGACCAATGGAATCAACTGAGCTTGGTTCTCATAGAGATGTGACACTGTTACTGATTGAATAGCTCGAATGGAAATGAAAATTCTAGACTGAACTAGTGGTGGGAGTTTCAAATTTCCATCGTTTTTTCAGTTTTACCTAAAATTGGATTTTCTCACAGTAGGTTATGCCACCTCGAAATAAAAATGAGCTTTCTTTTTCGAATTGTTCCAGGTTTTTTTATTTTATAATTGAACTATGGGCCATCTCATTTCTGATTGGATAAAGTAATTGGCTAGTTTTGATGCCACAACCTTTGGTCTATTTCAAGAATCACATCGATTTTGCTATTGCAATTGCAGGGGGTCACGGGCTTTTGTTAACATTTCGGGAGGTGTTTCCTGAGCTATTTTTATAAAAAGTTCCTATGAAAATTTGACAAAAAACACTTCCTAAGGGTGCTCCGACCCTCAAAATAGGGCAACCTGAAACGATTTCTCCTCAAAATTTTTGAAACCGTTTATCAAAAAATCATGAAATTTTGTATATCTGATGTTGAAGCAAAATTTAAACATAGATTTCTGGAGTAATTAACAAACCCATTTCTTTCTGTTTCTTTTTATATTCTGATAGCAAAATATTATACTTGAAGATGTTTTACGTGAAAATCACAATGTTCTGCATCAATGGATCTGCACCCTAAAGACGACTTTTCCTATGAATATTTTCGAAAGCGCTTACACTAAAATCTTGAAATTTGCTACACTGCATGAACTTTCAACGCCAGATGAGATTCTGAGCTCAAAATTCCAGAATTTTCTTCAGAGACGTATCATACTTTTATTGTGGGTTAAAACAAACCCATTTTCTAATGACGATTTATTTCCAACATTTGATATTAGACTCAGGAATCTAATAATGACTAATTTTTCCGAGAAAATTGAAATTTATCACACCGATACCCATCTCCTTGCAAAGCCATAAAACAAAGGGGTTATATTCTTACCCCTTCAGTATGTTACACTTGTGATGGGAATTTGGAAACTTCAGCTCAGGATTTAATTCAGCGTAAAAAGTATGCTGATGTGTACCAAATTTCAAATTTTCAGTGTGAGCGGTTTGTAGAATATTGAGAAAACCCCGTGATCGAGGTGCCGATACTGCCGAAGTATCAATCTAGAAAATTGCAATTTTTTCAAAACCAATTTACCCTATCCATTTGAATTAGGAGTACCTGAAAAGAGAATATGGAAAAAATACCATTAATAATTGTTTTTGTCCTTAACCCATCCAGTGCGTTACGTCCCTAAAAAAGATCTTGAACTTCTGAGCTCTAATTCTGATTCAGCATTAGCATCATGCGATGTACCTAATTTTATAATTTCTCAATGAACGATTTCGAGAATATTGAGGAAAAACCGTCTCCAGGATGTACCTATACAATTTGAAGGGCGGGCCTCCTCCCTTAGGAAACAATTTTCGATAAAAGTTTATAGGAACTTTTTTCCACTTTAAGAATAACCTCACGAAAATTATCCAAAACCAATTATCAGACAGCATGCTGTACATGTGAAAAAAAAGTATACCTACCATATAATCATCGCGACGTGTCGTGTATCAGTATGACCACTATCCATTCGTTTGGTGAATTGAGCAGAAAGTTCACTGAAAAATCACCGGTTCACCTGGTCTCAGGGGGAGGAGGTCATGACCCCCATGACCCCTCCCCCTGGGATATAAAAAAATCGAATATTGAATCGTCTCATCATCTATGATTTTTTATGCATATAGCCATAAATGTTATATTCATACAGTTGCTCGGTACACCAAAGAGCGAACTCTTAATTTCACATAGGACCAACTACAATCTACTCTTATACTATATAGTTCTACCTATGTAACTATTTAAGGAATATTTTAACCATTATACAAAGCTTTTATTACAACTTTTCCTAACCAGTTTGCTGTATCAAAATACCTAACCTACCTATATGATAAAAAGTAGCACTTAAGAAAAATAAATCTAGGATAATGTATATTTATAGTCTAGAAAATACTCCATTTGTAACTTTATTGCTTTTTCTAAGTTTTGTATATTTATTCCAATCCAGAAGTACAATTTTATCCATACTAGCAATGTCCATAAATCCAAAGGGGTGAAGAATATCAGAGCGATGAAGTAAGTATGATTAAATATTGACAATTCATTTGATTCTTGGAAAATACGATGAAATTCTGAAATTCCAAAAATATCTATTATTTTTACACAATATATTTTTTAACTAGTTTCTTTGGTATTCAGAAAATGGTACCGTACAAATCGGTTTTAATGACTAATGAAATGAGTAGGTATCTTGATTTTTTCATTCATTCATAACCACATCGGTATTTAATTTTGTAATTTCGATAACTTTTTCAAACCATATACTTACCTAAAACTATAACCAAATAGAAGTAGGCATAATTTACCAAACATGATTGAATCATATTATTTCATTACTACGCTAACGAAGAATTTCAGTCAGTTTTTAGTTTTCTGTATGTTGATACCAATAAGTAATTTCAAGGGCTAAAAATCCAACCAATTTTCTACGAATTAAATTTTGGTTGTATTTCATTAAATATTCATGGAATCATGGACCAAATTATAAATCACAAAGAGGGATAAACTCAAATAAGTCATTAAAGTAGGTACCATAATAGTTCATAAAATGAACGAAAATGGTAGATATAACGAGAGAAAATAACTACTTTCCTGGCTATATGCCACGCAGAACAGTGGATTTGAAGACGTTTACAGCTATATGTAATTTAGGAAAAAATCACTTGCAGCTATATATATTCGTCTTTGACTTAGGATTTACGTATCAAGTATCACTTTACGAATCGTTACATAGATATCAGGAGGATGTAATTCTATGGTCTGCGTGGCATATAGCCAGGAAAGTACCTAGTTGTTTTTCTCTCGTTCTACCATTTTCGTTAATTTTATGACCTATTGTGGTAATGACTTTGAGTTTCTCCCTCTTTGTGACCATTGCATTCCACTTTAAGTATTGGGCTTTTTCCTAGTTTATTGAATTATAAATATCTCACCTCTATAAATAGATTTCATAGACACAATAATACACCAAATCTTCGCGGTTTCTTTAGATTTATGTGCTTTGTGTGTATGAATACTTTTTATTGTCATAGTTTCTTGATGTCTGTGTCAACAAATATTATAATGTTCAACGAGCACGAAATGATAGTCATTTCCCACGATAACAAATTAGCATTCCGTGCGAGTTATACACTTGACTTTGTCTACGGCTAAAACAGATAAAAGCGAAATTTTTTATTTCTTCGGCTTGTAGCCATCTGCTTTTCTATTGAACAGCTGTAATTGCTTGAAGTTTGACATTTCATGGGAGATGGAATTGAGTTCTCGAACACAGTAAAACAAGAGCAATTTTGTGTTATAGCCGTAGAAAAATATTATTCATTATTGTTATTAGATGTTCTGTACAAAACTTCTTTGACTGAAAGTTTTAATAGAAATGATAGAACAGAATTGTTGAAGTTTTACATGTTATACTGTAGTTCTTGATTAAAAGTTACATAAACGGAAACTTATTTTATTATTTCGGGTATCTCTAACTCAATAGTTTTGACTGAACATTCCATATGAGAATATATTTTTCGTAATTTCACTTTCAGGATGCTATTTGCATTCTTGAAATGAGATCTATTAAATTCAAAATTGACAATAGTACACATTTCCTTTTATTTTTTTGTTCATTAACTATCATTGGGAATGAAAAAACACATTTTCTCCAGCATAAGCAGAAACTTTATATGATCGCAATGTGAGAAATGTTAAAATTAGGTTTTCACTCAACGTTTATGAAGAAAATTACTGATAATAAATCTGATCATAACAGGGGAATGATCAACGTAAAAAGGAATCAAGAAAAGGACAATTTTTAGAGAAGATTCAGAATTCCTATGTCAAATCAATATGTTCAATAGGCGTAAATTGCATATTGTCTGCTTGATTCACAAATTATTGAAATATTAAAATATTTTTTACATTCATCATCGATTAACATTTTCACATCGGAAATTCATAATCGTTTCACTAGATATACAGGTCTTTCCGTGATACCTAAGCGTAGAACAGCTTCTCCTATAATGCAGTTGAAATATACAATAAGAGTAAGAATAAGAATAAATCATGTTCCACTTCAAAAGTCAACCAAATCTTTCGCTAAATAAACTTAATTTTAGAATAAATAATAATGTTATATTTATATTCATTAGTATTAATTATATAATTGTTAATTTGAAATGTTGTAAATGATACTCTTTGCTGGCCTTAGGCGAAATAGAAATACCGAAAAAAATACTGAAACCAATTTTGAAAGCGATGCGTTCTATTTGAATTTGGCAAGTGTATTTTTTTGAAGCAATTCAGTTGGGTAATGGATTCTGAAAAAATGATAAAAAATAAAAACACCTATTAAAGTTTTTTGTCTGATAAAAGGTCACTATAGGAGCTTGTATTGTATATTTATCATTATATGAATCATATAATGTATCATAGTACCCGAAATTTCTCCAGTCACTGTATATTTCTAAAACAACATACAGGGTGTTATCGAAATAAATATATAGGTGCTTTATAGTCTAACGATGATTCCCAAAATATTCGAATAAACCAGAAATTTTCTGACTTTTATCGATCTTCTCACAGTCAACCATTTCAAGATAATACAGTGCCCGTCTAAAGACTGTTTTCCACTACTAATTTTCGAATACCTAGTAGATGAAACCATACCTTTCCTTGAAGAAACGATAGCTTAAAGTTTCAAAATGACTGCTGAGCACCATCTTGATTTTTTTTTTAAATAGACCACCCCGTAATTTATTCCATTTTCGGAATCTTCTCATGATTATTAACAGTTTTATCGTATACACTTCCACTCTTGAATTCAATAGTTTTCGGAATATTAACGCGACAACGATTTGCAGAATAATTTTAAAAAATTTGCCAAGATGGCGCTCAGCCGCCCTTTTTATATTTTAAGCTGTCGTTTTTTCATAAAAACGAAGGTTTTCATCTCTTATTTGAGCCTACCAAATTTCGTTGTAATATACCTGGTGGTTCAGAAATTATTAGGGACAGAAGAGACTTTAGACGGACACGGTATGGCACTCACTAGTTTCACTGACTCAATACACATTGCTCTGAAATCTAAATAATCGAAAACATTCTATAATCTCATTCGCTCACTGAACTGTTTGCATCAGCTCTGAAAGATACAAGCTTATTTTAATAGTTTCAAACCCTATTCTACTTGATTTACGATTTACATCGGAAAATTCATATCACTCAATACCTTTGGGACGAGTTCAAATCCTTGGCAATGACTCAAGATAATGTTAATTGTAATTTCGCGTAATTTTCTAATTTTTCATGAATTTTCCTGAGTATGACGGAATTGATCATAAACATGTACAGACGCGCTTGACACTTGATTCAGCTAGAGGTTAGCTAGTATAGCTAGAGGCTAGAGTTTATATAGAATAGGTATATTGACGTTTTTTGATAAGATCCAACAGTCAGCTCATTCAGCCTGCTTTTATTATCTCAGATCTGAGAAACATTCACTTTCTCGGCACTATTGAACTTATTGAAAAAGAAATATTCTCACATACATTATGAACATGAAAAAATTGATTCTAAAGTACGTGTAGAAAATTCAGGAGCACATTGCTGACGTCAAAATAAGAAGAAAAGTTCGTATAAATATATGTCCGAAAGGTATTCGTTTCTGAGATACAGAGTGTCAAAGTTGAATTCTTATTTTAGGTTCTTGTTAATAAATTTCAAAATAATTGTGATATTCGAATAAAGTTTGGTATCTTGGGGTATTTTTCAATGACAATATCAAATTTTATGTTAGTTTGTCTCTTTCGTGGGGGTGGCGCCACCTACATATGTCTTTCGAGACTTTTGAAAAGTCATAACTTTTGTATGCCTACCTGTATCAAGTGTTATAGTAGAAAAATAGATTTCTAGAACACTTTTGTGTAAAAAAATTCCTGGTAGAGCAACTGTTTTCGAGTTATTGGGATTTGAAATAATCAATGCAAAAGTAATTTGGAATGACAAGAAGTTGGAATTCAAAATCGATTTATCAAGTGAGGGAAATTATTTTTCTTTAATTTCATTTCAAAATAGGAATTGGGCGTAATTACAATTTTATACTAATAATAATAACAGTATTAGAACCAAATTAATGCTAAAACAGTTAGTTGAGCAATGATCCATTGACGAAGTTGATCTTCGCTTTCTATTGGCACCGTATAAACTCTTGCCTTATTTAAGTGTCCCCACAAAATAATTGTCATTGAAAAATCGTGAGAACCAAGGGAAATAAAGTAGGAATTGGTGTTCTTCTTGAATTTCTGGAGGTTATATGTCTTGGGGAACACCTCCCTTGGCAATGTATTCCAGGGCCTCGCTGTTCTGCAGGTCTCCAAAGTGAACACGAAGGGGTGCGAAGCCTCAACTCGACGGGTTAATCTCGCGGAGACTGTCAAGAGAGGAACAATTATTGTTGATATTTCAGAAAAGAGCATCGTCTAAGAAAATAACTATAAAATAGAGCCAGATCGCCAACTTTTCAACGGTGTTCCAGAGAAGTGCGTGAGTTTGTGAGCGATGCATCACCCACGAGACGAATTGCCCTTTTTTGGACAGAATCCAACAGTTTCAGGGTATGTTTGGGTGCTGCACTCCAAATATGGAAACAGTATTCCAGGACAGGTCGGATCTGTGCCCTAGATACCAAATTTTAATCAAATATAACAATTATTTTAAAATTTATTGATAAAAAACAAAAATTAAAATTCAACTTTGACACTCTGAATCTCAAAAACGAATAACTTTCGGACATATATTTATACGTACTTTTCTTCTTATTTTGACGTCAGCAACATGCTCCTGAATTTTCTACACGTACTTGAGGAACACCCTGTATATAAAAAGAGATACTTTGAGAATTCGCATTCTCTATGTGATAAAAATATCAATTTTTTCTCGGTTTATTCAACAGAAAACTACTTTCCTGGCTATATGCCATGACGAACATTGAATTAAATCTTCTCAAGTTGAGAATTTGCATTCTCCTTCAGATAAAAATATGTATATGTACAGGGTGATTCACCATAAATGTCTCCCCCTCTAGCTCACTTATTTTTGAACCGTTTTAAAAATTTGAAAGATAATCTAAAATGATTTTTCTGAATTTTTTTTCCAGTTGCATCAGAAAATACAGGGTGCTCGGAACAAACGATCTACAGAGTACTAATTGATTTTTTTAAATGGAACACCCTGTATTTTATTGTATTTTTAGATTCTTCTTGAAGAGCTGATTTCATCAATGTATCACACTTGGGGTTTAGCGGGAATGATTACAGAGATATAGGGTGTTCAAAATCGAGATTTTTCAACTTTAGGATTTTTTTGTGCCGGCTTCTATGTTCCCATCCCAACTTTCGATTTACTATCTAGTGAAATTTAATTGGAACATTTACAGGGTGGTTCAAGATTCACAATTCTGGTCACCCTGTATCTGTTCCAATTATTAAATGTCAGTAGATAGTAAATAAAAAGTCAAGATAAGGACATGAAAACCGCGTGACCGATAATGAATAGTTTGGTCACAAAAAAAATCCTAAAGTTAAAAATCTCGATTTTGAACACCCTATATCTCTGTAATCAGTCCCGCTAGACCCCAAGTGTGATACATTGATCAAATCAGCTCTTCAGGGAGAATCTAAAAATACAATGAAAAATAGGGTGTTCCATTTAAAAAAATCAAATAGTACCCTGTAGATCGTTTGTTCCGAGCACCCTGTATTTTCTGATCTAGCGGGAAAAAACTTCATCGAAAATCATTCAAGATGATATTTCAAATTTCAAAATCGGTTCAAAAATAACTGAGCTAGAGGGGGGGACATTTATGGTGAATCACCCTGTACATAACATCATTCTGAATATTGAACAGAAAACACTTACTTGCCTGGTTATTTGATACGTCGAACATTGAATTATATCTGATGAACATCCACAAAAGGAGAGCATGAAAAATAAAAATCCTTAGAAATTGAGAATTGACAATCTCTCAAATCTGATAAATAATATGATGTATCATGATATAAAAATATAACTTACCAATATGTTCAGTATTGAAATGTAAAGGAGGAGTATACTTGTTTAAAAGATGATCTCGATGAGCTTGGAATTTCCAAGAAAAATCATTCCTATCAGTGTATGATGAATTTCAATTTGTCATATATATATATATTTTTATGAACTGTGGCAATAACGTAGCTTATTCGTTTTCCGCGATTTTCCTTGTTTTATATGGGCTAGTGCCCTAGGGCTGCATGAGTGTATCCAAGGTAAAATAAATAAATAATACACAAGTGATAAATAAACAATTAAACATTTTTATTCTCCTCACTCGAAGAATACTGACATACTTGAATGATTACATTTGAATTAAAAAACACTAAAGAATATAACATCCTCAAATTCCGCATTTCAAGTTTTTTTATGTTTTGGTGACAGCATCATCATCTCTAATCTGTTGGCCAAAATTGATGTCTGCCTTGCTTCCTTCTCAATAACATCTAAACTTTCTGAAATAGAAGTCATCTAGAACAAAGAAAATACAACAATATTTTGTATAACAAGGTTATTAGATTGCACACTGACTTGTTTATTGTAATCTCTCAATCGCATCTGCTTCTGATGATTGTGGTAAAATATTACTATTTCTAAAATAATGCCGGCTGCCAATAAAAAGCTACATATCAGGAATAAGTTACTATTTCCTTGAAATAATCGTCGCAAAACCATCACAAGAGGTTGACATTTTCTCAGGTGAAATTTGTAGTGACTTCCTTCACATTTTCCACATTCGAATGTATATCACTGCTATCAGTTACCATGTTGGGAATCCATTCAAGAAACGGTACCAATTTGCAAGTTCTACCAAAACCGATGTTGTTAATATTATTTCAAGGAAGGAAGTGTCAATGGGTTATTGGAATGAGTAAGTGAAATAAGATCATTATCAATTAAGGAAAGTTAAAGTGTTATTTTTTGTCAATACAACAAATCTATAAAATGAATAATAGGTCCAAAAATACCATAGAATTTTTCACATATGTACAGAGGTACTTAATAGCATATCAACCCCCCATCCCCCCCTAGTAAGCATACCAAGTGATGCCAACCTGTGGGAATTCTCCGATATTGTGGGAATATTTGTAGAAAAAAAAAATAGAGAAATGGTGAGAGTAAGTTAACCATAGATGAGTTAACTTTTCTCTGTCTGTACCATCTTATGTTAGTGTTCTGGTGTTTTGAGTTTCTGTATAGTGTGTCCGACTGACATGAAACTAGCCGTAGTCGTTTCATGTTCCATGCACATAACACAGAAGCATAAAACCATTGACAGTGCCAGTGACAGACGTCTCGATTCTCGAAGCATATAAGCATCTTCGTTCTCCAAGTTTGTTCTCTTCATGCAAATTATGCAGTATTCTTGATTATGCAGTATCTATAAGTTTGAAATAAGTACCAGACATAGAAATTTCTTGTCCCTTGCTAGAGAATTTCTATCAACATAGGTTGGCACAGCATCACCTAGATCATGATAAGAGAACACGGCGATGGATGTATTTTAATCATAAGAATAAATCATGAATAGTTGCTATTGTTATTTCTTCTTAGAACGAATTTGAAACCTATGCCCAGAAAGGGAGATGAACAATATGAGACAATATCAGAACATACTGACGAATCATATATATGTTTTGAAATATGTGTATGAGATCCCAAAAACTATAAACCATACAGATTTTTTCGATGATTTTTTAGAACAAGAAAAATCCAAAAAACTTGGTCATTAATTTTCAGCCTGACGCCGATGCCAAGAAGTCATTGTTGCTAAATTGGAATGAAATCAGAACTTTTTTGTATTCTGGATTGAAATACTCTTTCAAAAGACGTTGTGATAATAAAAATCAATCAGACAGCCAACTATTCACAACAACGGTTGTCAGAAACCTTTTTAAAACAACTAATGGTGAAGTCAAGCAAGACTTAACTTATTCCCAACTTGAGAATTAAAGGTGATCGGTGAATACAGAATCAATGTATGAAATTCACCAAAATCATCACCATCTTCAATCAGGAATAAGTTGAGTGGTGCATGTATTCACCATAAATTTCAAACTTACGATAAAATAAATAACTAATAAAAACAAAAACAATAATGGAATGTTGTTTCCCTTTTCACCATTGGAAAACGGAAGTTAATCTACTGCAGACTGTATCAGATACAAGGCTGAACAATAATGAATGTTATAAAATGTGAATTTTGTTTCATTTACTCGTATTTTTGTGTTGTGCCAACATTTTCTGGTCAAATATTGGTTATATGTAAATGACACTCAAGCTACAGATTTATTTTCTAACAGCATAGTGAATTAAATATCATGAAGCATGATGAAAAACAACATATTGATACAAAATTAAAAATAGTAGCAACCAATCACTGAGTGAATTTGTCGGTCAAAATCCGTTATGGGCACCACGAAGGTCGATTCCCAGCATGGTAATGTGGAAATACCTATATGTAGGTGTACCCACTAAATAATCCTCCTCCTTTCAAGGCTCGTCTGACCGAAGTCTCGTCTGACCGAAGTCTCCGATGACACTTAGGCTTGTTGGCAAGTGTACCATTGTACCTCGAATATGCCGTTATTGATTTTTACCATATACGACCCATTGTTCTTATAAGGGCCACTTCAAATGCCGCCATAGTAACTGTGAGCACTGCTGCTCACAGTACCAGAGGTTCGTTTGAAAGACCCTTTCCATTCAGGTTCCTGAAGACACTCTTCCAAGGTCAAAAGTTTTTCTTCTCCTACGAGTAATGGGGGAAGGGGTTGGTCCAGCCCTGTGGTGCCCCCTGCACAGGGCTAAGGCTGTTTACTCTGAGATGTCGCCATATTTCCTCCCGTTATCGACACCATATAACCTCGGTACTATTCATACCTCGTCACGGGTTCCCACAACTTGGATTAGATTGCCAGAGCCTCGTTATCAATCCGCGGCCACATAAGGATGGGCTACTTAGTCACACGAAAGAAAATCTCTCGTCCACTTTCCTAAGGACGGAAGATTGAAAAGGTAATGTTCAGAAATGGATCGAAACCCCAGATGGAGATTCAGCCATGGGCTTTACGAAGAAGTGGACTGTTCTTGTATTGATAACTGTCTGTAGGTTAATCGAGGAGGTGATATATTCATTATTCCAGATTTTTCGTGATTTCCCCTCGTTTCTATGAAATAAAAATATTAGTATTATATACGTATAGTGAGGACAAACCAGATATTACGTATATTGAAATAATACTCATATTTTCATTTTATGGAAACTAGGAGATTAAATCCGAAAAAATCTGGAATAATGAATGAATTTATATTTTCGATTTCAAAATTATGCTGTGTAAGTAAAATGAGCGCTTTTTCCATAATTGGGTACCAAATGTTCTCAAAATGTATGGTTAGATGGAAAATACTCCTCCTTTCAACGTCTACTTCCGATGTCTGATTAGAAATATGGTGGGTGAAATAAAAAGACTGAATTGAAAAATAATATGGTAGGTACCCAATGAAGAAAAAGTAATATTTTTATTAAGCAGCAGACTTTTAAAATCTATTCATCTCGAAAATGGTGAGTGCTATCGAAATTAAACAGGAGTACCATTTTTGAGTAAAAATGAAGATATTTTCTCATTTTCTGGTCAAACTGCCGAAAATAGCATAAACAAAAAAGTTGGGAGAGAAAGTGTCCCAGGCCCCACCTATTTTTCCATGCCCCTGATCAAAATTTCGAAAAATTCTCAACATTCTCAAATTGGCCATAAAAAGGTAGGTACATGCACAAAATTTGGTTATTTTATCACAGAGGATTTCGAAAATATTTGAAAAAAACCATCATCTCGGGCTCCCCTTCAGATGGCTATAACCTCAGAGGGGGTAATTTCTGGACCCATGTCTATATGAACTTTTTTACTATTTTTGTTCCTCAAATCTGTGGTTGAAATCTTTCCTCTTTCGGAACACCATGTATACAGCGCCTGATTCAAGAGGTCGAGCGGGATTAGAAGGAATTTCAACTTGGCAGGAAACATGTCGATAGGAAATGAAATTTGGCTGTCTGTATAGAAAATGGGGGTCTTTCAAACTCCCATGTACAAAGGTGTTTCAGCTACATACAGTGTGTCCCACTTACCATGCTCACCATGGGTATCTTTTCAACGGTGAGAGATACGAGGTCGGTTAAATGACACCAAATGTGGAGTTTGTCAAGGCCAACTATAATGTGAAAAAATATTTTGATACAATCTATTCGTTTTTGTTTTATACGCAAAAAACAGATTTTGATCATTTTCATGTCTCCTCCGTAACTTCTTCATTTATGAAAATATTCAAATAGGAATTTCAAATTCTCATGGCAGTTTTTCAAAGTGATTTCGAAATAAATATGAAATTTATACCAACTCTTCTAGAATTTGAGATATCAGCACCAACTTTAGTTTTTCAAATGTAGGTCATAGCTCACTATGACTTAGTTACAAATAACTTTTTTTTCTCTTACAGTTTTGTGTTTATAACAACGGAGTTATCGTCATTTATACAAAAACAAAAAATTATTTGGAAGCCGCCATCATGAAATTATAAATTTTAACCAAAGAATCATATCTCGGACCTCAAAAACCCCCACTTACCAATTTTGAATGGAATCGGACCAAATCTTGTCCGCCATCTTGGAGCAGCCATTTTTTTCAATTTCAACAAAAATTCCATAATGAATTGTCACCGAAATTATGAACACCTGCCAAATTTCAAGTTGATCGGAGTTATGGAATTTTTGTTGAAATTTAAAAAAATGGCTGCTCCAAGATGGCGGACAAGATTTGGTCCGATTCCATTCAAAATTGGTAAGTGGGGGTTTTTGGGGTCGGAGATCATGATTCTTTTGTTAAAATTTATAATTTCATGATGGCGGCTTCCAAATAATGTTTTGTTTTTGTATAAATGACGATAACTCCGTTGTTATAAACACAAAACTATTACTGCGACATATCATCTGTAAGAGAAAAAAAAGTTATTTGTAACTAAGTCATAGTGAGCTATGACCCACATTTGAAAAACTAAAGTTGGTGCTGATATCTCAAATTCTAGAAGAGTTGGTATAAATTTCATATTTTTCTCGAAATCACTTTGAAAAATTGCCATGAGAATGTGAAATTCCTATTTGAATATTTTCATAAATAAAGAAGTTACGGAGGAGACATGAAAATGATCAAAATCTGTTTTTTGCGTATAAAACAAAAACGAATAGATTTTTTTTAAATATTTTTTTCACATTATAGTTGGCCTTGACAAACTCCACATTTGGTGTCATTTAACCGACCTCGTATCTCTCACCGTTAAAAAGATACCCATGGTGAGCATGGTAAGTGGGACACACTGTATATTTTCTTTGATTTTGACAAAATCGTTCTGTGGTCATGGTTATGAATTAGTTACCATCAAGAATCGGGTCTTACTAACATGGCTAACTGCCATCTAGATTTTTTGGAACTTAAAACCATGGAAAGTGTAGTATTAGTATTTATTTAAAGCCAATATCACCGAAGTGAGAATGAAGAGATTATATGTATAGTTTTCGGATGCCGAATTAGGCAACAAATCACTGGTTGGACCTGATCTATACGTCTATAGCTGGGTTTATCGCTGGGCGATAACTATCGAGAAGGTATACACTCTGCCCAAGATAAGGAGGGCCAGTATGGGTATCTCGGAAAACACGAGAGATTCAGATTTGGTTAAATGGAAGAAAAGTTGCGCGAGTGAAAGACCAACAAAATTACTTTCAAAGATCTCTGATATGACTTTTTGTTTTCATTTCAAAAAAAAACTGGATTATCAATTTCATATTTTTCTGGCGTCAAGTTATGACAGAAATGAAAAACATCTTGATGGCAACTTTTAATGCTATTCAGTTTGGCATCATCAATTTTCTGATCCAACGTTTCGTCTTTGAGCAACCATCATCAATTTCGAATAAGATACGATACGATATGCTACATATTGTGATTTTGATGCGTTTCGAGCTTATTTTCGCCATCATCAAGTAATTTTTGGAATACGGGCCTGAATTTATCATAATTCTGTGAAAGACCTATTTGGATTCACTCGAAAATTGCATGCAGGAAGCCCTGGACAATTCGATACTAGCGGATGTTCAGGAATGTTGGTTCCAGCAGGAAGGTGTACCTGCTACATGCACATAACTCAAGAGCTGCTAGATAGATGTTTATGATATATGTTTATTTGACCAAGTTACAAAATACATTCGTTTTCGGGAAGTCAATTGCGGAAAAATAGATTATAAAATACATACACATTACAGTAAATTCAATAAAATAATAAATTGAAATCGTTGAAACCAATACAATATAAACCATATATCGAAGACTGGAACCTTTGGCACGATAATACACTGCACTGTTTTACCACTAACCAAACCGATTTTTTGAACGCCTCGACACGTGTCTCGCTAACTATGTTACCATCTTCAGGAGAAGATTAAAACTCTTGAAGTTTAAAACAGATCATTTACGTAAATAATAAACAAGAGAGGACCTAACACAGAGCCTTGTGGTACTCCATGTATAACTGATATGTATTCAGATGATGAATTATTGATGGTCACACAATGTTTCTGATTACTCAAATGAGATCTGAATAAATCCTAATTCCAAAAAAATGTAAGTTTTTCTACCAGTATACTGTGAGACACAGTCGAAAGCCTTGGAGAGATCACATAATGTTACTGATACATTTTTCCACCTTCCAGGCCTTCCAATATGTGTCTTACTAGAGTGCTTCGAATAGATAATTTTTTGACCTTTAAAGAGTGCGGACACGCTTGTCACCACTGACATTTCCGAATTATCATCATTTGCAGATTTGAAATGTCAGTTCTGAAAATCGAATAGGCGTCCCCGTGAAAATGTTTGCGAATATATCTTTTTCGGTATCAAAGAATGATGGTCATCATTTTTATTTGAGTTGTCCAAAGACGAGACGACATTTCAAATGTTCGTTGAAGCTTAAAATTAATTTCATGAAAATACGTTCATTGACCTAATGTTGATATAACTACACAATGAGCATTATGTGCCTTTGGTGTTAAGCCAATGTTAGGATTTCAAATAATATTATGTCAGCACTAGTTCAATGAAGGGTCACATAAAAATGCCATTCCATCTCTTATAAAACATATATACACTCACATGCAAAAAAACGCAACCAGTAAATTTTTGGTAAAATTTGAAGTCTCATATTTTTTTTTATTTTTACTTCAATTTCCAAAATTTTTACAGCAAACTGTGGATAAAATCATTAATTTCAACTGGCACATTCAGTATTTTGTTAAATGCTCATTAGTCATTATACAGTCATTATACAGGGTTAACTAGAAGTATGTTGATATACCCTAATTTTAAATCATCCTGTGGAATAATTTCGTGGTCAAATTCTTTCAAAATACCAATTTTTGTTAAGAACCCGATCCTTTTCAACATTTTGTTTTTTGGTTCAAGTCTTTAGGTGCACTAGTTGATTTTTAAGAAGGAAATGAACTTATCATCAACGTTTACTTTGAAAAATGTAATTTTTTGAAGAGGTGGCTTTGCTCGTTGTTGTCCTAATGTCAGTTTGACAGTGAGAGACCTTAAGGAACTCGAACCATGGTTTCAAGTGCGGAAAATTGCGCAAAAGCTGTCGCTCTTGTTGAAGATGGACGTAATTATGAATATGTTGCAATGATACTTCATGTTCATCGCTCAACCATCAAAAGAGTAATCAAACGTTTTAGACAAACTGGCAGAAATAAGCGTAGGGCAGGTAGTGGCAGAAAACGAAAAACGACTGCTATTGATGACAGATTACTTCATGTAAATACTCTGCGGGATCGTCATTTAACATCAGTGCAGTCTAGAAATCAACTTCAAGAGGTTCGAGGTACAAATGTTAGTGTGTGGACAGTTGGCCGAAGATTGAAGGAGTTTGGTTTGAAAGCTTGCAGACCAGCAACGGGACCCAAATGACTTCCGCGTCACCGAGTAGCTAGACTGGAATTTGCTACTGAACATTTACATTGGAACTTAAGGCAATGGAACAATGTTCTTTTCACTGACGAATCCAGATTCTGCTTACATTCTCCAGATGGACGGAAAAGAGTATGGAGAAGGAACGGACAAAGATTTGCAGAATGCACGTTCAGTCCCCATCTGAGTTATGGAGGAGGTTCAGTAATGGTTTGGGCAGGAATATCCAGGGAGGCCTGCACTGAGTTGGTGGTCATCGATGGATTTTTAACGGCTCACCGATATATTGAAGAGATATTAAGCAATTACGTTGTAGCTTTTAGTGGATTTATCGGCCATGACTTTATCCTGATGCAGGATAATGCGCGGCCACATACAGCAATTTGTGTCACACAATACCTCGCGGAAGTAGGTATTAACAAACTGAACTGGCCAGCATGTTCGCCTGATCTCAACCCCATAGAGCATGTGTGGGACATGCTTGGTAGGCGAGTCAGAGATCGTGAAGTAGCTCCGGCTACCATAAATGAACTTCGTTTAGCCATTCAGGAGGAATGGCAAAATATTCCACAAGATGCTATTCGAAACCTAATTGACAGTATGAACCAACGTATGCAGGCAGTTGTGAGAGCCAGAGGTGGTAATACAAAATATTAAGCTGATTTTGTTGTAAAAAGTACGTTTCCTCATCAGGCTATTTAAGTTACAGTTGAACTGGTTTGTTTTGAAGTTTGATTCTTAATTTGAATTGAATGAGTTTGCATAAATAAATTTTGTATTAATTGTTCATTATTATAACTAAACAATATATTGCTGCCATTTCATTGTGACACTCATGAACTGAGCTGTCATACTGACATTATGGCACAATGAGCAAATCCATGTCGTCAAAAAATAACATTTCTCAAAATTAGGTAAACTCTGTTGTTTGGAGTTCATTTCCCTCTTAAAAATCAACTAAAACAACTAAAGACTTGAACCAAAAAACAAAATGTTGAAAAGGATCGGTTCTTAACAAGAATTGGTATTTTGAAAGAATTTGACCACGAAATTATTCCACAGGATGTTTTGAAATTAGGGTATATCAACATACTTCTAGTTAACCCTGTATAATGACCAATGAGCCAGCATTTAACAAAATACTGAATGTGCCAGTTGAAATTAATGATTTTATCCACAGTTTGCTGAAAAAATTTTGGAAATTGAAGTAAAAATAAAAAAACTATGAGACTTCAAATTTACTTGTTGCGTTTTTTTTGCATGTGAGTGTATGTCTCAAGTTTTTTGTTCAGCTGTTTGACAAGATGACAAGTGTGTCAACACTCTTTGAAGAGAGTAAAATGAGATGTTCGAGGAACTCTATCTCTTACTAACAATGCTTGGGTTGTATGTACAAGTATTAAAAAGAGATTTACGACATCTTAGTTCTAGTTGTGTGAAACTGGCTCAGCCAATACTCTGTTTTTTTGACAACCCAACAACTTTACTGTCAACATTTGGAAAACAATCATTCCGATAGCGATAGCCGGTTTAAGGCAAATATAGATAGATAGATAGATAGATAATTTATTCATTTCTACAGAGTTGTCTTACGCGTCTGAGAAGTAAGTCACATACATACAGTTTAAAATCTAGTATAAACATTCAATAATAAAAAAATAAGCATAGAAATAAAACATTACCACAGATTAAAAATAATCACTGACTGAGTATGGCTCCATACTGAGTAAGTAATTCCGTACCGAGCCAAGGAATCTTTTGGAATTTTGAATAGCTTTTATCTCATCCGGAAGATTATTATAAAATTTTATTGCATTGTACAGTGGACTTGTTTCGAAAATACACTTTTTGTGGATTGGGTAACTATAGTTGTTTTTTAGTCTCGTGTTATGTTCATGATTCATTTTGTGACTGCTGAAGTGATTTTCATGTGTGGTCTGGAATTTGATAGCCTCATAAATAAACAAGGCTGGTACAGTTAACATGTTGTTTTTTTTAAATATTCCCCGGCATGAGCCATCTATCTTCAAATCGAAAATTATCCTCACTACCTTTTTCTGGCATATAAAAACTTTATCCAAGTCCGCGCAACCTCCCCATGTCCCAATCCCAAATTTCATTCTTGAATAGAAATTTGCATAATAAACTGTGATCAGAGTGCTTTGGTCAACATTGTGTTTCAGCACTCTTATAGCATATGTAATTGAAGACAGTTTATTACACAAATTTTCTACCTGAGTTGTCCATGTCATTTTGTCGCTTATATAGACCCCTAAAAATTTGACAGTGTTGTTACATATGATATTTTGATTGTCAATATTGATAGATTGTGGCTTTTCAATAATATTGTTGATTCTCAGCAACATACAATCCGTTTTTTCATTGTTGATCATCAACTTATTTTCATTGAAATAATCTTTTGTTCTCCTCATTATCAACGTTCCTTTTTCAACGATATCAATAAAATTGGGACCCCTAAGTAAAAAGTTAGTGTCATCAGCATAATTTAATATTTATGTGGAACAATCAGTTACTAAATTTTTTATGTCGTTCACGAAAAGTACAAAAAGTATTGGACCCAGGATACTGCCCTGCGGGACACCCATGGATATCTCCAAGGCACTCGACCTAACTGCACCCTGTTCAGATGATAGTTCAACTACTTGTTTTCTATCTCTAAGGTATGATTTGAACCAATTATAGGAGTTACCGCGTATACCGTATTTATATAGTTTATCTAGCAAAATATTATGATCGATGCAGTCAAATGCCTTGGAGAGATCCACAAAAATGCCACAAGAGAGATCTCCGTCATCCAAGGCTTGCAAAACTTCGACACTGAAGTGAAATAAGGCAGTCTCGATTGATTTATTTTTAAGATATCCATGCTGGTTCTCTGCAAATATCTGGAACTTTTCAAAAAAAATTACCAGTCTTTTTGCCATCAAAATTTCAAGAATTTTTGCAAAGCAAGTTAATAAACTGATAGGCCTATAATTTGATAGATATACTTGTACGCTTTTTATTCGAATACAACTACTACATCTTTACCTGAATTCAAATTGGCATAGATCAATCAAGTTATTAGATTCCACGTATAACATTAGCCTAGATTTCAAGATAATTTCAGAAAATTTTGATAAAATTGGGATTGTGTAAATAGAACGGTAATTGTCGATTTTGGCAACATCAACTTTTTCGAAAATATGAATCACTTTCGTTGCCTTCAAAACATCCGGGAAGTTCCCTTCCCGTATACAGTTGAAAAGTAGTGTTAATGAGTGAATTAAAATTTCTGACAGTGCTTTCACAATCTTACTTTTGATGTTGTACACATCAGTACAAGCCGAATTTTCCAGTCTAACCTTAGTTTCAGTTATTCCATTACTAGTGATGCGCATTAGAAATTATGATTTACAAGGAGTAGAAAAGCCTTCCATATGAGCAATTGCATCTGTATCCGATGTTTCTTTTGACAGAGTTTTAACAATATTATTTTCTTCTGCAATAGAGGCGAAAAAAGTTGCTGAATTCAAAAATTTCAATATCGTGTTCAGATCTATTGGAAGTATGTTGTTCCTTTCAAAAATAACTAACCGCCAACTATCACGAACCTTATTGTCAGACTGAGCAATATAACGATCGTAAGCATTTTTTCAACTTTCAATAAATTTGCATTTGTATTGTTTTTTGTACCTATATGTTGTGAACTCTCATAGCACGCGGATTTCTTGTTCAATCGCAGATCGTTTTGATACCGAATAATGTGTCCCTCATACTCCTCAATCGATCGTTGAACCAATCAACAGGGAATTTGTTATTATTTGAATGACACTTTTCAAGTGGAAAGTGTTGTTTTATAAGATTTTTAGTTAAAAATTTTGCAAGATAATCAGACTTTTTCGATGGATCTTCGAAGATAGACCAATCTAATTGTTCTAGTGATGATCTCAGTTTTTAGATTATCTCTCACTCAGATTCACAAGAAGTGATTAGCACGTTATCTGAAATGCTCTGGCCAGCTTGTTCACCCGATGCGACCCCGCCAGACTTTTTTCTTCCCTGGTGATATGTCAAGAACTATGTTTATGAGCGGGCTTTCTAAACAGAAGAACTGAGGATACTGGTTCTTAAAGCATTCCAGAGTATAATGCTATAAATACCGAATAATGTTTTAAATTCAATAGTGAGAACTTCTTACTACTATAAGAAGATGTTATACATGCTTAGAAAAGCAATGGCAATCTGTTTGAACAACTCTTGTGAAATCATCAGTTTCGTATTTAATAAATAGTTCTGACGTTCAGAGAAGTTTTCATTTGTGCATCTGTTTATTTATTTACTGATATTTTTCATTGAATTACCTATATTTACGTATTCTAAAATGCGTGTTGATGTAGCATTGTTAAATGTTCAATTTGATCAATGAACATTTTTTCATAGAATTATGAAAAATTCAGGTCCGTATTCCCAAAATTACTTTATAACCAAAATGAGCTCGAAACTCATCAAAACCACAATATGTAGCATATTGTCGAAATCAGAATAGAAAGGGCTATTCAAATCTGATATCAAAATAGCTCTCAGCCCCGGTGGGGACCAGCAGCACAGCCTTAACGATCTGCACACAGTTTATGAGTACAAAGATTGTTAACTGGCAAGTATCCACATCCACAGAGTCCTTGTGTTCAGATCATAGATATATTCGATTTTATATGAGAACAGGACTCCGATCTATAATACAATTTTGTGATCCTAAGTGCACTGAGAGGAATGGGTACTGTGAATCTCTCCAGAAGCATCCGGATCCAGGAATCAGTAATTAAAAATAGAGCCGAAATCAAACTGGCGAACGAGCTCATAGCAACCACCATTCTAAGGGCCTATCAGGAAAACTGCCCATTGAAGGAGAAGAAAGACCAGGAGTACACCTTGGTGGAGCCAGGAGAGCTATCTCTAATGGCTTATAACAAAGAGATAAGGAGGTTCTGTTAGAGTATATCAGATGTCTGCCAGCATGAGAATTCACAAGGCTCTCGCCAGAGATCCGACCCAAGAGTCAGCTGGATAAAACGACGACTAGGTACTTTATGGACTCTGATAGGCAAACGTTAGAGATTCTTCTACAGACTCACTTTCCTGGCAGTCTGCTTCTGTAGGACCGGCAGCAAATCCCCCTTGTCCTCCACTACGACGGCAGCAATGGAAAACCTCCCGAACCTCACTCCCCTCCACATTGTCCTGGAGAGGGAGGCCGGGCTGGTTTCCAATAGTTTCTGTCATTGGAAAATCAAATTAGAGGGAGGCGACTGCTGGACCACTCCAGGATACTGTGTGAAAGGAAAAAAGAAACTCTAGGAATGGTTCCCGACATGTTGGCCAGACATACATATAAAGGTCTTTCAAAGTCCTCTTCCCGAAGAGAGATGTGTAGGTAAGATGATTAATTAAATTCTCAGAGTTCAAACACATTATGTACACAGATGGTTAGATAACCTCACTTGAAGTTGCAGAAAACCAAAGACGGAAATCTCAGTCAATCTCGGTAATTATGCTACAATCTTTCAGGCGGACAAAAAACTAATACATCTAACTGATATTGGTCACATCCTACTGCTTCGCAGGAAAGTTCCCAAAAATATAATCTATAGAACAGTCATGGAAGCTTTTCCTTATTTTCATATGGAATGTGAATATCATTATAGTACGATGTATAAGAGGTATAAGCTCAGGGCCTACTCTATCTCACCGGGCCGTAGTCTATCCCCTCTCTCTCGACGCTGACGTCACACTAGTAGGTTGAGATTTCACAACAGTTCGTACTGGTGCGTTCGTAATTAATAGGCTATAGCTCATTTACTATACATTTTAGAAGCAAACACAATCGAGACGAAATGATCCCCAACGAATTCCCCAACTTTTGGTGAAAAAATGAATACAATAGGATGTATCAATACCGAGTTCTGGCGTTGTAAAGAAATTCCATTTTATTGAAAATCAGGACGATGTACTACAGAATACTATTTTTTGCAAATTTGGAATCGGAATAAGATAAAACCAACTCAGTATATCAAACTAGGATAATGTATCAATTGAATAGTGAAAAAATGGTAGAGTTACCTACAATTAGTCCGGAAGAAATTAAATATAAAGAGCACGTAAAAAATGAGCCATATACCTACTTACCCAAATTTCGCTGCATTACGATTTCGCGGTATTTCCTTGGACTGGTAGAAGGCGATAAACGATATACTTTTCATTATATAATATATACTCATTTTATTTCTGAATGGCGTATGGTTCAGACGTAGAAATATTGGTGTCTGAAAAATTCGAAACAACATTTCTACAATGTAAGTCACAACATAAAGTTTTGGAAAATTTTTTAGAAATCAAAATCAATTCCCCAATTATTTAGAGATTCAATGTTGCAGTTGTGGGTCTTTTGATGAAATCATCAGAATATTCTCTAAAACTTCTCGAATATTCTGTTGAACAATTATTGCAAAATCAAAAATAGTGCGATTAAGTCCAATAATAAAAATATAAAAATCACTAAACTTTCAGGATGTGATATATAGTCAAGATTTCAATTTTTAGTTTGTGATTTAGATGTATATATATTTTTTTCATTTTGTGATATCTATAAATTTGTTTTTAATTTTGTTATATTGATCACTCCAACAGTTTATTTTGTTTGGTTTTGTTTGTATAAGGATTCATCGTTTTTTTCCTTATTTATTCATATATCGTGTTTCTGGGTTTTCTGTTATTCAGTTCTTTATATGTATTATTATATCTCTCATTGTTAAAATACCTGTTTTTTTATTATTTTTGTTTGGTTGTGTTCATATGAACTCCACCTATTTTGTTCTTTTCAATTTTGATAGTATCCAAATCAATTTTTTTTTCATGAATTCAACGTTATTCTCAAAATATATACTCTTCAGCAGAAAATAATTAATACCGAATAGGCGTTTTTGTGTAATAACACACTCGAGTGATAGGATTTCTAACGTCATCAAAGTGCGTCCTGATCATCTTTAGACATAAACGCTGCTAAAACCCTTTGAAATAAAGTGGATGTGTATTGTACCATTTTGTAGGCAATTAAATTTCCTACAAAAAAGTCAGTGACAGCATATATCCACAGTTGATAGGATTAGCATGGGAGGCGTCCGAACTTTTTGAACTATTCTGTAATGAACACCTGAATCATCGTTCTACTTGAACTGAAATATCGGTTTGTTATTGGCCCTTGGGAATTTCAAGAAAAAACTCAGTCAATCTAGATACTATGAGAAATCTTTTCATGATTGAATCATTTCTGTGAATTGAATATTGGAATTTTGGTAGCTGTTTGAAAAAGGACAATTCTGAATAGCGTCAATTGATTTTGATATGCGATATTTCTGAAACTAATGATCGTAAATCAGTGAAAGTTGATTCATCTTCTGGAAAATTCTGTTCTGTACATATTTGATCTCCTGATATTTTTTGCTAACTGTAACCGTTTTCCCGAGGTACATCAATAAAACGGGAGAGACAATTTCCACTGCGTTGATTTTGTCCCTACTAGTAGTACTAGTGTGACGTCACGAAAGCGATGCTCCGGCCCGGTTAGATAGAGTAGGCCCTGATAAGCTCCATCACATAAATTATACAAAATCTAACAGTACCTATTCGATTTTTGAGCAAACATTCACTGATATAATAGTAGGTTATGTCAGTGGTTGGACCCGAGGAGAATCCTGACAATTTTTCAAAACCCTACCTATGACTATGTAAAACCGGGCGGTTTGACATTTGATTCGGAATTCGTATCTGTTCTAATTAAATGTCAGTAGATAGTAAATCAAAAGTTAAGATATTCACATGTATGCCGTTTTGATCAGTTGAGCTGGTTCTATTCATCACAATTCGTGATTTCAACAACTGATGAAGGAGCAGTGAGACGTAAAGAACAATGGAGGATTGTGAATAATGCATATGGTTCTATGCTATTGGTGTGGTCCATTCGTTTTTGAGCTTTGTGAGATAATGATATATATTACACACCTTTTTCAATGGTATTTTATCTCTTATTTTATGGAGCACAGTTACATCTGAATAACAAATCGATCTTGATAGTTATTTTACTTATCTGCTAGAATAGCTATATACCTACATTGGCGCCCGCAGGAATTTTCCTCAATAGTGCAAGAATTAAATTTTCTAGACCTGTAGACATTATTGAAAAATGCGCCGCAGGCGATTTTTTTGTTCAAGGTCAAATACCTTCAAATTGGAAGTCAACTTCCACCAGGATGAGATGAAGTGTGACTTTACAATGCCTAACAAAACTGCATATTTCTCAGAGCAAAACCATTTGATTTAAGAAAACTCAATTCAGTATGAAGCAGTATGAAGTGTTCAGTTTGGCCGCTGGACTGCGCGGAAGTTACAATTTCCAAATCGTTTTTGCTTTATAATATTGGAACAGCTGATGAGATTTCACTCACATAATACCTATATGAAACCTTGGCATGGCTTTATTTGGCAAAAAAAAAACATAAATACTGATCATAAAACTTGATTTTTTCAGTTGATGAAGAAGGGATTTGAGTATGGAATTTGGAATGCTGCTCAACTTATTTACAACATATTGTAAGACACTTTTGCAAAATGCTGTTAGTTCCATGGATGTTCTCTTATAAGTACAATGCAAATAACTATTTTTGTTGTTTTTTTTCTGTAGGGACTACTCACTTCTAGCACCAAAACTGAACAAATTATTAATAAGCAATGAAATAAAAAATGTAAATAAATATTGTCAGTGTGCAGTAAATTAATTCTAGTAGCTGGTAGCATTGTTTTTGTGAGCAATGAGAATTGATTGGGATATTCAACAAAGGAAGTGTTATTCATATGTTGAAAAAGGTAGGACTGGTAGGAGTACCGGAATCTCAGGGGGGCAGCACGGTTCCCCCTTGCTCCTCTCTGTGGGCGACCATGTACACCTATACCATCACATGTTATGATATGAGCACAATATGAGGGTATGAGGAAACTCCTTGAAACTACTTAAACCCCTTGTAACAAAAAAATAGTAATTGAAAATATAGGGATGAGTGTATGAGGAAACTCCTTGAAACTGCTTAAACCCCATGTAGAAAAATATTATTGTTTGGAAATATGGGAGAAAAACTGTCAAAACTATACATACTTTCACTTCTTTGTTTGATACACTTCAGACCAACCTTCAGACACAACTCAAATCCTCAGGGCTCAGATTGATCAGATCTCAGGCACAATATAGGAAAATCTTTCAGATAAATGCAAATGTGTGGTTGTACAGTATGTGGTATAAGGTATAAGTTTATATCCTTTATGGAAAATAAGATAGAGAGCAAACGGTGCTTGATGCTTGATAGCGATTGAACTATTAAACCATAATTATTATAAATTATAATTATATACCAAATGAAAACAAATTTTAAAATCACAATTTTCAAATAATGCCGTGTCTAGAACCCCGCTACCGTGAATCGACGTCAGCGTTAAGTGTGGCGTAAGACGTATTCGTTATCTTGTCAAATAGAGGCGTCTATAGACAGGGCACATCAAATATTGCGGGAAAGGGGATAAGTGGGATAAGCACCGAACAGAACACCAGTCTCTGTTTCTGTTCGGTGGGATTGAGGTGGGATAAGCGTCGCCACGTTATGGCGAAATGCAGTTTTTTCCGAATTGGCAATGATGGAAGTAAGAAATGGTGTAATTACTGATGCGCTTTTGTTTCAGAAATTTTACTCGACCTCTCGAGAACAGTGAGAGCAATGGTTCCGTCGATCTTCTAATAGATGGCGACCTTGCACAATTATGACATCTGTCAGTTTTGAGATTGTCGCAGATTTTTCGAATTCAGAGTTGAATAATCCCGCTGTTACATATGTTCCGCGTACCTAAAATGCCATTTGCCATATTAATTCCACTCGTCACAGCAGCAATAGCAGTATCACCATCTAGCGGGAAAATGAAGAATCGACGTCTCGCTCGTTGTGACGTAGAGAAATCATAGTAGGTGGTCGAGTGATTTTTCTGAAATTTTCAATACGTAATAATGGCCGGATACGCGCACCATATCGTAATTTCATCATTGAATTAGCACCAGTTGCCGCAGTTGGTGCTATTAATGAAATGTGAGGTCAAAGTCGAAACTCCCAGAATTCTGCCAGATAGCCCCACTGAACTATAACCCTGGATAGCCCTAGAGGCTATGCCCTGATTTATCGAGAATATTCGTAAGATTATATTGATTAATACACGCCTATTCCAAGAACCAATAAATTTTTTTCACTTTCCTAAAACCGACCAATCAGCAGGCTTTTGTAGCGATGAAAAAGCTACCTAGCTTTCCCAATAACCGATAAAAATACACCTCGCTTTCAATCGACACACTTCTATACTTTGACAATAACTGCCTATATACAGGGTCGCTGATATGTATGGAAACAGGTGAATATCTCGGCAATCTGTTGTTAGATTTTTTTGAATTTATGTACAGTGTGATTTCAAAACGTGGCGGATTTGAAAATGTTATAGCCTCTGTTGCCACTTTTTCAGTTATTCCGGATTTTTAGTAACTTCCTTATTTTGAATGAAACACCCTGTACTTTATTGGATTTCCAGATTCTCCTTGAAGAGCTGATTCCATCGATCTATCACACTTGGGGTCTAGCGGGAATGATTACATAGGTATAGGGTGTTTAAAATCTAGGTTTTTCAACTTCAAGATTTTTTTGTGTAGAAACTATCCATTATCGATCAAAACCGCTTCATTGTTCCTATCTTCACTTTTGATTTACCATCTACTGACTATTTAATTGGAACAGATACAGATAGGGTGCTCAGAATTCTGAATCTTGAACCACCCTGTATTTGTTTCAATTAAATGTCAGTAGATAGTAAATCAGAAGTAAAGATGGGAACATTGGAGCGGTTTTGATCGATAATGAATAGTTTCGACACAAAAAAATACTAGAGTTGAAAAATCTAGATTTTAAACACCCTATAATTAACTATGTATTCATTCCTGCTAGACCCCAAGTGTGATAGATCGATGGAATTAGCTCTTCAGGGAGAATCTGAAAATCCAATAAATTACAGGGTGTTCTATTCAAAATAAGGAAGTTAATAAAAAATCCGGTATAACTGAAAAAGTGGCAACATTGGCTATAACATTTTCAAATCTGCCACGTTTTGAAATCACACAGTACAAAAATTCAAAAAAATCCAACAACAGGTTACCGAGATATTCACCTGTTTCCATACATATCAGCGACCCTGTACATATAAACTAGTAGAGTGTAGTTCTGTAGTTTTTCACTCTCTTGATTCGCGGTTGTTTGCCATGACAATGAAACTTTCATACAATTAAACATGTATTTTTCGATAAAAACATTATCTCTTATGTGTTTACCTCCGAATATTTGAACAGATTGACACCCTCAAGGTATGGAAAGACTTGAGCAGACTTACGTTATTTTACTCTCACTGTGGAACTTCATGACCAATCCTTACATTGACGAAGAAGAAGATTCAAGATTTCAAGATTCAAGATTTATTCAAAGATTTGATGATACAGTATAACCATTTTTTTTTTTCGTAGAGTTTTTTCCTTCTGTGTACATCGTGAGCGAAAAACACCTTGGCAACAGGCTGCCTGTTTTGCATTTATCCCTCATGGAGCATGGGAGGGTTATCATGTTAAAATACATAACAAATGTTTTATTCTATGAACAAGAACAGTGCTTTTCTATACGTATAATTATTGGAGAAGAAAGAGGAGAAGATGAATGAAAGATATAGAGATGACATTTTTTTTTCAGAAAATTTGGGGTGCGTTTTTCATTCCAATATTTTATCATGCGCATGAATCGAAGAAACCATCAAACTGTTGCAAAATTCCGCTGGAATGTTGATGGACATCCATCAAACTGTTGTAATAAAATGCGCACTTTTAAATCGCTTTTGGAGAATCCAGCAGTTTGGAGGAGATTGTCATGACAGTTGACACATTTTAGTGTTGTTTTTCGTTTTGATTTGATAGAAAACAATTAATATTGAGGATTTTTGAGATTCTCGAGAGATTTTAGAAGAAAGAGTCAGTGTTAATCAATAAAATCTAATTAGCCCCTTCTGATTCTCAAGATACATGATGACTGACACACAACAAAATCCGTGTTTCCATCAATGTGTTGTATAAACCATTGTTCAATCCTTCCAGCATAAATTTCAACAAAACAATTGGTGACGTCACGACAAAAAACCGCATCTATCAGTGCGCACTTTCTTCGATGTTCGATGGAATGAAAAACACGCCCATGCATTGTGAAGCATGAATTGTTTTCGAGCAGTTTTGAAATTTTTTATTTCATTCGCGTTTTTAAAACATTCAGGCAGAAGGTTATACAGTTTTGGTCCAAAGTAGGAAACAAAATGTTGTCTATGGCTCTTTTTATATAGACGAATTTGGATAATTTTATTTCCACTGGATCGGGTCATTCTAGAACATTGTAATCTGAAATTATGAATATTTATGTTCATCCAGATTGCTTTATCCTTTATGGAAAATAAGATATCGTAAAAGAAGTATTATTTATCAGTTCTAGTTCTACCATAGATTAACGACTCCGTTAATCTATGGTTCCACCAACTCTGACCTCAAATGTTAGCCCCCATTGATTGGCATGCAATGGGAGAAGAAAAACATCGGATTATATTGAATCATCGTCACGTCACCGTTTGTTTCTTGGGCTTTCATGCCAAAACTACTCAAATGATTACCATGAAACTTTGTACACATATTCTTGTATGTATAAGAAAGGACATAGAATACTTGTTATTGGTAAAAATTCAATATGGCGGATCCAATATGGCAGACGAGTATTGTAATTCTGATAAAATTGGTATCTTCGGGTTTTTGAAGCCAAAACTTGAAAATTCAAGAAGGCGGATACAATATACAGCAGGCGAGTTTTGTACTCATATATGATCCGATTCTATTTAGTATCTAAGGGTATTGGGGATCGAGGATTACTAATCTTTTTTGTTTTTGTTTTGGGTGTATGATAAATTGAAATCCATCATACAGGACGTGAAAAGGAATTCTGAATTGAGAGATATAATTCCCATAACACTGATAGGAATTTTTTTTTTGGAAGTTCCAAGATCATCAAGATCAGAGTTCATGCAAGTATACTTCTCCTATACATTCCAATTTTCATTTCAATACCGAACATATATTGGTAAGTTATATTTTTATATCATATAATACATCATATTATTTCATCTGATTTAAGAGATGATGTATATTCTCAATTTCAGAGGATTTTCATTTTTCATGCTATTTTTTTGGATGTTCAACAGATATAATTCAATATTCGACGTGGCAAGTAGCCAGGAAAGTAGTTGTTTTCTGTTGAATATTCAGAATGATATTATGCATATCTTTATACTAGGTGGGCCAAAATAAATCATCCTATTGGAAGATGCTCTCATTTTTGCAAATGGCGGCCAATGTCAGATCTGTTTCGCCATTTGTGAACTAGACAGATGTAGAATGCAAGTGAACAAGCCATGGAGCGATACACTCCGCAAGAAAGCGCAATAATCCAAGCCAAGCCATCCTCAATTTCATGGACGATTTTTCGACCAAAATCATTATGAGCGACAAGGCTCATTTCTACCTCAGCGGGTACGTGAACAAGCAGAACTATCGCTTCTGGGGCACTGAAAATCCACGAGTGATGCACGAGGAGTCATTACACCCGCTCAAAGCATAGATCAAAGTGACTGCATGGTGCGCTGTTTACTCTGGAGGAGTCATCGGGCCATTTTTTTCGAGGTCGCCGTTGGTCAAACGACAACAGTGGACGGTCCGCGCTATAGGGCCATGGTTACCGAGTTTTTTTCTGACGCAATTGAACGAATTAGGACTGGAGGACATGTGGTTCCAACAGGACGAAGCAACGGCACACACTGCGCGAGCCACAACCGATATTCTGAAGGCGGCGTTCCCAGATCGCCTCATCTCTCGTTTTGGCTAGGGTTCCTTGATGGAGATTGACGTTAAAGTCATCTTCGTCTCCTCTCACTCTAAAGTGTTTGTGAAACAGTTATATAGTTCCATCCTTATTCAATTATGGGGATAATCATTGGGGGATAAACACTAGATTTTTGACATTCGTTTTTTTTTTAGGTTATATTGAGGTCACTGGCGTATCATACGTAATTTCCATATGAAATTCCTGATCCAACTATACCAATATATAGATGAACAATCCTCTAGTTCTAGAGTTTACTACTCCAGCATAATCTTTGCGAGGTAGGGAACATATAAATTGAACTGAACGCTCAATATATTTCACCAAAAGAGACTGTTCTCAGACTGTTTACCAGAATTGACTTAATTGACCAAATGAATTCTGATTTCAAGCGAGCAGAAGTATATCTATGAGATGAATGAGCTGAGCGTTATAATTGAGAAATGGTGGAAACCTCGATGTGGGAGTATCTGAACAACTGTACTCATGTCATGTGTGCTAAATATATTTTCGGAAATCCAATTCGGAAAAGAATTTATGGAGTGACTAATATCACACTATGTATAAAACTTCGTCTGGGACGAAAAGTAGGCTGATAAAAAGTAATACGTAAAATGTGCAGGAAAATGAAGAATAGAATATACTTTACCCCCATGTTATACATATGATTTTTCCGACTTCCTTGAATAAAAAGTCATTTTCGAATAATTTATTGATGGAAGTAACAAAGAAGTAGGTATACGCAGTATATCTTATAGCTACGTTATTTTCACTCTTCTTACATATTTTCTATGTTTTTCGATATATTGGATCCGTCATCTTGAATTTCCAAATTTTGACGAAACAATCATTATCTCCTACCCCGAAAACAATTACAAATCTCGTTCGCCATATGATCTTCCTCAACAAGTTAATACCCTGTACATACCTATTATTAAAATTTTGAATGATTTTCTGTAGCGCCCATGGATGTGACGTGACAGCAATGTCAGGGATGCCAGTAGATAGAACCAAAGTCTCTAGATCATTAAAAAAGAATGCAGCAATGATCTGTCCGTACCCTGTTAAGATGACTTTAACGTCAGTTTCCATCAAGGGACCCTAGTTTTGGCGATTTGCTCTGGCCCGCAAGATCACCCGATTCAACCGTTTCAGACTTTTTTGTGGGGTTTTTTGAAGTCTTGTGTTTACGTGAATAAGCCTGAGACCCTGGAAGCCCTCAAGGACAACATTCGACACGAGTGCCAGAATCTGTCGCCCGAAGATCTCGCCGAAGTGATGAAAAATTCCATAAAACGAGCCCGTATAGCAATCAATTGTGGCGGCGCCCATTTGGCCGATATCATCTTCTCGACTTGACCAATAGAGAATGCGAGTACTCAATAATGTATTTCTTGATATATATACCTATATCCATTTTTTATGTTCATAATTATATCTGAGAATATTCCTTTTCAATATTATTATTCTTCGTCAAAATTGGAAAATTCGAGATGACAAATCGAATATGGCGGACGAGTTCTGTAATTATGTTCCTATTCTAATCAAAATTGGTATCTGGAGGTTTTTGGAGTCAGAGATTATGATTTTTTCCAGAAAAATTTCAAAATTCAATATGGCGGACCCGATAAAGCGACCAAGTTTTGTTCAAAATTGGTATCTGGGGGTTTTCGGGTTTCCGTCAAATTTTGGAAATTCAAGATGGCAGAGCCAATATGGAGAACGATCGAGTGGATAAAAATAATGATTTCATTCTATTTCAAATCGGTATCTGCATGAGGATATTCGTGGTCGCAGATTATGATTATTTCGTCAAAATTAGGCAATTCAGGATGGCGCCAATATGACGGTCGAGCTCTGTAATTTTGATCCGATTCTATCTGGGGATTTTTAGGGTGAGAAATTCTTATTCTTTCGTCAAAATTGAGATTTTCAGAATAATTTGTATCTGGGAGTAATCGGGGTCGGAGATTATGATTCCTCCGTCATAATCAGTCAATTTAGGTTGGCGGATGATTTGTGATAAATAATGGGCGTGTTTTTCATTCCATCGAAGGAAGTGCGCACTGATAGATGCGGTTTTTTGTCGTGACGTCACCAATTGTTCTGTTGGAATTTATGCTGGAAGGATTGAACAATGGTTTATACAACACATTGATGGAAACACGGATTTTGTTGTGTGTCAGTCATCATGTATTTTGAGAATCAGAAGAGGCTAATTCGATTTTATTGATTAACACTGACTCTTTCTTCTAAAATCTCTCAAGAATCTCAAAAATCCCCAATATTAATTGTTTTCTATCAAATCAAAACAAAAAACAACACTAAAATGTGTCAACTGTCATGTCAATCTCCTCCAAACTGCTGGATTCTCGAAAAGCGATTTAAAAGTGCGCATTTTATTACAACAGTTTGATGGATGTCCATCAACATTCCAGCGGAATTTTGCAACAGTTTGATGGTTTCTTCGATTCATGCGCATGATAAAATGTTGGAATGAAAAACGCACCCATTGTCTTGAAAAACTGATGAAACACGCTTTCATAGATGGCCGCACTAAAATGAGGTAGAAAATAAATAGTAGTTCAGAAAACTGAAGAGATAGATTACCGAATTGGAAAGAAGTAGAAAATAAATAGAAGTTTGAAGAACTAAGAAAACACTTTTATGGTTAGTAAAAATGATAAGTAGTGAAAAATAAAATGATAAGTGTGTTGTTGAATATTCAACTGAGAAAATGTCTTCCAGGAATGATGTATACAGCAAAACAACATTTGCCGGGTCAGCTTGTAGTATAAACAATTCGCTTCACAGGCACATATACGCTTGCACGTCTCGCGCCGGAATCTGTTCCTCATCTCGAATACTGAATGAAGAGGTCATTTGAGGAATATTTTCACAATGCGTTACCTTATGTTGCAATCAATGAACTCAATATAAACATCGTTGCAATTGCGTAGATACATTTCTACTATTTGTCACTTGTATTTTCTGCGCCTCATTGACATTGTGCCCTCAGACATATTCAAGGGAGAAAATAGTATATTACACACCGAGGTGGAAAGTGATTCATTCTTGTCGTGAGATAAGTTAGTTAACCGAGACGCAAAGCGTCGAGGTTAGCTATAATTTCGAGACAGGAATGAAACTTCCTACCGAGGATTGTATACTATTTTATTTGCAACCATGATATTTCGATCAAAATTAATAAATCTATGTTTCGTTCTGAACATACCTGAATTATTACATGAATGAGGTCGGGAAGTGAGGGCGGAAAGTAGAGGTGTGTAATGTGACACTTCCCAACCTTCAATGACGTTAGTAATGACATTACAAATATGGTTGTAAATAAATATAGGTCGCGTGCACGATGACCGACCCTGGAGGCAAAATATTGGAACACACCTCACTCTTCTGTGGATTATTGAAACACAACCTCACTTTTTTATTTGGTTACAGAGGAATCAAAGTATTGAAATAGTTTTTCACAATATTATGGCAAACGAATCGTGTTTTTTGCGCTCTTCATTAATTCAAGCATGCCTTCGCATTGTGCTGTTGTACAGGGTGATTCACCATAATTGTCCCCGCCCTCTAGATCAGTTACTTTTGAACCGATTGCAAAATTTTGAAAAACATCTCAAATGATTTTCGATAGAGTTTTTTTCCGCTACATCAGAAAATACAAGGTGCTCGGAACAAACGATCTACAGGGTACTATTTGATTTTTTTAAATGGAACACCCTATTTTTCATTGTATTTTTAGATTCTCCCTGAAGAGCTGATTCCATCAATGTATCACACTTGGGGTTTAGCGAAAATGATTACAGAGATAAAGGGTGTTCAAAATCGAGATTTTTCAACTTTAGGATTTTTCTGTGCCGAAACTGTTCATTATAGGTCAAAACGGCTTCCTTGATCGTATCTTAACTTCTGATTTACTATCGACTGACATTTGATAATTGGAACAGATACAGGGCGATCAGAATTCTGAATCTTGAACCACATCGTATATATTCCAATTAAATGTCAGTAGATAGTAAATCAAGAGTTGAGATAGGGACATTAAAGCCGTTTTGACCAATAATGAATAGTTTCGAGACAAAAAAATACTAAAGTTGAAAAATCTCGATTTTGAAAATCCTATATCTCTGTAATCATTCCTGCTAGACCCCAAGTGTAATGCATTGATGAAATCAGCTCTTCAGGAAGCATCTAAAAATATAATGAAATACAGGGTATTCCATTTGAAAAAATCAAGTAGTACTCTGTAGATCGTTTGTTCCAAGCACCCTGTATTTTCTGATGCAACGGGAAGAAAATTTCTGAAGAATCATTTTAGATGATTTTTCAAATTTTCAAATTGGTTAAAAAATAAGTGAGCTAGAGGGGGGACATTTATGGTGAATCACCCTGTACAATGCACAAAAAATGCAGCGATAGACGAAGGAATATGATTTTTCAGGTAAATAGTATAATCTCACATAGTTATCATTATGAAATGTTGTCATTCCTCATTAAAATTTCTCCTGCCACTTCTGCAATACAAGCTAATACTGCTAATAGATTGTAAATGTCTACAACACACATGATCTTATTTCGTAAGCATGTCAGACCAGTCCTCCCGTTTGATTGCATGAATCCAATCTTCTTGCATTATTTTAGAAATTTCACGAGTATTAATTATATTAGCTCCTATTGCAGAAGGAATTCCGATGAGAAGTCAGAGGAATTACCAAATTTCAAAAATGAAAACCTTTATGTGAGTGACTATAGTAGGTACTTTTTCAAAATATAATGTACCAACAGGATTCCTTAGTTTTCTGCTGCAGTTTTTGTGCATTGTAAGACAGCACAATGTGATGGCATGAGCGAATTAATGAATAGCCAAAAAATACGATTCCTATGCCAAAATAATTGTGAAGAACTATAGGTCGCGTGCATGAAGACCGACCCTGGAGGCAAAATATTGAAACACAACCTCATTCTTCTGTGAATTATTGAAACACAACCTCACTTTTTTATTTGGTTACAGAGGAATCAAAAGGTTGAAATAGTTTTTCACAATATTTTGGCATACGAATCGTGTTTCTTGCGTTATTCATTAATTCAAGCATGCCTTCGCATTGTGCTGTTGTACAATGCAGCAAGAGACTAGGGAATATGATTTTTCAGGTAAATAGTAATCTCACATAGTTAGCATTATGAAATGTTGTCATTCCTTATTAAAATTCCTTCTGCCTTCTGCCACTTCTGCAATACAAGCTAATGCTGCTAATAGATTGAAAATGTCTACAACACACACGATCGTCAGCATGTCAGACCAGTCCTACCGATTGATTGCATGAATCCAATCTTCTTGCATTATTCTAGAAATTTCAGGTATATTTCTATTAGCTGATCCTATTGCAGAAGGAATTCCGATGAGAAATCAGAGAAATAACCAAATTTCAAAAATGAAAACTATGTGAGTGGCTATAGTAGGTACTTACTTTTGAATCATGATGTACCATCCGGATTTCTTCATCTTCCCAATGATTCCGCTGCAGTTTTTGTGCATTTTACAACAGCACAATGTGATGGCATTAGCGAATTGATGAATAGCGGAAAAATACGATTCATATGCCAAAATAATTGTGGAAAACTATTTCGATCACTTGTAAACAAATATGTTTTGCCTCCAGGGTCAGTCATCTGACAGTTCTTGCACGCGACCTATTTCAGTCACTTGTAAACAAATAAGAAAAGTGAGGTTGTGTTTCAATGTTGTGCCTCCAGGGTCGGTCATCTGACAGTTCTTGCACGCAACCCATTATTCCTGCACTACAATCTATCCTAACATTCCTAACTTGGCATGGACCTACTTTTTATGAAGTATATTTTCCGGAAAATTACTTGAAAGATGAAAATAGTTGAACCTTTTGATTTGAGTATTGGACCCGAGCCTCAGACATGGCCGTGTTGTGAGTGGTGAGCACGCTTGTTAGCAGCGACAGCAATCAGCCAGCGGCAGTGTCAGCGCCAGCAAACAACGACAACCTCCTGCCTGCCGCGATCAACTTGTTCCACCGACCACCAGCCACAAGATGCGGAGCTCTAGCCACAGCCTTTTCAAAAATTTTCAAGTCTTTAGTAAACAGTAACTTTAACCTAACTAAAAATTTTCACGTTGTTTATGATTTCCATTTTTCACTTTTTTAAACTATTTTCTTACAGTAATTCCACAAATCAATAGGTAATATCAATATGACTTTACAAGCTATTACATGGAAACCTGTCAAGATTGATTATAATATTTTATCTGGCTCTGTAGATGGTCTTATTGGTATTCAAGAATGTACTGATTATAGTTTACAGAATATCAAAAAGGTAATATATCAAACATAATCTCTCATAACTTATTCGAATTCCCTTCAGGGTTCCAAACGTAGATCTATAAGTGATGAGGGAATGCAAATTAAAAAGAAAAAGACATCCAGATCCAGAAATAAGAAGAATAATATTCTACTGGAGAAGGAAAGTCTGACACCATCCACATGTGGTACCACTAATGGAGTTTCTGAAGTAGAAGAAACCATTCACAAGGTTGAAAAGGATTTGACAAACTTGGAATCCTGGAATAGTTATGGTCTACCAGAATCCATTTTGGCTGGCTTGAAAGAGTTGAAATTTTGTCAGCCAACACTCATTCAATCACTGACTCTACCTAGTGCCATATTAGGTAACAGTAACAGTTGTGTATTGACTACAATATACATTTTCTCATCATGGTTTTGTTTGGACTTGGTAACATAATACAACTGAGGGAGTATTGATTCACCAATCTACAGAAATTCCTGGACCAAGATGGTCCATTCAAAAAACATCCCATTTTTGAGTGAAGAAAGTGCTCTAGCCTACATAGATTCAATAATAAACCACCTGCTAATAAAATCTTCAAAACACTTTGACTGCTGGGAGTGCTGGGCCCATATTCTCACTTTTATTGTCAGAGCCAAAGCAAAATTAAAAAAATTGTCCCAGAAACTATCAGTGACTCTGTGTAGCTGAAGCCTACAGAAGATAGTACATCATTGAAATTTTGATAATCACACTCTGGGTCAGAAAGATTAAAAAATGTCAGCTCCATATTCATAGGCTGTCTCAGCCAAGTACTCAGCACTCCTGTATACTAGAGTTTATAAATGTACTTGACACTGCTATTTTGGCGTTTTTTGTGTATTGAGAGTATGGGCACTAGACAAGCAGTGACAATCAAACATAACCACAAACAATTTTGAAGCAAATCATGTTTTGCCAGACAAGGACCAGAATATGGTTTGTTGGTATGTACATATATACCAATGAAATACATATACTATTCTTATAAAATAACTCTCTTATATGTAGGTATATATATACACTTTCAGTTGAATATTTTTTCATCACAAAAATTCAGAATGGGGTAAAACTGACAAATTTCAACCAATGAAACATACTTTCATTTCACTTGTACAAGAGTGGTAGGTAATAATTAATTGATAAATGAACTAGTGATATGGCAACAATAACAGCTGATTTCAGTTAGGATAAATAATGAAGGTTCTCCAAGACATACAGAAGTAGGTATAAATGGACTTCAGCGCTCAACTCACTATAGATCACATTCACATTGCTAAAGAGGATTGTTGGTTGGAACCCATCAATTGGAAGATCATTGTCAATACATAACATAAATGGTGCATTCGTCAAGTGTTCTTGTTCGGTGCTCTGATAATATCTTGCTCCTATCATGGGACTCAAGAAGTGGTTCAAAATCCACTGTAGAATCTATGTAGTCGTCTAGCACTTCTCAACTACACATGAACATGCACATTCAGACTTGGGATTTCAACAATACATCAACAATATATTGAACTCTTTGATATAGATACATCAAAATCTGGTACATCAGAGTTCCAGAAAATGAACATATGTTTTCAAAAAATTATTGTGAGAGTTCATATATGAAGATAATCTAAAGAATTCTTGATTGAACAGGAATGTGAAATCTGTTTGAGTCAGTCAATTCAGGAAGTTGCTGCTGTTTCATCATCAGATGATCGAACAAGTCAAGTGGCAGTGGTATGGTATGCTGGTGTGTTGCTCAGCTCTGCTAAAATTGTCTTTTTGTGAATGAAATTCATCAGTGAAAATTGGTTTGTTGATATAACCAAGGACATTGGAGTACTCCTCGCTAGCGTGAGAAGTTACAATCCCCAATTTGTAATATATCCTGGTGAATATTTGAGGAAAACAGCATTCAAGTGCATTCAACAACAACAAAAACGAACTTATAAAAACCATACAAAAGCGAGTGGCTGATAAGAACCTTGAGTGATTAAGTTTTTATTTTAAGTCTCTGTCTACAACCATAAAAAGGAGTCAAGTAAAAAAAAACCGCAAAGTATACATTCAACCGTAAAGGAATATACAGGGTCTTTCTACAATGACATACTGCAGAAAATGTACCAAAGCAGTCAAAAATGGAATAGGATATAGTATTATGTGTCAGAAGTGTATGGGATGGTTTCATCGTGATTGTGCCACTCTTGCCATCGAGGAAATAAATTTTTTTTCGGAAGAACTCAAAGATCCAAATGGAAAACGTTATTTATGCATGTTTTGTACACCCCCTGCTGTCAAAAAGCCTAATGTAGCCGCCCCAACGCAAATTAATACCTCTAGAAGATTATCTAGCTCAGATGAATCAAACAATGATAAACTGTTCCAACAAATAAAGGCTTACCTGGATGAGAGTCTGGAAGGTCAGATGAAGAAGATAAAAGAAGAGAATGCAAATCTGCTCAAAAAATATGATGAGAAGGTGAGTTCTTTGGAGAATGAAATCAAAGAACTAAAATCTCTAAAAGATGATCTGCTTGCTATTATCAACACAAAACTTGAAGATATAACAACCTGTCAAAGTCAACCAGAAAATCTTGAAGAGGTAACAGCTGAAGCAGTAGAACGAATGAGTCATGCCAAAAATGTTATAATTCGAGGACTACCCGAAAGTCGAGGGGTTAACCACAGCCTGAAATAGTGTACGAAAAATTCCTTTTTCTGTTTATTTCCCTCATTTCCCATTTATTGCCTTCATTTCCTTCATTTCCCATTTGATTCCTTCATTTCCCATTTGATTCCTTCATTTCCCATTTATTTCCCTCATTTCTCTTTCATTTCCTTCATTTCCCTTCATTTTCCTTTCATTTCCTTCATTTCAATTTTATTTCCTTCATTCCCATTTCATTTCCTCCATTGCCTTCATTTCCCATTTATTTCCCTTATTTCCCATTCATTTCCTGGAAATTCCTCTAATTCCTCCCAATTCCCCAAAATTCCTCTATCTCGCATTTATTTCCTTTTATTTAAAAATACCGAAATGGCTTGTGACTCTAGTTGTGATTTGCCTAATATCGCCAAAATAAATGACAACAGCATTGAAGACTCGATTTAAGATTTCCTGAGAGATTGAAAGAAAAGAAAAGTAGTGAGGTCAATGAATTCCAAAGTGACGATGTCCAACAAAAGAATAAATTTTTGTCACATGATGTTCTAGATGTTTCAATTTTGACTGCGTAAGAGTGTGATACTTATATGCAAGTCGAGGAATTAGTCCGTTGACCAAAGTAGGTATATCAAGATGTGTTTTTGGAATAGAACTCGGTTTAGTTCAAATATTTCTAATTATACAATATATACCTACTAAAATATACGCATGAATATAAACATAAACAAAACATAACAAACATAAACAAAAAAACATTAACGAAAACCTAAAAATCTAAGATGGAAAAGAAGAAAAAAGAGAAAATAAGGAGGAAATAGAGGAAATTCGGGGAAATAGAGGAATTTCGGGGCATTCCGAGGAAATGAAGGAATTTCCGAGGGAATTTCGAGGAAATGAAGGAATTTCGAGGAAATGAAGGAAATTCGGGGAAATGAAGGAAATGGGGGAATTTTTGGGCAATTAGGAGGAAATGAGGGAAATAAGAGGCATTTCAAGGAATTTCGATGATTTTGTAGCAGGACTTTGTCAATCCATAGGACAACTCATTTTGATAAAAAAAGTTCTGATGAACATAATACAGGGCTTTCATTCCAAAACTTACCACCCTGCATATCTTTTGATCTGCGAAGATTTCAGTTTTCGGAAAAAACAGGTCGATTTAGATATCGAGGGGGAAGTAGAATAACAGTATCAATTGAATGCTATGTTCATCCCCTTCACCCCCAGACACCCCTACTTTGAAATCTCAAAAGGGGATGAACATAGAATTCAATTGATACTGGCATTTTACTTCCCCCTCGATATCTAAATCGACCTTTTTTTCCCGAAAACTGTAATCTTCGCAGATCAAAAGATATGCAGGGTGGTAAGTTTTGAAATGAAAGCCGTATTATGTTCATCAGAACTTTTTTTATCAAAATGAGTTGTCCTATGGATTGACAAAGTCCTGCTACAAACTCATCGAAATTCCTTGAAATGCCTCTTATTTCCTTCATTTCCCCCTAATTGCCCAAAAATTCCCGCATTTTCTTCATTTCCCCGAAATTCCTTCATTTCCTCGAAATTCCTTCATTTCCTCGAAATTCCCTCGGAAATTCCTTCATTTCCTCGAAATGCCCCGAAATTCCTATATTTCCTCGAAATTCCCCGAATTTCCTCAATTTCCTCCTTATTTCCCACAAGGTGTACGAGAAATTCCCCTGTGGTTAACCCCTCGCCGAAAGTACAGGAACTCCTATAGAATGTAAAGAAGAAGACAAGTCTAAAATCAATGAAGTATTGGATATTGTTTGTGATGGAGATCATCATGATGTTCCTTTCACCATGTATCGTTTGGGAAGACAAATGGACCATTCTAAATAACCACGTGCTGTAAAATTGATATTAGAAAATGAAATGGTAGCGCGTAAAATTCTCAGAAATAAAAACAAGTTGATAGGATCTTCATATAATCACCTGAAAATTGGTGATGATAAAACCCCAAAACAAATAGCCTACCTGGATAACCTGAGAAAGGAGCTCAATAACAGATTACAAAATGGCGAACAAAATCTCACTATTAAATACATCAAAAATGTCCCAACAATCATCGATGTTCAAAAAAACTAGAAAAGAATGTCCTGGACTGGTCTATAGTATATACAAACATAGCCTCCTTACCCGCAAAATTTGATTACTTCGTTAGCTTCATCCAAACCATCAACCCCTGAGTAATTATGATTTCAGAAACCTGGCTGAATAAAGATGTGCCTGATTCTCTGTTTAATTTGAATGGATATTCAATATTTAGATCCGATAGGCCTGATAAAATTGGTGGAGGAATTTGCATATATATCCATGACAGCATTACCAAAAATTTCCTAGTTACAAACATATCTTTCCACTGCAACAACATTGAAACAATCACCCTCTCATTGACCTCAGCATCTTTCAGCTTCGTATTAGTCTGTATATATAGACCCCCAAAATCAAACATACAAGATACTTCATCCCTCATTGAAAAAATAGAAAACTTAACAAGAACCTCCAAGAACCTAGTCATTTTCGGTGACTTTAACTTTCCTGAGATCTCATGGCCAATAACACAATATGTATATCCTGCTGAAAGTACAACAGCCTTTATTGAGCTGTTGTTAAATACAAACCTTACCCAGTTGATTCAAGCTCCTACACGGTATAGGCATAATAGGCCAGTCATTGGGGATTTTTACCTGGAAAAAAGTCCGGAAGTTTTGAAACTTTGTAGGATTATAGTTTCGGGTGTCCAGAACTAAAATTCTCAAAATGCACATTCCGGGACATGCCGCCGGCGCCGCCATCTTGCCAAGATGGCGCTCAAAAACGGTTTTTCGAAAATATCTCCAAAACGGTGCGTTTTTAGAAAAAATATGAGGACATAAAAATTCAAGATGAAGAAATTTTCTACAAGAAATGTTCTCAGTATATTTTTGCTGAAGTGAGCCGTTTAGGCCCAAGAGCTGATTGAATGACATCATATTCTGTTAATTTCAATAAACTGACCCTAACTATCTCCAAATGCGTATAAATTTATCTTTCATAATGAAACGGGCTATCTAATTGGTTTCTCGTTATATTTATAGCTTGCTGACAGAGGATATTCCCTATGAAATATGTTCCTAGAATATTCTCGCTAAAGTACCCTCGTTAAGGCACAAGTGCCCTTACCAAATTACAAATGTTGCGTAAGTTTTCTGTAGTGGCGAGTTTCGGAAATAATATGTGTATTAGGGGTCCCCAAATCTGATATTTAACGACTTTAAAAATATTTATCACGAAACGGTGGATATCCATTATTCAATTAATCGATGAATTCATCAATTAATCCATGTTATTAATTTATGATCAATCACCACCCAAGAGGCTAAGTACACGGCGCGTTTTTTTAACGTGGTTTCCCCCTTTGTTTCCCCTGTACCTTATCCACTCAGGTACTGAAATTATTTTTGGCAAAGGCCAGACGGACCTGGCTCGTTGATTTCGATATATTCAACGGGGAAACTGGTTACCTCAGCTCCAGAATCGATGTTAATTTCCTTCAACTCGTCGGATTCTTCTTCTGCAGTCGATAAAGAATCATCATGCAGCGAATGGAGGTCTTCTTCATCGGATTCGTCCAGTGTCACTTGGCTGATATTTTCACAAGTTTTCCCGTTGCAGACACCGCAAATCATCGAACATCGCAATCCTGCTTTCCTGCATCCGCAGGCTCTACCACAAGCCGCCTTGCACTTACAAGATAAAAAAGCAAGTAGTGCTTTGGAAGCAGGATCTTTCAAAGTAGTTATTGGAGTGAGGCCAGTTTGTGTTTTCTTCCAACCCCATTCTTCAACTACTTTCGGACAATTACGCCATAGTTGAACCTGATAGTACGTTCTCAACGAATGCTGTCGTGCAGCTGCGCTTGTCGGTGGTAAAGATGCCAAATTGAATTTACTTTTTGTTACCGACTTCACGAAACACTGGTATCGATATCTATCAAGATTGGTGTAATTTGTGTCTTTGAATCCGTAGAGTGCAAGGCAACTTGATCAGGGGTGGCATGTTCATTTTTAAAAACTTTAATATGATCTTGTAACTCTTTATGTTTTTCTAATGTTGTTAGAAACTTCATTTTTTCTTGGTTAAATACGGTCTCGCAATTTTTTCATGTCCGTTTTTCTCGTAAAATTACTGATTGGCAAATTGTGTTCGTTAGGAAAGGTAATTTAGTTGATGAAAAGGTTCTTGTGTTTTTACCGTTTATAAAAATATCTCATCTGAAATATATATTTTGTGTATTTACTCATATTGGGATGGAGTGGTAAAGACAAGAAAGCAAAATTTCAAATTTCTATGAATTTATGGGCGGTTTTACAGTACGAGAAGGTATATCTACGGATACATAGTATAGGTACGAAATTTACTCATAACCATCCTGCACCCACATACTTCTGGAGCAAAGTCGCCAGATTCGTCGATAATGCAATTTTTATATCGCCCAAATAATCGCAAGTCACAAATGCAAAATTTTTGTCGCATAATTGATCTAAAAATCGTCCAATATAACAAGGAACAGATTGAATAGCCCGTTTTATTATAAAATATGGATTTATACGCATATATGGAGATAGTTAGGGGCAGTTTATAGAAATTAACAGAATATGTTGTCATTCAATCAGCTCTTGAGCCTAAACGGCTCTCTTTAGCAGAAATATGCTTGGAACATTTCTTGTAGAAAATGTCTTCATCTTAAATTTTTATGTCTTCATAATTTTTCTAAAAACGCACCGTTTTGGAGATATTTTCAAAAAACCGTTTTTGAGCGCCATCTTGGCAAGATGGCGGCGCCGGCGGCATGTCCCGGAGTGTGCATTTTGTGAATTTTAGTTCTGGACACCCAAAACTATAATCCTACAAAGTTTCAAAACTTCCGGACTTTTTTCCAGGTAAGCCTTATTTTGGATCCCCAATGACTCTTTGGACCTGCTACTTACTGATGATCCACAGTTATTCACAGATGTTAATTATCTTCCACCTATAGGAAAATCAGATCATGTAGTTTTGAGCACATCTATTCAAATCATTACAGAATCAGTTCCGAGTCAACGGAAAAAAGTTAAAAAGTATATTGACTTTCATAAGGTTAATGAATCACTTTCACTCATGGACTGGGACGTTTTATTGAGTGGAGATGACGTGAATACCATATGGGAGACTTTTCACAATACTACAAATATCATATTAGAACAGAATACATCAATCAAAACATTTTCGGAAAATAGACTCAAACCATGGATTAACGACAACATCCTCACACAGGTAAAACGAAAACAGACATTATGGAAAAGATTCAAAAGAACAAGAAACGCCAACGATTATCACACTCACAGACGTTTCTCAACTACACTATCTGAATCGATAAAGAATGCTAGAATTTCATATGAAAGGAATCTATCAAAATTTGAAAACTCCAAGAAGCTTCACAAGTACATAAGATCACACCTTAGTTCTAGAGTTAGTATACCTATGTTGAAGAAGACGGATGGTGACATATGCAAAGACAACAAAGAAGTCGCAGAAATGATGGCAAGTACTTTCACAACATCCTTTAACATTGAACCTGAATTACCAAATACAATCACGATTAACTCCGTACGCAACCAGGACAACCTTTCCAGTATAAATTTCCCTCCGTCAAAAATTCTGGACAAAATTGGAAAACTAAAATCATCCTCCTCCCCAGGCATCGATGACATCACTGTCCTGTTTCTAAAAAGATGCAGCGAAAATCTAGTCTATCCACTAAGTATAATTATGAACCGTTCATTCAAAAACTGCTGCTTACCAAATAGCTGGAAGTTAGCATCTGTAACACCAATATTCAAAAAGGGTAACAAGCTCGACCCAAGCAACTACAGACCTATAAGTCTCACTTCAGTGGCTTGCAAAATCATGGAATCAATAATAAGTGATGAATTGAAAACTTTCCTGTTATATCACAAAATAATTCCGCAAAAACAACATGGTTTTGTTCCAAATCGGTCAGTTACAACAAACTTATTGGAGTGCGTGAATGTCTGGTCAAAACATTTGGACAATAATACCCCTATGGATATTATTTATCTAGACTTTTCTAAAGCATTTGACCGTGTCCCTAGAAAAAGACTTTTGTGTAAATTAGAACATTTTGGTGTACGCGGGCTACTACTGACGTGGATCCAGAATTTTCTAGAGAACAGATATTTTTGTGTTCGGATAGATGATTGCTTCTCTGACCAATATCCTGTATTGAGTGGAGTTCCCCAAGGATCTGTACTTGGTCCTCTGTTGTTTTTGTGCTACACATCAGATTTATCACATATTTTTAAGTCAACCTGTTCTTTTTACGCTGATGACACAAAACTTTACAACAACACAAAATCACAACATATATTGCAAAATGACTTGATTGCCTTATACAACTGGAGTTGTGAGTGGTTACTACCACTGAATATTGATAAATGTGTTGTACTTCACCTTGGTAAAAATAATCCTAGACAAAATTATACCATCAATGATGTGCAATTAGTTAAGGTTGAATGCCACAATGATCTTGGAGTTACCATAACCAGCAATTTAACGTGGTCACAACATATTTCAAACATATGCAAACGAGCGAATACAAAATTGTACCTCTTGAAAAAAGTTTTTCCGAAAACGTCACCTGAAACGTTCACTAACCTCTACAAAGTTTATGTTAGGCCAATCCTAGAATATGGAGGACAAGTGTGGAGCCCGGAGTTGATCAGAGATCGTAACATGTTGGAATCTGTGCAACAACGAGCAACCCGAATGTCCTTCGGTCTCAGAAGACCATCATACCATGAACGTTTGAATCAGTTAAGCCTGACAACATTCGAAGATCGAAGACATCGTGGAGACTTGATCCTAACTTATCGGATTCTTCATGGATTTCTACCCTCACTGAGTGATATGTTCCAGATAAACGATTATACACGATTAAGAGGACATAATTTTATACTTAAGAAGGAACATTTCAGGTCGTCAAATCGGCAAAACTTCATAGTAAATCGTGTTTTCTCGGCATGGAACAACCTGGATACAGACATAGTTAATGCACCCTCAGTATCATCATTCAAAAGTCGATTAGATCGTATTACTGAGTAAATTGTTTTTGTTTTTTTTTCAGTTTGCATCGCATTATATCTGTCTATTTTATTTCGAAATGTTCAATTTCTATTCAACATTTTTAATTGTTTTTTCAATTTTATTTTTAATCTAATTGTTTGTCTAGTAGCTATTTACATATATATAATAATATGTGTACCATACAACTATGTCATGTATAAATGGGCTTTTATAGGTTCACACCTCAGCCCATTATCACTTTTTAATAATAATAATAATAATGATCTCCATGGTGGCTATTGTGATCTCTGCTCCATTATTCCATTACAAGCAATAACCAGAGTCTAAATTGGAATAAGGTTCTTTTCGATACTCACTCAGTTTATAAATTGTGGGTTCCGCTCTTTCCCTCAATCCTATTATTCAACATCAAATCTTCCGTTCTCACACATTTCATGGCCTGAACCTATATTCCATGCCGGCCACATCATATTCTGTTTTCATTCTTGTAGAATTACGTTATCCCATGGAAATTCCAATAGAGTCAATTGATTTCCTGTGTTCTCACAGTTGGAAACTGCACAAACTTGCATCTTCCTCCTAATTCTCTCAATTTGTCAAACCTTTGAAATTTATGTCATGTACGTCCGTGTACTATCAGTTCCCGCTTTTTCCATCAATTTATTTGTGGTTATGTCTGATTGTCAGTGCTTGTCATAGTGTCCGTACTCTAATATACAAAAAACGTCGGAAACAGCAGTGTCAAGTACATTTAGGAACTCTATTGTATACATCTATACCTGTGTATGCTGCATTCGTCCAGCAGTTCAGTCCGGCTGCTCGGTCCGGCCGACTTCCGCCCCGGTCTAGTGCTGTACAAAAAACTTGTCTCAACTAGCTTTCTGAATGTGTCCATATCCTGATGAATTCAATGATATCTAAGGGGTAGATGGAGGTCACAGAGATACCTCAAAAACTATACACTACACTGTTTTACCACTAACCAAACCGATTTTTTAAACGCCTCGACACGTGTTTCGGTAACTATGTTAGCTTCTTCAGGATAAGATTTAAACTAAATATCCTATTCTAGTGTGCTGCTTATACACTAGGTATATGTTCACCCAACCGTGAAAAATACTTACCATCAAGTTTATGTTTGTCACGGTTGAGTTCACATGTTCATCTTAATTTTTATATTACTAAACTATATAGAGGTCTATATGGAATAGGTCCATTATTCTTATTCATTACTCTATTACTATTCTTAAATATCTCTAAGCTTTCATATGCGTCTCATTTTCAAATATTATGAACTTGATTAACTAATTTGGGGTTAGTAATATGTGTGTTATGATTGTGATTGAACATATGTTCGGCTACACAAGATTTATCTAACCTGCCATATTTCAAATGGGCTATGTGTTCTTTGAATCTTGTTTTTATGGGTCGCCTGGTTTGGACTATATATGTTTTATCACAATCATCACAACTTATTTCGTATATTCCCGACTTTTCAAGTGAGTCCACTTTATCTTTCGGATTGCCTAATGAATTGACTAATTTTGACCCAGACTGACCTTCATTAAAAAGTACCGGTTTCGGCACTACGGCCATCTTCAGACAATGGTACCTAAAATAATATTATTTGACAATAATGAGGACAAAACTTTGTGTTTTGTGTTGCTTCTTTTTCTCCTTTTTTTGAAATTACTTTGGACCACTTTGAGATATGAATGATTTTCATGATTTCAAATTAATGCCTGGTATTTTGTTAGGTCGAAGAAATATCTTGGGTGCTGCAGAAACTGGTAGTGGTAAAACATTGGCATTTGGTCTACCAATTTTGACAGGAATCCTGAATATCAAAGAGAAATCCATCAATGAAACAGTACCACAAGACCAGTCTGATTCAGATGAATCCGATTTCGATAATGCAGAAGAAAATGGTATGCTTTTGATATTTATATACTCTAATATTATTTCCATATAATTAATTTGAAAATACTGAAATTCTAATTTTGATCAAAATCTTCATAAACATTTGGATCAGCTCATTATAAGAACTCATTCAGAATAAAAACAATAATTTTCTATCCATTAGCAATACTCTTTTAAGGGATTTTTATTCCTTGCGAAAAGCTGCTTCACCAGATTCTCATCATCTACAAAGAATATATACGACATATTCTAAAATATTGTTCTCACATATGAAGTTCAGCTACCAGACATACTCTGATGCTCTTAGATTGCATCTAGAGAAGAGTCATTCGCCTGGTGGTAATACCTCACTCACTAACACTTTGACATCATTGGAACACCGTAGAAAGGTCGGCGTGCTTTCACTTTTTCATAGATAATACCATGGGAGATGTTCTTTAGAAACCTCTTCTATGATTCCACTACTAGCAATGCCAGCCAGATGAAACAGCATCACTATATCAAAACTCGTTTCTTTATAAGTTAGAGAAAGTATTCCCTAGAACTTATAATCTCCAAAAGTTTTAAATATCCCCTTTCTTTAATGAAAGAGAAATGATGATAACATCAATTTTATGTGGTGGGATGTGATTAACTCAAAATAAATATGAACAATTTACGAATATATACATGAATACAATGCTTGACCCAACCAAGAATTGTATTTGGTGAAATAGAGATGAACAGATAAAGAAAAGAATCTTAGGGAAGCAAGATAGGAAAGTATGAATGATGTGATGAATATATACTGGACGGGTACTGGTGGGGACGTTTGCACGTCAGCAACTAGTCCCTAATGGGACCTTTTTGCAAACCCTAAGGTGTTTTCAATGACTGATGTGGTTTGCTTAAGAGAGCTGGCTAACATCCTTTTCAGGCACCGCCCATCAGCTCTATTTCAGAGTTTTTCGGTTGTGTTTTGTAGGCTAGTAATGTACTCACTACCATATGCCGCAGTGGCAGGCCTGCTAGCTATCCTCGTTAACCCCCGTTAGAGACCGAGGTCCACTAAGCAGCTGGCCCGCTTCCACGCTCAGCTGGTAGTTTTCCACACTCACCTACATACACCGTCCTACTTCTTCTCTGATGCCCACAACCACATCATCTGCTCTTGCTGGGTATCCAACCCACGACTTTGCGGTATATAACTAATTTCATTTAATAAACCGGACTGATAATTACTCGAACTAGGTCATCTTAGATGTTCCAATTTTTTTTCTTCGTTTTTTTTTTCCTAACGAGTATGCCAGAGCCGTCTAGGGCCCAGACTAAGCCACTAAGTACTGAGGTGAATTTGCTTGTGTTCTTTTTTTTTTCGTTATATAAATCTCTGTATTTGTGGAATCGATGAACATTTTGAACAATAGTAACTTTTTTGTTGTAAATGAGTTACACAATCCAAATTTTATATTCGGACCCCCCAGGCGCATATCCAGCAAAAAATTATTTCAAATTTAGTTGAAAATTTGATATTATTAAAGACGACAAAATTCTAATTATAAATGTCAAGTTCACTTCGACCCGATGATCAAGTTGATGAATAAGTTAAATAACATATTTGTTGATAGTTTTTTCAATTTCTTCACTGGAAGACCCTCATCCAAATCGCGACGTTTCCACAGATTATAGATACTTTCCTGACAACGCAAGTTTGAGAAAACAGGACATAAACACCATAAAAAATTCGTTTGCAATTTTGGTTGTCATGCTCTCAAATGTTGAGTTTCGGCTTTGTCACTGAAAGAGTAAGATGAAACTTTTTCGCTGTCATGATTGCAAAATCACACCGGCTTGAAAAGAATTGCAGTTTTGTCATTTTTCAGCATTCAGGAAGAAATAGATTAGATACTACGTTACGTGTTGAATGAAATAAGATTTGTTTTGTGAATCTTGATATTAATTTCGATTGAAACAAGGAATTTTTTTCGATCGTCTGGGAGGGGGGGAAGTGATTACTGCCATTACCCCCCTCCCCGTTGTATACGCACCTGCTAACCCATTTCTTTCCATTGGCGTAGACGTTTTAGATGTTTATTTACTGAAAAAATCAAGTTATACGCCCATGGAATGACATTTATCATAATCATGATATGGGTTTCATTGCCCAATGAAGTTATGCCAACGTACCAACTTTGAGGAAAATCTCATGATCCGTTTCAAAGTTATGAAGCATAAACGATTTGAAATTTGTAACTTCAGAACCGTCTAGCGCCCAAACTAAGCAACTTTGTGCTGAGGTAAGTTTGCCTCTGTAGAAATGTTTTGGTCTGAGGAATATGTGATTAGTTTCTGTAAAGACCTTCCAAGGACACCCTGTATATAAAAATGAATGTTTGGCATATAATCGTAGAAGGGCTTGACCGATTGCACTAATTTTTTTTGTTGTGTCTGTTATTGTCAGAAGATTCCTATGAGAGAAAAATTGAGAAATTCAAGATGGCGGATCCAATACATTGGACGAATTTTGTAATTATAATCCGATTCTATTCAAAACTGGTATCTGGGGGTTTTTGGTTATGATTCTTTTGTCAAAGTTGGAAAATTCAAGATGGTGGATCCAATATGGCAGAAGAGTTTATGTGATTATGTTCCGATTCTATTCAAAATTGGTATCTGGGGGTTTTTGGGTTCGGAAATTACGATTTCTTTCGTCAAATTTTGGAAATTCAAGATGCCACATCCAATACCACATACGAGTTTATTGATTATGATCCGATTCAATTTAAAATTAGTAGCTGAGGGTTTTTTGGGGTCGGATATTATGGTTCCGCCGTCATAATTAAAAAATTCAAGATGGCGGATTCAATATGTCGAACGAGCTTTGTAATAAATAGTGTTTCAAAAAACTGATAAAACATGCTTTCATAGATAGCCGAACTAAAAAAAAATAAAATAAATAGTATTTGGAAAACTAAAGAGATATATTACCGAACTGAAAAGGAGTAGAAAATAAATAGTAGTTCGAAATTCTAAGAAAACACGCTTTTATGTTTAGTCAAACTGAACAGAAGTAAATATTCAACTAAAAAAATATTCTCTAGAAATAATGTACATAGCAAAACAATGTTTGCCGGGTCAGGTTAGGTTATAATCAATAAACTGACTCGAAATAATTTCAATATTTGGTTCTTCTCTATGCTATATTCCGAATTCAACTGGTCAGTACTGTCAGTAGATCCACTGACTCTGCTGAAAATCTGTGTTCCGAAATGTTCAAGGGTACTATACAGGGTTTTCCATTGAGAAAAGTAAATATTTCAATTGTGGATAGGGACCACTGAGGTGATTCCAAAAATGAATATTCGACATGTTATAACCGAGATATGGGATGTTCCATCAATTTTGCTCATATCTTCATTGTCTCATAACTTTACAACCAATATGTATATATTTTTGGAAATAGGTACAGTCGTATTCAATAAAATATCGTACAAGTATTAAAAAAAGAGGATTTCGGGATCCTAGTTCAAGTTGTGTTAAACTGGCTCAGCCAACCCTTTGTGTTTTTGAGAACCTATGACAACTTCACTGTCAACATTTGGTAAGCAATCATTTCCGATAGCCCGTTTTATGCAGAATTCGATGACTTTAATGTCTCTCTGTAATATACTTGTACGCTTTTTTTAATGTGACTGTACATCTACTCAATCTATCTTGCCGTATTGAATAAAATATCAACGAACGATTCTCGAAATTACAAAAATTATAATATAAAAGAAATTCTAATTTCCAACCTACCAAAAGAAATTGCGAAAGCAGTGCTAAAAAAATCTTTCAATATAAAATCAAATTATGATTAGAAAAAGAATAATTCGAATTTTCCATATTGAATCGGTATTTCATTATCCTTTGAGTACAAGGTAGAATGTATTCACTAGAAAAATTATTCGGTGAAAATTCAATTGAGATTTTTGCGGTCTTCATACACTTAACAGAATAATGTTTTCAACCCACTTGATGAAGATTAAACGTCAAACTAGACTCGTGTGACACCTTGTTTGGGGATGAAAAGTGGAAAAAAATGACATACAATTTAACAAAAATTCAATCAATCTTGAACACCAAATATGTTTTCAAAATCTTGACCTCTTTATAGAAGTCAAACCACCCTCCAATTGTTTTGTACTAAATGTAATAGATCACTTTCTATGTGTAAACATTAGACCACTCTGTATGTGTATAGATAGTTGTGTATATAGTAAGTAGATAGATGGGAGATACAAGGGGGTTGTTGAGAGGACTTTGGCTGCTTAGGCTGACATATATGAGTATTTGAGTTTCAAATAATATGACCATGAACAGTCATATGGTTTACATACATTTTTAGGTACAAGATAAACTTTAAAAGCTTGTGTGTGTACCAGTCATTATCAAACCACATTTACAACAGAAAATTCACCAATGAGTGAATTTGCTAATGAATTATCTCATATACTAATCTTATACTAATATATACAATCTAAATATATACTATATATGCAATATATGTCAAACAAATAACTATACCTTTTCAACTTCAATTTCGGAATCGGTGAGTTATATTTCGGAAAAAGTAATCTCGATTTCAGAATTGGTTAGTTCGATTTCAGAAATAGTAAACTCAATTTCAGAATCGGTGAGATGAATTTCAGAAAAAGTCCATTCAATTTCAGAAATGGTAAGTTGTATTTCAGAATTGGTATGTTCAATTTCAGAATATGAATCCTCATTTGTATATGTTTGAAATGATTTCAATTGCAAAAGAGAAGATTGTTAACAGTGGATGGAACGGTGTTTGAGAGTGTGCGCTTGAAATAGACATCCTGCAGATACCATAGTGGTAGTTCTGGATAATGCACCTGCACATTCCAGAATATACACCGTGTCCCAGCTAAAATGTCCCCCTCTGTAAAAAATCAACCGCGCGATCGAATGACTTGAAATTTGGTCACCCAGTATATTCGATGATGCTCACTCGAAATATGCTATTGAATAAATCGTAGGTATACAGGGTCACAGCGGAGTGCACCTGAACTTTCCTATTAGAATAGGGACACCCATATTATTCCATATTCGAGTAGAGTTCATTATCATAAATTCAACAATGCCGAGTTTGATGGTATTTTTTCAAACGACTACGAAGATATGCCAAAAAATAAAACGATTCAATAAAATAATTGTATGATTAGATTTTATTATTATAACACGATTGAAATCGAGTGAAAAGGAAATAACTAAAACCTCAACTGCTCAATATGTCCTTCATTCTGCTGCAAACATTTCCTAGCTCTTTTGATAACGTTCATTGTGACCCTATGTTTCACGTTGCGATCAATTTGTGCGCATAAAATTGTGATTTCCTCTTTCATTCCTTCCATATTCACAATTGTCGACACATAATTCATTGGTTCTAAATAGCCCCACAAATAAAAATCAAGTGGGGTGTGGTCTGGCAACCGAGCTGGCCAGTTGCTATCACCATCGAGACAATTGGTATGGTTATTAGATTTTCTCTAAACCGATGGCGAAGTAGTTTACGGGTCTGTAGTTATGTGCAGGACACCCATCATTCGATTTTAATCTGGTTATATTAATAAAATCCAATCATATAAATTTTTTATTGAACCTTTTCTTTTGCCATATCTTCGTAGTCGTTTGAAAAAATCCCATCAAACCCGGCATTGTTGAATTTGTAATAATGAACTCTACACTACACTGTTTTACCACTAACCAAACCGATTTTTTAACGCCTCGACACGTGTTTCGCTAACTATGTTAGCATCTTCAGGAGAAGATTAAAACTTAATTTTTATTTCAGTTTTTTTTAGTTTAGTTTTAATCTTCTCCTGAAGATGCTAACATAGTTAGCGAAACACGTGTCGAGGCGTTAAAAAATCGGCTTGGTTAGTGGTAAAACAGTGTAGTGTATTATCGTGCCAAAGGTTCCAGTCTTCGATATATAATGAACTCTACTTGAAGATGGAATAATATACTGATTGTCCATATTGAAATAAGAAAGTTGAGGTGCACCTCGATTTGACCCTGTATACCTACGTTTCATTCAATAGCATATTTCGAGTGAGCATCATCAAATAAACTGGGTGACCAAATTTCAGGTCATTCGATAGCGCGGTTGATTTTTTACAGAGGGGACATTTTAGCTGGGACACGGTGTATAGAAGAAATATGCATGGAGGAAGAATTTCAAGATGCTATATTTTGCAGATTGGAACCTTACAGCCCTATGTTCAATCCGATTGAACATAGGTGGAGTGCCTTCAAGTCAGAAGTGAAGAGATTTTTGCAAGAGCATCGCCAAAGGGTCATAGCTGAGGATCCGAACAGATTGCTCAACCAGTTAGAATTCAATGAAAATGATAACACCTCAAATGTGTTTGCATTCTTATAATCATGTGCAACGCTACTATCCTTCTGCGATTCGGATGGAAGACATCTGTGGATTATATTGAGATTATAATTATGTTATTGAATTGTTTTTGAATAGTTGAATATTGTAAATATGGTTTGTTAATCTCACATGCAATTGGAAACATTTCAAACAAATATAAGGATTCATCTTCCGAAATTGAATCTACCAATTCTTAAATACAACTTACCATTTCTGAAATTGAATGGACTTTCTCTGAAACTCATCTCACCGATTCTGAAATTGAGTTTACCATTTCTGAAATCGAACCAACCAATTCTGAAATCGAGATTACTTTTTCCAAAATATAACTTACCGATTCCGAAATTGAAGTTGAAAAGGTATAGATATTGGGTTTGCTTTTTAAAATTCAATATGTATGGTTTGCCTTTGAGTTCGCTAGGCAGTATGTTATAAATTTTCAGCCGTGTATGAAATATACTTCGCTGAATAGTTACATAGGATGTAGTAGGAATAATTCTGGACATTATAATTTATAAAATGCATTTTTGTGCTCCAGTTAAAGGAGTCATGACAATAAGCTGAACCCCAGGCAGACTCGATCAAAGCCCTATAAATATTGATAATGCAGTTCCTTTCCAAAATTTGTCGAAGTTGATAAAATTTAATGTAATTCGGCATTTTTTTGTAAAATCATTCTTTATTCGATTATTGAGTGTGGATAGTATCAAGTGGTATTTAACAGAACATACAGTGCCATCATCTGTTAATGTTCCTTGGTGACTTCGCTACAGCATGGGGTTATTTTGGGATCTTCATTTGGATACAATCAACTGACTCCGAGGGTCAATGTGGCCGTTTTTTTTTGAAAGATATTTTGAATATCCACTGACGCACATTTATTCACCTAGAACCTCGCAATGAGTGTTACCTAACATAAGTGTTATTCTTTCGTTCTAAACTAACTGAAATATTCCACTTGAACTGAATTGAATCAGTTAACATGTGTTCTATGTACATAATTGAAGTATTTCGAAGAACTCATGTTTACCTGATTCAGTTCATTTCTAGGGACATATTTAGGTTAAATACTCGGTTATACCATTGTACTGCACTTCGAGAAATAATATACTGTTACCAAAGATTATATTTCAGTTAGTTCAGATCAGTTCAAATTGAAAGAATATTCTGATTCTCCACCAGATGACTAGAAGTGAAAGCTGGAAGAACTGATAGGTAGGTATACTTCTTCTTTTCGTTTCATTTGCTCTCTTTTTACAATATCTTCTTCTCTGTTAATGTGGAAATTGCTCGTGAAGTTCCACATCGATTTTAAAAAACGCAAGACTGATGATGTCAAACCTTTGGTATTTTATATTTATTTAGATGAGTCACATAATTTTTTAGCAGACATTTTTCGAAAAAACAGGTCTCAGCCTTTAGGGCTATCTGACAAAATGTTGTGACCTTTGATTTTGACATAGACCCCATGTTGTAGTAATGCCAATTGGTGATACTGACAAAGTTATTCCTCATTCAAATGTAAAGTATTTGAACCCAAAATATCTTAACAATTGGTGATATATCATGTTTTTTGCATTTCTTTTACAGGGATGGGCTGTGTGAGAATAATCAATAACGTAGATATTGAAGAAACCCATAGGAATAAACCATTATATGCACTAATACTGACACCAACTAGAGAACTGGCCATGCAAGTGAAAGCTCACTTGGCTGCAGTCGCAAAATATACAGGTATTACATGTAATATGTCTTCTGTTCTATGTCAGAAAAAAATGATCAGGATACTTTACAATATAGATAGAAGAGATTCCTGTAGAGGAATTTTCAAGTCAAAAAAACTCCTGACTGTATCAGCAATTTATATCTTTGACCTTATTAAATTCATTATCAATCATCCAGAACATTTCGACACACATCGGAAAACACATATCTATGATACAAGACAAAAGAAAGGCTTCTCATATCCCATCCATGCAACATGCAAAATGCATTAATGAACGCAGTACTATCTATAGTGCAATGAAATTTTATAATAACCTCCCACAAGATATAAAAGATATTGTGGTTGCTGACAGATTTCTGAGGTCTGTTAAGGAATTTCTATGCAACTTAGAGCCCTACAGTATCGAGGAATATTTTCTGGCCTGTAGGAACCCATGAATGAAATTTTTATTCAAAACCATGCTATCTATGTGTATATATGTATTTATTGAAAAGTTATGTACTTATGTCTGTTTTAATCTACATGTGAAATATGTCACTTATTTTAAATCGTTTTAATAGTGTTTGAAACTTATATCCATAAACTCATGTGAATGTTTCATATCATTTTTAAATTCATGTATTAACCTATTGATAATTCTACAAGTTCTTCTTGACGTATTTCTCAGACAAAAATATTCTGCCACTTTTGTGAATGATTATAGAATACTCTGTTGAAATAAATTTATCTATCTATCTATCTATCTATCTATCTATCTATCTATCTATCTATCTATCTATCTATCTATCTATCTATCTATCTATCTAATACTACCAAGCTGTGCTGAATTCCACAATCTTGTCTTATAGGTATACAAATTGCAGTAGTAGTAGGAGGAATGGCAGCTGTCAAACAAGAGCGAATTTTGAGTAAGGGTCCGGAAATTGTTGTCGCCACACCTGGAAGATTGTGGGAATTGATACAGCAAGGAAATCCACATTTATCACAGATAGACAACATTAAGTAAATATTCCAGTTTGTATACAAATTTTGCAATATCATCTAATATGTACTGTGTGAGTATTCAGATTGCAAAAATCAAGCAAAAACCGAGTAAAAACTCACAATGTAAATATTGTTACGACCCTGGCAATCGATCCCAGCTACCTGCGGAAGTAAATAAACCGTATTTCTTGGAATAGAAATCGACGGCTGTTGAGATGACTCGAGAAGATTATCGACCTGTTCACGATATTTCGAGTGGAATCTAGACGTTTTATTAGGTAGTATAAATAGTTGTTGTTAGGGACAGGAAGGGAAGTCTTTATTTGGAAGCGTTATAATAACGATCGAAGAAGTGTTGTGAATCGGAAGTGTTTAGTACGAGTATTGTATAGTAGTGTTCAGAATAAATCGTTTTAAGTGTTCTACCGAGTGTTAAATTATTACGGACCCAGAGTAAAATCGTAACAGTGGTGTCAGAAGTGTGGATTTTCGAGGACATTTGAATACGTATGGTGAATACAAGGAGTACGTCATACGACACGATGGAAGACATTATAAAATTCATGAAAAATCAGTTCGCAGAACTAGAGAAACGACGACAGGAAGATGAGAAACGACGACAAGAAGAAAAACTAGAAGAAGAAAAACGTCGTCAAGAAGAGTTACAGAAAATTCTAGAACATCAAGAAAAAGAACGAGAACATCAAGAAAAAGAACGAGAACATCAGAAAATCTTCTTCGAACAAATTCTGCATAAAACTGATAAGCAAATGGATGAGTTGAAGACAGATGTCACCAGAATTGATGACAAGCTTAACCAGGAAGTTTCAAGAATAGATTCCATGTTCGATACAATCAAAAGAGATGTAGCGAATCAGATCGCCTCGCTACGAAGTCAAGATCGTCGTGACAGGGTTGCCACATCGGGTTCTTCCGTGAAACCACCAACTTTTGATGGACAGTCGCCTTGGTCTATGTATCGCCGACAATTTGAGGCTGCAGCAAGTGCAAATGGGTGGAGTGACGAGGAAAAAGCTACTGCACTCATTGTAGCTCTGAGAGGACCAGCTTTGGGGATGTTACAGTCGATCCCAGTGGAACAACAAAACCACTTCGGAGATTTAGTGGCTGCACTAGAACTCAGGTATGGTGACCAACATCGAGAACAGCTTTACCGGGCTCAGATGAAAAATCGTGTGCAGAAGTCTGGAGAGAGCCTACAGGAGTTCGAAGCAGATGTGAGAAGACTGACTCAATTAGCCTACCCAGAGGCACCAGAGGACTTCAAAGAACAACTGGCGGTGCAGGTATTCATCGACGGGCTGAGAGACTCAGAAATACAGAAGACTCTGAGGCTTACACACTTTAAGAGGAGTGGTGAAGCCCTTGTAAGATCTCTGGAGGTAGAAGCGGCCTTCAACACCTCTAAGCCAAAAGTGAGAGCTGTGTCCATAGAGGAGCCTTCCGAACACGTGAACCCATTGTTAGATAATCTAGTTATCTTTTAAAATAAAATATAATGTTAAGTATCTCACTGTACATAACAACGTCAGGCCAGATGACAAGAGATAGATTGTCAATGAATTTTGAATAAAGATAATCTGAATCTATTTAAATATATTATCGTATATCACTTATTAACATGGCGCAGTCGTAAAACCAAAACCTAATCGTTCAAAGCAGGTATATACAGAAATAAATAAATAATGGGAGAGCGAGGTATCAGTCCTATGAGATTAGATGGAAATATAGCAAATAACTGGAAGATATGGCGATCCCGCTTTGAGAATTATTTGAAAGCAACAGAAGTGAATAAGAAGGAAGAAAGTACCCAGTGTGCCCAGCTGTTACATTACATTGGAAAAGAATGCTTCAAAATTTACCGAACCTTTGAAATTCCCGCCGCTGATAGAGATAAGTTAGCAGTACTCTTGAAAAATTTTGAACAGCACTTCTTACCCAAAGAAAATCTTTCATATGAACGATACATGTTTTTCACCATGAGACAGGAAGTTGGTCAGTCACTGGAGAGTTTTCTCATCAGACTCAAAGAACAAGCCCAGAAATGCAAGTTAGAAAATTTACAGGACAGTCTCATCAAAACTATGATAATCTGTGGAGTTCGAAATAATGAAATTAGAGAAAAGCTTCTGCAGAATGATAATTTCACGTTAGATCAAGCAATAGAGCAATGCAAGATTTTAGAAACATCCAAGGAGCAATGCAAAGAAATTGAAGCAGGTGAAAATACTACATCTGTCATAGGTTCTGTCAATAAGGCACAATATAATTCACGGTTTAGGACTAGTTCAAATGGCAATAATAGGTTTCCAACGAGTACATACAAAAATAAAATTATATATTCTTGTTCGAAATGTAGTAATAATCATGGAATTAATGAATGTCCAGCATATGGAAAATTTTGTTCCATTTGCAAAATGAGAAATCACTTTTCGAAGGTATGTAAAAATAGAAAAGTGAATGAAATTGAAAATGATAATCCTAGAAACTCAAATTCAGATGAAAATGATGGCTTTTTTGTAGGCACTATTGAGATAGATGCAGTTGATAATCAGGGCTTTGATAATGTATGGTACACGTATATTACTATAAATAATATAGATTTGAAAATGAAAATTGATACCGGAGCAATGTGCAATGTATTATCATTAGAACATTTGAGCCAAGTTGGAATTACGAAAACTAAAATAATGGAAACTGACATGAAATTGAAATCGTATACTGGAAACTCTTTGGATATAGTAGGTGTTTGTAATATTTCTTGTATTTATAAAAAAACGGCATTTCCGATGGATTTCTTCATTGTAAAAACTAGAACACAAGCAATTTTAGGATTGCCTTCTTGTCAAATGTTGAATATTATTCATAAAATTGATGACCTTTCTGAAAAAATTAATTATGATTCCATTTTAAATCAGTATGGAGAAATATTTTCAGGAATAGGGTGTTTACGTGACCCATATCATATTAAAATAATTGATGGTGCTACACCAGTGGTACATCCTATCAGGCGAGTTCCATTACCGTTGCTACCAAAATTGAAAGATTGCTTAGCAAATCTTGAGAGTCAAAAAATAATAGAAAAAGTGAATGGTCCTAGTGACTGGGTAAATGCTCTTGTTTTGGTAAAAAAACCAGATGGTTCTATCAGAGTTTGCCTAGATCCAAAAGACTTAAACAAAGTAATCAAACGAGAATATTGTCAAATTCCAACTATTGATGAGATCACTTGTAAGTTGAATGGAGCGAAAGTGTTCAGTAGTCTGGATGCTACGAGTGGATTTTATCAAATATTGTTAGATAAAACTAGTTCAGAACTATGTACATTTGGTACTCCTTTTGGCAGATATAAATTTTTGAGGATGCCTTTTGGTATAAAGTCAGCTCCTGAAGTATTTCATGAAAGATTTCGATCAATTTTCAGTGAATGTGAAGGAGTTGATGTATACATAGATGATATAATTGTGTGGGGAAAAAATAAGATAGAACATGATAATCGGTTGAAGAGACTGTTAGAGGTTGCTAAGGATAATAACATAAAATTTAATTTCTCGAAATGTAAATTTGGTAAAAACAATATAAAATATTTGGGTCATATGATATCCGCTGAGGGTATATCTATCGATGAGAATAAAGTCAATGCTATAAAGAATTTACCGAGACCGACATGTAAAGAAGACATACAAAGAATCATAGGGATGTTGAATTATTTGAGTAAATTTATTCCAAATTTTTCTACTGAGACTACTCCATTGAGGGAGTTATTAAAGAAAAATATAATGTTTCAATGGGGATCAGCCCAAGAGAAATCTTTCGAAAATTTGAAGAACATTTTAATATCTAGCAAAGTTTTAAAATTTTTTGACGTTTCTAAAGATACAATCATTTCTGTAGATAGTTCTAAAGCTGGTTTGGGAGCTGTATTACTTCAAGATGGATTACCTTGTGCCTATGCTTCGAAAGCATTAACAGACACTCAAATTAGATACGCTCAAATTGAGAAAGAAATGCTAGCTATTTGTTTTGGATTGAATAAATTCAGTGAATATATATTTGGGAAAAAAGTCATTGTAGAAACTGATCATTTACCTTTAATATCAATTTTCAAGAAACCTCTGAACAAATGTCCAGCACGTCTCCAAAGAATGATACTGCAAATACAAAAATATGATATTGATCTTAAATACAAGCCAGGAAAACAATTGATAATAGCAGATATGTTATCGCGAGCTTATATCGATGATACAGGTGATGATAATTTTGATATTGAACTTCAAGCTCAGGTTTGTCTTATAACTTCACAGATAAATATAACAGATTCTAAAAATCAAGAAATTAGAAATGAAACTAATCAAGACCGTCAATTGTCAGAGTTAAAGAAAATTATTATGAATGGATGGCCTAATAATAGCAAAAAATTGAATGAATTCACGACCCCTTATTACAAATATAGAAGCGAGCTCACTATTATTGAAGATTTAATTTATAAAGGACAACAGTTGGTGATTCCTCAAAGTATGAGAAGAGAAATGTTGAACAAAATTCATTACAATCATTTGGGTACAAAGAAATGTTTGAAATTAGCAACTGATTCTGTTTTTTGGCCGAACATAACTAATGATGTCAAACAATTCATAGATAGCTGTTTCATTTGTCAAAAATACTCCAACTCTCAGTTATCAGAGCCTCTCATATCTCATGAAATACCAAGGCTTCCTTGGAACAAAGTTGGGTGTGACATTTTTGAATTGAAAAATGAAAAATATTTATTATTGATAGATTATTATTCTAAATTTGTAGAAATAGAGAAATTGCCACGAGATATTAGTAGTAACTGCATTATAACAAAAATAAAATCTATTTTCGCTAGGCATGGTATTCCACAGATTCTTGTATCTGATGGAGGTCCCCAGTTTTCTTCAAATCAATTCAAATCATTCTCCAAAGAATGGGAATTCGAACATATTTTTAGCTCACCCACTTATCCTCAGTCTAATGGAATGGCTGAAAGACAAGTTCAAAATGCGAAAGCAATTTTTAAAAAAACTTTGGAGGATCAAAAAGATTTGTATCTCGCTATTTTATTGTATCATAATATGCCAATACATGAAAATATTTCTCCATCTCAAATTCTCATGTCTAGAAAATTGAGATCTATACTTCCTTGTACCGAACAAAGTTTGAAGCCTGAGATTATTGACACTGAGAAATATTCCGATTTTTTAGAAAAAACACAAAGAATTCAAAAAATGTATCATGACAAAAAAGGTGTCAGAGAATTACCAAATTTGAATATCAATGATAGAATTTTAGTTCAGTTGACACCAAAAGGTAGTTGGAAACCTGGTATTGTCAAAGATAAGTTCAGATTTCGTTCATACCTTGTAAGGACAGATGATGGTTCAGAGTATGTTCGAAATAGAAAATTCATCAAAATATTTAATCAAACAAACCATCATGTGTTCAATCCTTCTCCCTCATCACACACAAAATTGGAAGTAGAAGAAAATGAGAATAGAGAAAAATATTTTATAAGAATTAGAGAAGATAATAATGAGAAATGTTTGGATCAAGAGAAAATGAATGAAGAAGAGATAAGCGATGAAACAAGTCAAGATTATGAGGGTGAAAGATTAGATATACAGGCAGATCGTAGTCAGGCAGATCGTAGTAGTGTCACAACTAGAAGTGGCCGAATTGTTAAGCCTCCACATAGATTCGTTACTTCAGAAAATGTTTAAGTATTTGTTGAAAAGGGAGATGTTAGATAATCTAGTTATCTTTTAAAATAAAATATAATGTTAAGTATCTCACTGTACATAACAACGTCAGGCCAGATGACAAGAGATAGATTGTCAATGAATTTTGAATAAAGATAATCTGAATCTATTTAAATATATTATCGTATATCACTTATTAACACCCATTGGCAAAAATGTTAGGAAAAATGTTTGAAGAACTGAAGGACTCGATCAAAGAAATTAAGAGTGGGTCAAGCAACCAGCGAAACAGATCCTGCTATCGCTGTGGCAGAACTGGACACCTAATAAGGGACTGTAAGGTGAGAGTACCACCACGATCTTCTTCACCTGCAAGGACGCCATTACGGTCGTACTCACCTGCGAGGACTAGGTCATCTAGTGAGTCCTCAGATAGATACCAGGAAAACTAGAACTAGCCAGCGTATCGGGGCGCATGCTGGCTAGCAATAACGAAGCCCCCAGGGTCATAAACATCAAAAGGATAAGAAGAACAACTGATAGCCTGACCATCAAAGGAAAAATCAACCAAATGGATGTAACCTGCACCATAGACACCGGTGCATCAGTTTCCCTGGTACGCAGTGACATTCTCCGGCCTGGAAGTATAAAACCAACCACTTCCAACTTTGTTCTTCGTACGGTCACTGGAGAAAATGCACCTATACGAGGGATGGCTGATATCGAGTTGACGCTTGGAAGACTCCATTTAGTGAACATGGTATACGTCGCAGATATCGAAGATGAGTTTATCCTCGGCATGGATCTGATAAGCGACTACGGGTTTTCATTCGACAGTGATCAGAAGACCATGAAATTTGGAGGAGAAGAGTTTGTACTAACGACACCGGCCGAGAGGGAGACGTCTGTGAGGCTACGACTAGCGAAGACTGTGAGAATTCCTGGATTCACTGAAAAGATCATCCATGCGCGATTAGAGAAGGACCCTGGGTGCTGCGTTGGATTAGTACAGTCATGTGAGGAATCCCCCAGCAAGCTGTTACTTGCCCGAGCTTTAGTGACCACCGAACGAGACATTCCTGTGAGGGTAGCAAATGTGTTACCTACCACCATAACAGTAAGGGAAGGAGACATCATCGGAGCTTGTGAACCAGTCAGTTGGGTAGCAAAATGTGATGAGACTAACGAGCAGAGATGGAGGGAACGAGATGACAGTGCATTGAAAGTTCTGGAAACCTCCTTGGACCACTTATCATCAACAGAATATAAAGCTGCCAAGAAATTCATAGCAGACGAAAGTGATATCTTTGAATCAACATCAACAGGGCGGACGAACTTGGTCAAGCACAGAATAGATACTGGTAAAGCTCACCCAATTCGGCAACCATCAAGAAGAATGCCATTTGCTAAGCAACAGGAGGTGGAACAGCTGGTTGACAAAATGATGAAGGATGGGGTAATTGAAGAATCATCCAGCCCTTGGTCTGCACCGGTTGTATTAGTGTCCAAGAAGGATGGATCCACAAGATTCTGTGTGGATTATAGGAAGCTCAATGACGTCACCAAGAAGGATAGCTACCCGTTACCAAGGATTGATGACACTTTGACTACATTGGCTGGCTCTCGATGGTTTTCGACACTGGACTTGAAGAGCGGATATTGGCAAGTGGGCATTCACGAAGAAGATAAGGAGAAGACTGCTTTTACGACTGGTAATGGACTGTACCAGTTTACTGTGATGCCTTTTGGACTATGTAATGCCCCAGCAACCTTCGAAAGGCTGATGGAATTGGTACTGCGTGGGCTCACTTGGAAAACTTGCCTGGTATATCTGGACGATGTTTTGGTCATGGGAAAGAATTTCGAGGAACACCTGAAGAACTTACGGGAAGTGTTCCAGCGATTCAGGAATGCCAACCTCAAACTGAACCTGAAGAAATGTTCACTATTCCAGAAACGAGTAGATTTCTTGGGCCACACGGTAACGTCAGAAGGAATACAAACTGACGAGACAAAGATTCAAGCCATTCGAGACTGGCCAAGACCGAAGGACAAACATGAAGTTAGAAGTTTCTTGGGATTGTGCACTTACTACCGTCGTTTTGTGGAAGGATTTGCTGATATTGCGGCACCACTCCATAGATTGACAGAAGATCGAGTCAACTTCAACTGGTCTGTAGAATGTGAGAAATCCTTCAAGAAATTGAAGGCTGGCCTCTGTTCGAGTCCTATTTTGGGGTTCCCACAAGAGAGAGGCTTGTTTATTTTGGACACAGACGCGAGTAACATCGGAATTGGAGCCGTGCTATCACAAGTACAGGATGGTCAAGAAAAGAATATAGAATACTACAGCAAAGTGATGGCCAAACCAGAAAGGAATTATTGTGTCACCAGGAAAGAACTGCTGGCAATTGTTAAGGCTGTTGACCATTTCCACAAATACTTATACGGGAGAGAATTTCTCATTAGGACGGATCATGCAGCTTTGAGGTGGCTGATGGAGATGAAGAATCCTGAAGGTCAAAAAGCAAGATGGCTGGAAAAGCTGAACCAGTATCACTTCAAGATTAAGCATCGCCCAGGAAAACTACACCAGAATGCAGATGCCATGTCCAGAAGACCTTGTTCGGAAACCTGTAAGCATTGTCTGCGCATTGAACATCGAGAAGGAACCGCTGATGTTAGAAAAACCAGACTTGTGACCGATGATAAGTGGACAGCAGCACACATGAGACGAGATCAGGAGAACGATCTGAATATCGCCGATTTTCTACGTTGGAAAGAAAGAGGAACAGAAAGACCGACATGGAAGGATATCTCGGATAGAGGGCCTGCTTTCAAGGCGATGTGGGCACAATGGGACTCACTAGTTGTGGAGAATGGATTATTGAAGCGAGTTTGGGAATCAGCTGATGGTAGATCAACAATTTCTCAGCTGGTTGTGCCCCACATCAGAGTTAATGAAGTTCTGGAAGAAGTCCATGGCGGAAAATCTGGTGGACATTTTGGAGTTAACAAGACACTGAGTAAAATTCGAGAAAGGTTTTACTGGGTTCAATGTCGTGACGACGTGGAAAGTTGGTGTAGAAGATGTCCTGTATGCGAAGCCAGTAAAGGTCCCAGAACGAGATCAAGAGCTGGAATGAAGCAATACAATGTGGGTGCACCGTTTGAAAGGATCGCCATCGATGTAGCCGGACCATTCCCTTTGACTGATGATGGAAATAAATACATCTTGGTTGCTATGGACTACTTCAGTAAGTGGGTAGAAGCATACGGCATGCCAAATCAAGAAGCCTCCACAGTTGCCAGGATATTGGTAGACAACATGTTTTCACGGTTCGGAGTACCAATGGAGTTACATTCTGATCAAGGGAGAAATTTTGAGTCGAACTTATTCAAAAAGGTCTGTGATCTAATGGGAATCAGTAAGACGAGAACAACTCCACTACATCCACAATCCGATGGCATGGTCGAAAGATTCAACCGAACTATGGAAGAACATCTTTCCAAAGTAGTCGAAGAGCATCAGAGGGACTGGGACAGGCATCTTCCCTTATTCCTGATGGCGTATAGAGCAGCTGTCCATGATTCAACGAAGCTAACTCCAGCTAGTATAGTCTTTGGAAGAGAACTCCGCTTACCTTGTGACTTGGTGTTCGGTTCACCAAGTGTGGAAGAAAAGGAAGTACAAGACTACGCAGATGAGCTCCGGAATGGCTTGATGAAAACTCATGAGACTGCTCGGAAAAGATTGAAATTAGCAAGTGACAAAATCAAGGCACGGTACGATCTCAAAGCCAATTCAGAGGGATTCTTTGAAGGAGATCGAGTTTGGCTGTATAATCCTCGACGGAAGAAAGGCGTATCACCCAAATTAACACCATCTTGGGAAGGACCGTATAAGGTGTTGAAAAGGATCAATGATGTGGTCTATAGAATCCAACGCAGCCCTAGGACAAAGATGAAAGTCGTTCATCTTGAAAGACTGAAGCGCTATCATGGTGAGGAGAGTTCTGTTTTTGATCGGGACGATCAAATTTGAAGAAGGGGGTAAATGTTACGACCCTGGCAATCGATCCCAGCTACCTGCGGAAGTAAATAAACCGTATTTCTTGGAATAGAAATCGACGGCTGTTGAGATGACTCGAGAAGATTATCGACCTGTTCACGATATTTCGAGTGGAATCTAGACGTTTTATTAGGTAGTATAAATAGTTGTTGTTAGGGACAGGAAGGGAAGTCTTTATTTGGAAGCGTTATAATAACGATCGAAGAAGTGTTGTGAATCGGAAGTGTTTAGTACGAGTATTGTATAGTAGTGTTCAGAATAAATCGTTTTAAGTGTTCTACCGAGTGTTAAATTATTACGGACCCAGAGTAAAATCGTAACAATATACATACTACAACTACCCGCCTTTGTCAAAGCATTGAGTTTCAATGGTTTCAATAACATTTGACCTCCAATGGGGTATATATAGCTGCCCTATTGTTCATTTTTTTGATCTCTTGGAGCGCTCAAAAGGAAGTTTCTATAATGTTCATGGAACAACTTGAGTACTTAGGAAGGATAGGGAGAGGAGGTAGGTGCTGGAATTTTATTTTGAACTTTTGGAGGCTATAAATTCTTGGGAATACTTCCATTGGCAAAGAATTCCAAAGTCATTCTATAGATGAACGAGTTTTGGTAGAAGTGTTGTTCGATTGACTGAAACGGCTCATGAGATTTCACTGGAAATTGGAATGTTGGCACAACTTTATCGGGCAATAAAACTCATATCATTATTATGATAAATATCATTCCATTGGCGTAGAACTTGATTTTTTCATTAAATGAATATCTAAAACTCCTACGCCAATGGAAAGAACGGGACTTGAATATGAAATCCAGATTGTTTTACTCGTTTACTACAAAAAAAGGTACTCTTGACCTAATTCCTAGATCGTTAGATCTATAGATGAGTAAACTCATTTCATTACACTCATCAACTAGAAGTACAAAAACTATGCAATACTGATTCATTATGTTCTAGAGAGTAGCGGTAATGAATACCTTCTTGAATTCCTCTTATAATTTAATGCGGTATATAGTAATTACCTAATGTGTTGTAAGAAGCATATTAGGCACGAATGCGTAATTCCACAGGTGCTTAATTGCTTTACAACGCATTACGTACTTTACTTCACCTACGGCTATTTACAGTATGTTTGTCTTTCAGGCACGAATGCGTAATTCCACAGGTGCTTAATTGCTTTACAACGCATTACGTACTTTACTTCACCTACGGCTATTTACAGTATGTTTGTCTTTCAAAACAGTTCGTATGTAATATTTTTCTTCTTGACAGTTGCTATGTCAAATGCTGTCGACTGCGATTACGCGATCATGATATACTTGCAGAATATATGAAAACTGTGCGATTTGCTCACTGTGCTATTTACTGAAGCTGTATTTCGTGTGTTCTTGCCTATTTTCTATACTTTAAATGGTATGCATTATGTAGTGATTGATTATGATTATTATGATTAAGATTGAACGGATTATACAGCATAATCCCACATAATGCATAATTTACAGGGTGCACAGAAAAGTGGGTACAAAAAGTGAACCTGAAACACATCCTCTAATGGAAACCCCATTTTCTCTTCTCCTGATTAAGTTCTATTATAGAAATGAGCCCTAGTTCTGATCAACTTCCCTATACCCAAAACCGATATTTCAGAGATATTCCATTGAAACAACCTATTTCTACATTTAATAACTGCCTGAATATTTGGACTTTCTAATAGGCTGTGCAAAATATCTATTGACAATCAAATTTTTTCACTGCAAGTTTCATCATCTTCAAAGTGCAATATTGCAATATGAAAAATACGTAGAAATCTTGAGAAACCTCGAAACTGCTTATTTGGAAGTTTTGGAACAGCTGATACTACTCTTCCTCATATTCATCTGACCTGACGTCCCCCTGGGGGGTCATAAGAGCCATCTAAAAGGCAACCCGAGATGATGGTTTTTTATATTTTCGAAACCCTCCATGGAAAAATGACCAAAATTTGAACATGTTCCTAACTTTTTAAGCCCGATTTGGGAAGGTTGAAAATTTTCCGAAATTTTTATGAGGGGCGTGGGAAATAGGTGGGACTAGAGGCATTTTTTCTCCCAACTATTTTGGTTATGCAATTTCGGGCATCAGAAACATGAGACTAGTGGAAATTGTTAAATATAAAGTATGTTCATCATAAAGATTAATTTTGACAACAAGCCGATCATTTGTTTTCGATTTCGGTTTTAGCAACAGATTTGAGAGATTTGAAACGTATGTCTCTACATGTTGAGGTAAATCTTGTTGATTCAGTTAGAATTTGTTATTAAATATGGAAATGACTGAGTTTTCAGAGGGTTTGATGAGACCAATAAAAAGAATTTTTGATAAAATTCTATCCATCACAGTTGATCGTATCTATGAATTAATGAAAACAAAATATCGATAGTTTGCCAAACTTGGTTATCTATTTTTCTACCTAACCAGATCCTCTATTCGACTTTGAAACACATACCCGTTTCATCTTTTATTTTTTCTAATAATTCACAGCCCCTAGCCTATGGAAAGGTAGTCAGTAAAATAGCTGACACTCCTCTGGATTGTCATCATGAAACAAAAACAGAATCAATAACGACATTCAGCAGAGTTACGGAAAAGGAAATAGAAAATCTAATAAACCAGTTGAATTCAGCAAAAGCTCCAGGGTGGGACAAAGTTGAGGTGAAAACGGTGAAGGAAGCTAAAGTAGCATTAGTTCCAAAATTGTGTAAAGTCATTAACCAATCTCTAGAGTGTGGGAAAGTGCCGTGCAATACAAAAACTGCGATTGTCAAGCCCCTATTTAAAGCTGGTGATAAGGGAAATGTGGAGAATTATAGACCAGTATCAGTACTACCCGTCCTTTCAAAAATTTTTTAAATAATAGTTAATGAAAAACTAAAACAGTACTTGGACGATATCAGTTTTTTATCTAAAAAACAATATGGCTTCCAGAGGTCTAGTGATACCAGTTCTGCTGTTGTTGACTTGATTTCAGAAATATATATGGCAAGGGACAGAGGCAAAAAATGCATGCTGGTATCGCTGGACCTCTGCAAGGCATTTGATACAGTTGACTACTATATTCTGCTCAAAAAATTGCAATGGCTTGGTATCACGGGAGTGGTCCTCGAATGGTTCAGAGACTACTTATCGTCCAGAAAACAAAGTGTTTGCATAGGGAAAACAGATGGTGAGATAGGAGAAATAAAGTGCGGGGTTCCACTAGGTTCAATCCTTGGGCCCACTCTATTCTTAGTTTATATAAACTCTATAACCAACTTGAATTTGAAAGGAAACATCAAATTATATGCAGATGATACAACTTTGCTGTATATCTCTGAATCATTCGAGAGTTTGCATTTGGATATCCAGGTAGACATGGAAATAGTAGAAAAATGGTTGTGCAGTCATAAGTTAACACTGAACGTAAACAAATCGTCATTTATGTGTATTGGTAAAAATAGTAATCCAATTGTAGTAATTAATTTGCCAAGCTCATCATTGGAACACTCAAGCAATGTCAAATTTCTAGGTCTTAAAATAGACAGATCTCTATCATGGAGTGACCACATTGACTATGTGAAAAAGAAAATATCGGCACCAACAGGGGTGTTAAGGAGGAGTTATATTCTTCCAAGGAATTTCTTAAGATATACTTTTCATTAATTCATTCACATCTACAGTATCTCACAATAATTTAGGCTGCATCATTTAACTTTCAATTGGAACCCCTTGAAGTACTCCAGAATAAAGCAATCAGGAACTTGTACCGATTGGATAACTGTTTTCACACTCAACGTCTGTATCAAGATTTCAACATTATGGCTATAAAGAAAATATTCATTTATCAAAACAATATATTTATTCATCAATTATTAAATAAATCCAAACACTCAAATATAACAATCAAATATGTGCATGATATTCACACATATAATACAAGAAATCATTCTCAAATCGAACTGCCAACTATCAGAACACGAAATGGAATGAGTTCCATATACTATCAGGGCAAATATTATAATAATATACCAGAATATCTGAAGTGTCTACCACTCAACCAATTTAAATCTGAAATGAAAAAAATTCTTCAGGGAAGGGAAAGCGAGGGAAAATGAAATTTGAATGTAAAATTTCTTACTTCTTGTTCCTTTTGTTTTGCTTCTCAGTAAACTGCTATATTAATTTTTTTGTGAAATTAATTTTTAAGTGTGATAAATCATATATAATTTGTATGTTATGTATTATGTAAGGACAATGTATGAATTAGTAGACTACTGCAGAGTGTCCCTATATAAACTTGTATTAGTTTTTTGGGATTAATGAAGGAAAAAAATACAGTATTGAAAAGGAATATTCTCAGATATATTATAAACATGAAAAAATGGATACATTTGAATAAATACATTGAGAATTCGCATTCTCTATGTGATTAAATTATTAATTCTTTCTCGGCATATTCAACAGAAAACAACTACTTTCCTGGCTATATGCCACGACGAACATTGAATTATATCAATTGAACATACACGATAGGAATTTGAGCATAAAATGAATATCGTCTGAAATTGAGAATTGACATTCTCTTCCAGAATCGGATGAATACTATGATGAATATAACGATATAAAAAATATATTACTTACCAAATTGGTATGAAAATTGGAATGTATGGGAGAAATATACTAGTATACATACTCTGTATAGTATTCATCCGATTCTGGAAGAGAATGTCAATTCTCAATTTCAGACGATATTCATTTTATGCTCAAATTCCTATCGTGTATGTTCAATTGATATAATTCAATGTTCGTCGTGGCATATAGCCAGGAAAGTAGTTGTTTTCTGTTGAATATGCCGAGAAAGAATTAATAATTTAATCACATAGAGAATGCGAATTCTCAATGTATTTATTCAAATGTATCCATTTTTTCATGTTTATAATATATCTGAGAATATTCCTTTTCAATACTTTCATACCCAATCAAGGGGTTCAAACTTGAACGATGGAAACTTGTTATTTTTATAGACCTTCAATCGCAGATTCGTGATTGGGTTTTTCTCAATTCAGAATTTCTTTCCACGCCCTGTATGATAAATGTCAGTTTGTCATACATCTAAAACAATTGCCACCCACATGACTGGAGATAAGTCAACAAATTTTCATTCTCAGATAGATGTCAGTTCCACTATAGTTTTAGTTATATTATTATAGAAATGTGAAAATTGTGTATTAAATGAAGAATGGCTGAAGGAATGACTGGACTTCAGGTTACTGAGGAGAGTTTGAAACTCGAAATGAATTTTATTCGAATCAAAATCATCTAACCTATGTGAAAGAGATGTGCATATATCCCAAACATCATGGATACGGATGATTTTTGATAAATTCACGACTCAACAAGAACAGAGTATGTATACTAGTATATTTCTCCCATACATTCCAATTTTCATACCAATTTGGTAAGTAATATATTTTTTATATCGTTATATTCATCATAGTATTCATCCGATTCTGGAAGAGAATGTCAATTCTCAATTTCAGACGATATTCATTTTATGCTCAAATTCCTATCGTGTATGTTCAATTGATATAATTCAATGTTCGTCGTGGCATATAGCCAGGAAAGTAGTTGTTTTCTGTTGAATATGCCGAGAAAGAATTAATAATTTAATCACATAGAGAATGCGAATTCTCAATGTATTTATTCAAATGTATCCATTTTTTCATGTTTATAATATATCTGAGAATATTCCTTTTCAATACTTTCATACCCAATCAAGGGGTTCAAACTTGAACGATGGAAACTTGTTATTTTTATAGACCTTCAATCGCAGATTCGTGATTGGGTTTTTCTCAATTCAGAATTTCTTTCCACGCCCTGTATGATAAATGTCAGTTTGTCATACATCTAAAACAATTGCCACCCACATGACTGGAGATAAGTCAACAAATTTTCATTCTCAGATAGATGTCAGTTCCACTATAGTTTTAGTTATATTATTATAGAAATGTGAAAATTGTGTATTAAATGAAGAATGGCTGAAGGAATGACTGGACTTCAGGTTACTGAGGAGAGTTTGAAACTCGAAATGAATTTTATTCGAATCAAAATCATCTAACCTATGTGAAAGAGATGTGCATATATCCCAAACATCATGGATACGGATGATTTTTGATAAATTCACGACTCAACAAGAACAGAGTATGTATACTAGTATATTTCTCCCATACATTCCAATTTTCATACCAATTTGGTAAGTAATATATTTTTTATATCGTTATATTCATCATAGTATTCATCCGATTCTGGAAGAGAATGTCAATTCTCAATTTCAGACGATATTCATTTTATGCTCAAATTCCTATCGTGTATGTTCAATTGATATAATTCAATGTTCGTCGTGGCATATAGCCAGGAAAGTAGTTGTTTTCTGTTGAATATGCCGAGAAAGAATTAATAATTTAATCACATAGAGAATGCGAATTCTCAATGTATTTATTCAAATGTATCCATTTTTTCATGTTTATAATATATCTGAGAATATTCCTTTTCAATACTTTCATACCCAATCAAGGGGTTCAAACTTGAACGATGGAAACTTGTTATTTTTATAGACCTTCAATCGCAGATTCGTGATTGGGTTTTTCTCAATTCAGAATTTCTTTCCACGCCCTGTATGATAAATGTCAGTTTGTCATACATCTAAAACGAAAAAAATACAGTTCTCAACACACCAAATGGACCACTCATAATTTGACTCTATTTCGAAGACCTGTATTTTTTTTTTAAATTGACCGATCTTCATGCGGTTTTCGATATCAGATGTGATGTTTCATCGACTTCAAAGAGAGCTAGAACAATCTGGAGAAGTCCGCAAAACAAAACTCACACAGGGTGTAAAGTGAAATCATTACACTATGGTTTACATTTCCAATGCTGCCAGAACTCGAGAAATTTTTTTCTGATCAAAAGTCAGTCATATTATGATACACTGGGACCTCATCTCGGGACGTTTTCGTGATTTCTCCTTAATTGGCCATTGGAACAAAAATTCGATTTTTTTTCGAAAGTCTTGCATTTCTTGATTTTTTCCTCTAGAACTCCACTTGAGCTGACTATTGGGAAGAACTGTTCTCATGTTTTATGGAGGATAATGAAAGACGAAAAAAGCACTTTTTCGGATTATACAGGATGATAAGAAACTAGGACAAAATCTCATTTCAGTGAAAAAAATCATAAATGGTGACTAAAACTATGGCCCATTCGATCCAGTATATTCAGAAACGGCCTTCTCGATATCCATCATTTATATTAGACTACTAACTCGAGATGTTTTCGAAAATTCGCCTCTAAGTGAAATACAGGATGAAATTTTTCAATTCAAACTTGTTTCCTGATATCGATGATTTTCAATATTTATTGCCCAAGTATGAGAAACAGAGAATTGTTGTTCAATATACTGAGTGTTTTACAACTACGATATTACATGAGAAGTCTATCACAAAAAAATTTAATAGAAGTGAAACGTGATGGAAAATAAAATTTGTAACACTTTATATCAACTAAAACTATTCGAAAAGGGTGATAAGAAAATAGGACAATACAGGGTGAAAATTTTCAATTCAAACTTGTTTCCTGATATCGATGATTCTCATCATTTTATCAACGGATTTCCAATATTAATTGCCCAAGTATGAGACACAGAGCATTGTTGTTCAATATACTGAGTGTTCCACAACTTATCTGACAAATTACGAACTCTAGAAAACAATAATGTTAGAAGAATGTGGTGACCAGCATTATCTCCAGATCTGAATTTGATTGAACATGTGTGGAGCCGAATGAAACTTGACCTATCGAGAAGGCGAGGCACCCCAAAATAATGACAATCTTATCCAGAATGGGCGGCAATATCAATAGACTTCATCAACAACCTCATAAAATCTATGCCAAACCGATTTCATGAGGTTTTGTTGAATCGGGGAGGCCTACCAAGTACTGAAATTTAGGATATAGGACTTTCTAGTTGGATCTTCATAATGCTGAAGAATTCAATAATGTCATATTTATTTATTTATTTATCTACACACAAATCCAATACAAAATTACAGAGTTTACAGGAATTATACATGTATAAATGTCACTCTCATAACACAAAAAAAATATATATAAAGAATTAGGTACAAGCTTAGAATTGTGTACAGAAATAGCACCTAAGTGACTTAACACTTGTGTTGTGCTACAGATCAATATCATTCAATTCACAATTGCAGTTGTTTGCAGAAAGCTAGAGCTAAATAGTGGTATGACATTGTGCAGATAGAATTATTGATGTTCCACTATTGCAATAAATTGAGAGTAATTTTCGAATATGAATTTCTTCGATTCTCTAGAAAATGCTTTATGATTTCTTATTTGTTTCATCTCTAAAGGTAAAATATTGCAAGTTTTAGGCAAAGTGTAAGTCAAGAAACGGTGACAAACACTTTTATTGTATTTTGGGGTGGGTAGCAATTTGTTTGTTGTGCTTCTAGTAGAATATGCTGTGGGAAAAGAATTATGAAGTATTTTATTTTTGAATGCATACATACATAGACTATGGAAATATAATGTTCTGATATTACTAATACCTTCTGTATATAGAAGGTTAGTATGAAAAGATCTCTGTTTTTTGAAAATTATTTTCAGAATATAATTTTGTATTGTATTTAATTTTTGTAGAGAATTTTTATACATTGCTCCCCACACCAAAATACCATATCGAAATAGTGATTCAGCTAGAGATTTATAAATTAATATAAGTAGTCTTTTCGATAAGAACTGTCGTAACTGGTGAAATTTATATATTAGCTTCCTCACTTTTTTTGTTAAATAATCAACATGATTGTTCCATCTGAGATTCCTGTCAATATTTATGCCCAAATATTTGATCTCGTTTGTTTCCTTGATTTCATCTTTCATACCTGGAACTTTAATACTGGAAAATGTTGGTCTATTTGTATCTGTTATAGTGAGTGCGAGATAGTGGGTTTTACTAGCATTTAGTGAGAGACGATACATACTCAACCACTTATTAATCATTTCCATGCCTAACTGGACAGTATTTTTTGTTTCAGACCATGTATTTTCACTAAAAATTGCAACCGTATCATCGGCGTATGATATAATTTTTGCGTTCACTTCTAAACAGAGCAATGAATTTATATAGGCTTGAAAAAGTATTGGGCCAAGAACGGTTCCTTGAGGGACTCCCATTTTTACAGTCATAGTATCACTTATTGTATCATTGATTTTGACACACTGTTTGCGATCGGCTAAATAACTATGAAAGACATCCAACGCTGCACCACGAATACCAAGACGCTCCAATACATCAAGCAGTATTTCATGATCAACAGTGTCGAATGCCTTTGCCAAGTCTAGGAACACTGCAATACATTTTTTGTTTTCATCAAGTCTTTCAATAATACTTTTGATAACATTGTACATTGCGTCACTGGTAGCCATACCAGCACGAAACCCATATTGGTAATCGTGTATAGTTCCATTTTCATTAAAAAAGTTTACTATGCGAGCCTTTAGACATTTTTCAAAAATCTTACCGAAGCTGTTTATTACGCTGATAGGTCTGTAATTACTGATTTTAGTTTTGTCGCCAGCTTTATGTATTGGTGTAATTAGAGAAGATTTAAACTGAGTGGGAACATGTCCTTTTTGGATTATCAAATTATATAAATGTTCCAGTGGTCGCAAAATATATTGGTAACTATGTTTAATTGTTTCACTAGTTATTCCATCTACGCCAGGAGAAGTGTTATTTTTCAATGTAGATATATGTTCTATCAATTCAATTTTTTGTTATTGGACTGAGAAATATAGAGTTGGGGTTGACTTTAATGTTTTCCTTAATTTTAGCTGGAGTATCAATACCTTTAACCATGTTCAAGCCCACGTTACTAAAATAATTATTACAATGATTTGCCATTAATTTGTTGTCATTGAATGCTACACCGTCCTCATCAACAATTTTTAAGATGTTTTTAGTAATTGCTCTTTCATTGGTAGCGTCTGATATTAGTTGATAAGTTTTTTTCAGATTATTTTTGTTAATTTCGATTTGCCTGAGATAGTAATTATTTTTATTTATATTTAGTAGTTTATTTAATTTATTTCTGTAAGTCTTATATTCTTGTTCTAACTCATAAGAGAAGTATTCATTTAATTTATTTTTCAATCTGTCTCTCTTTCTTATTGATATTACTAACCCTTCGGTTATCCATGGTTTTATTTTTACATGCTTTTTGTGCCATACTTTTGTACTTTTGGATTTTTCTATACTATCATTGAATTTCTTTAAAAATAGGTTAGTCCCAATTTGAGGATCATTTTCATTCAATACCATATCCCAAGTTTCTTTTTGTAATAAGTTCTCTAACTTTTTATAATCTATTTTTGTTATTGAATAAAAATTACTGTTATCAATTATTATGTTTTTTTTGCAGTTCGACTCTATATTTAGTGAAATTGGGTAATGATCCGTGATGTTACACTTCAAAATATATGAATTGAATTTGAAATTATTGTTATTGTTAGGTTGTTTCAGGAAAATGTGGTCGATGCATGATCTACTTTCAGCAGTTATTCTTGTAGGATTCAATATGTATGGGACAAATCCATATTTAGCTAACACAGAAAGATAATTATTCACGTTGACGTCGTTTTCATTCAATAAATTGATATTAATGTCACCAATGAATACAACCATTTTGTTGGACTGTATTTCATCCAGGTATGAATCAAGTTCATCAATAAACGAGTTCAGGTTACTTGGGTTAGGCCTATAAAGAGCGATTATTCTACATGATACATTATTCAATGTTAAATTAATGATACATAATGAGATCCCACATATAGTTAGTTTATGACTAGTAATATTGTAGTTGAGGTTTGATTTTATCAAAATCAAAACTCCATCATTCCTATTGAAATCGCCATCATTATGTATCGTTGTATATCCTGGTATATTAAGGTTATTGACAGATACATTCATAAAGCATTCACTCAAGACAAAAACGTCACAGGTCATATTATATGTTTCAATAAGTGCTAAGAGTTCATCAAAGTTTTTGTTTGCACTTCGAATATTGAAATGTGTCACGTTAAATAGTTTATTTTTTGTCATTAACATGAAATTTTCAGGTTCTACATATTCCCCTAGGTGATCTTGTTCTAATAAACTCAAATTTTCTAAGACAGTATCTTGATCCACTATTACCATTAACTACCGTAATCAATTTTACTTTTCATCACATTGATTTGGAACTGTAGAGTGGGGCAATTAATGTCAGTTGAGTAATGTTCAACACTATTTTTCAGTTTGTACTTATCATTAGATTTGAAACAATTAGCACAAGCTTTCTTGATTTTTGGACAATCTTTTTGTTCATGCTCTTCCATACATAAAGGGCAAATTAGTTTGTTAGGGCAATTTTCTTTTTTATGATAAAATTCTTGGCACTGGAAACAACGTGGAACTGTAATATCTTCAAAAACTGGATATCGCTCCCAACCAATAAATACCTTTTTCAGTACCATGAGTTGTCTAAAAGTTGCTGGCGAGCATTCCCCAAAAACTGTTGATTGGCCATTTCTTCCTTTTTTGATAAAAGTTACCTTGATTTCGTCTAGTGATTCATTTTGTTGTAGAATTGCGGTTTCAATTTCTTCTTTTGATAGATCTTGTTGAAAGTATGGTATTTTAATCCTTGGTTTTTTCATTTTTGATGCTTCTATGTTATATGTGTTTTCCATTTTCGTTTTGACTTCTTTTTCCAGTACTTCAAATTCTGCTTTGTTCATACATTTGATAATGACTGATCCAGATTTGGTAGATTTTAGACTTCTAATGCCAATTTTCAAATTGGATGGATTGATACTATTTATAATTTCAGTTTTAGTTTTTTCCACATTTTGGAAGGTCTTAGGTTTTATAATTATATCAGGAACATTTGGCAAAGTTGTTCTAAATGATGCATTTGAACTATGCTGTAGGGTTTCAGAATAAGTAGGCTTTGCTATGTAAGTTCTTTCTTTTTCATAGGTGTTAAGTTTATCTTGTAACATTTTGATAATTTCATTCTTATCATTTATTATTTCTTCCTTGTCCTTTATGATGTATTGTAAACTTTCAACAAATTCATTATTCCTGCATCTTGTACAATAAAATTTCAAAATACGTTTTTGTAGTGGCATGCATTTTAGTTCAGACGCTGTTAGATCGGAGCACTCTGTACAAATTAAATTTCGGCAAGTATCGCAGGAAAAACAGGGTGCTTTGACCTCTTTCGTTGGTTGTTTTATTACCTTACATAAAAAGCACTCCATAGTTTATTCTCATCACCTTCCATCACACAAAAAGTTTGACTTTTATCAGCGTTATTTTTTGCGGATAATAACTGGGTACCTGAATATTTCTTCTAGGAGTAAATTTATTTGTTTGCACTATGAAAATGCAGTTTTCTCCCAATGTATGGAATAATCCACTATACTAGTTACACATTCTTGCAGTAATTTCACAAAACTTCGTATTAGCGAAAATTTCGCGTTTTTGTGATAACTTTTATTGGTAAATCGACCACTTTCTTACGGAGCTCTCCGAAACACGACTATTGAAATAAGAACTTCAATATGTCGCCAATAGAGCCCTTTTAGAATAGTTTTAGTGGATATAAAGTGTTACAAATTTTATTTTTCATCTCGTTTTACTTCTATAATTTATTTTTGTGATAGACTTCTTATGTAATATCGTAGTTGTGGTTGAAATTTGTCAGATAAGTTGTAGAACACTCAGTACATTGAACAACAATACTCTATGTCTCATACTTGGGCAATAAATATTGGAAACCATCAATATCAGGAAACAAGTTTGAATTGGAAAACATCTCGAGTTAATGGTCTAATATAAATAATGGATATCGAGAAGGCCGTTTCTGAATATACTGGATCAAATGGGCCATAGTTTTAGTCACCATTTTTGATTTTTTTCACTGAAATGAGATTTTGTCCTAGTTTCTTATCATCCTGTATAATCCAAAAAAGTGCTTTTTTCGTCTTTCATTGTCCTCCATAAAACATGAGAACAGTTCTTCCCAATAGTCAGCTCAGGTGGAGTTCTAGAGAAAAAAATCAAGAAATGCAAGACTTTCGAAAAAAAAATCGAATTTTTGTTCCAATGGCCAATTAAGGGGAAATCACGAAAACGTCCCGAGATGAGGTCCCAGTGTATCATAATATGACTGACTTTTGATCAGAAAAAAATTTCTCGAGTTCTGGCAGCATTGGAAATGTAGACCATAGTGTAATGGTTCCACTTTACACCCTGTGTGAGTTTTGTTTTGCGGACTTTTTCAGATTGTTCTAGCTCTCTTTGAAGCCGATGAAACATCACATCTGATATCGAAAACCGCATGAAGATCGGTCAATTTAAAAAAAAAATACAGGTCTTCGAAATAGAGTCAAATTATGAGTGGTCCATTTGGTGTGTTGAGAACTGTATGTACTCGACTTAATTCAATAAATAAATGAATAAAAATCCAGTTTTCGTTTGTTGAGTGATATCTTGATTTCAGATATTTAGCAATTGATGAAACTGACAGAATGCTGGAGAGAGGTCATTTCCAAGAGCTACATGACCTGTTAGACAGAATCAACATGGAAGATTCCAAAAGGAAAGAGAGGCAATATTTCGTCTTCTCAGCTACCTTGACGCTGGTACATGAATTGCCAAATTATCTCAAGAATAAACGTAAAATCAAGAGGTCCAAGAATATTGAGGAAATGGATGCTTCACAGAAATTGCAAAAAATTGTAGATATGCTCGGTATCAGTAATCCAAAGGTTGTTGATGTAACTGAAGGAAAAGGTAATTGCTTTTGGGCTTAACAACAATTTGTTGGCTGTTTGATATTTGATTTCCCTATTGCTCAAAAAAATCAACATGTAATTTAAAAACGTTTATAATTTTTTTCGTTAGTAGATTGAAGAAATTATTCACAAACTTATATATTGATATTCCATTTCATTTCAGGTACCTCTGAAACATTAACGGAATGTAGGATAACTTGTGATATAGATAAAAAAGATTATTATGTTTATTATTTTTTAAAAAAACATCCAGGAAGAACATTGATATTCTGTAATTCTATTGGATGTGTTAAACGGCTTGCAGCTTTACTCAGTATATTGGACTGTCATCCACTGCCAATTCATGCATCAATGCAGCAACGTCAAAGACTAAAAAATCTAGAAAGGTGAGTTCTAATGAGAATATTATATTTTTTTGAATATTGGTCGTTATATGAATCTAATGGTATAGTTAATTCTATGACCAAAAGAACTGTCGTGAAAAAAAAACAACTAATCATTCACCAACACACAAATCAATTTTGTATTTAGGGTGTAGAGTTAGTGTTTATCATACATTAATGTTCGACATTGATTTAATATTTTTTGTAGATGAAATGGAAGCATAAAAAAATATATCCCGAATAAAATAATTGTACTCTTGAAATACAATTTTCCTTAACTATATCAATGTTACTCTAATACTGTACGGAAAATTCTTACAATTTTGAATGTCGGTGGTGAATTTTCAAAATTAACAACAAATAAGTGCAAGCTTAAAGTACTCTAAGCCGACCCCGTTCATATCAAACCGTTTCGGTTATAAGAATGAAATACAATCTTCAGGGTAACCTCTTCAAGATGTTGTAGCTTCCTTAGGAGTTATTTTTTGACAAATGTTCATCAAAGTTGTAACTCTTAGCAATGTATGTTATTTGTTTGAGAACGTCAAAAAATACCTGCGGAATATACAGGAAAGACATCCACAACTTGAATCTCAGAACTGAGGTCTTCAAGAATTTCTCATAATCCATTCATTATGTTATAGATTATATGATTCTCCACACGCTGTTTTGAAATAAATAAAATTGTACCAAAAATATAAAACACAAGTTGAATCTTACATTATAAATCGTCTATATAGTCTAGATATCTTTTTTCAATATTTCCTAAATGAATACTGAATGTAGGTTAACCGAGAAGGTGAATAATCGTTTCTCTGAATCATGTTTAATTCTCTCGGTTCTATAAATAAAGATGGTTCGCCCGGAATTGCCACTGCGTTTGCAAAATGCCCCTATTAGAAAACCTGAAGTATAAATTCATCGATTGTCAGTGATAGCTTGTTTTGTCTAATGTTTGGAGAAGAGGAATATAAGTATATTGAAAAAATATCAAGTTCTCACGTACTTTGTTTGGCCGTGCCGGGAAAGAATATGTTCCGTCCAGAAGAATCCATGCGGATTGTTTATTTTTTCTTATTGTTATCTTCTTTTCCTATGATTCCAATATCATTCTCCCTATCGTGGGTTATTCGGCAAAACCACGTATCTGACAAAATATTCGAATTTGAGATTCTGGTAGGTTTTAATCGAGTTCTAAATAATAGATACGTCAAAAAGTTAAGATACAGACTACGGACCTAGATATTATTGTTTTGTAGCGACATTTCTGATTAACTCTTTGGTTTATGTGTTACTAAAAAGGTACTATCTTTGAAAAATATTCAAAATATTTTATAATAATCATAGTTGTCCGAGATAATTTATCAGGAAAACAAATACTGCACATGTAGAATAATACTTAGATACTGAAATTAATGGTCTAATATATTTTCCCCATGCCTGATATCAGCGTCCTAGTGCTGGGTGCCCAGGAATCATATTCGGTTCCTTGGCAAAAGGCCAGTACAACGATCCCAGCATATACTCAAATGATGGGACTATATTTTTTATGCTTACTGACTGGTACGTGGCATTTACATCTACATCTCATATTGGGTATAGCATTCCTTCAGAATGGATTATTTGATGCGAAGAACCCCTGAAATATAGAATACATCATCGGTTATTATCAGTGGCCCTTCTTGATATCAGAATTCTTCCTCCATAGGACTATGAAAACGAAATACTGTTGCATGAGTATATTACTTGGCTAATATAGTTTGATGATAACATATGGAGCTTCTCAATTCCCTTTAGTTTTTTGCACATCAGATTTTTCTGTAGTTGGAACCTTATTATTATTTAGTTTTATAATGCAGACAGGTTTACATAACCTAAGATTGCCTTTGATAGTAATGAATGAGATAAACATGGTAGTTATATGTCTCTGGAGAGGTAGAGCCACTCCAATTATTATGGTCATTAGGCATATTATCTGGCTAGAGATACCAAACACATGCATTTAATAATGAAATTCGAAATACTACATCGATAGCTTGATACTTACCCAATATTATCATAATTGAAGAATCCATCTTCTATATTATCAATCGATTGATTGAGAATACTCCTGCCATCATAAATAACCAAAAGGAAAACAGCATAGAATTCGACGCACATTCTGGTAGGTTAAACTCTTACAGTGGACCAAAATTTTGCAATGTTTGATGATTTGTTTGAATGTAGCAAATTCTATCGCCTTGGTAATTCTATGATTTATGAATAATTATCAAGTAGTGATTTCGATTTCCGGATATATATAGTGTTTCAAAATTCAGTTTCAAGATTTCAGTGGCTCATTTTCCAGATCAAAATAAATGTGTCCGCGAACGTTTCGATATCGATCTACAGGGCTTCTAAATTTCAAGAGTCTTCTTTTTTTTATAGCTCTTTGTTTTCGAGATATTCAGATCAAATTTGAACTATATGTTACATTTAAGGGTCCACATAATACAACATGTCGAGTGATTGTAAGAATCTACAGGAGAGATTTATTCAAGGGTCAGCCCTTTTTTCGCTACTTGAACATTTTTGTATTGCGCTACTGGAATATTTTGAAATACGAAATGAGTTTCTTGTTTTGTTTTAAAACTTTTTCGTCGCTAGTAATTTTTACTCATTTGCGACCGCAATCGGAAAAAAATCATTTTTTGTTATTTGCTAGATTTAATATATATTTTTAACAAAATCAAAATTAGAACAAAAACGCTATATACAGGGTGTCCCTAGACCAGTGGGGCAGTTGAATATCTCCTGAACCAATAGGAATTTTCAAAATATTATACATTCACATGATATCGCATTATGAGTGCCAACTTCAGGAATGACTATATTTTCTACGAGGGGCGCAAGAAAGGCTCACAATATCGAACATCAATTTTTTCAAATGGAACGCTCTGTATTTCATTGCATTTTCATATTCTCCTTGAAGAGCTGAATTCAACGACCTAGCACACTTGGGGTCTAGCGGGAATGATTTCCGAGATATTAGGTGTGGAAAATCGAGATCTTTCATTTTTGGGAATTTTTTGTGTCAAAACTATTCATTATTGGTCAATACGGCTTACATGTCCATATATCAACTCTTGATTAACTATTTACTCGTATTTAATTGAAACAAATACAGGGTGGTGTAGAATTCTGACTGAAACTGAGAATTCTACACCACCCTGTATTTGTTTAAATTAAATACGAGTGAATAGTAAATCGAAAGTTAAGACATGGACATGTAAGCCGTTTTGACCAATAATGAATAGTTTTGACACAAAAAATTCCCAAAAATGAAAAATCTCGATTTTCCACACCCTATATCTCGGAAATCATTCCCGCTAGACCCCAAGTGTGCTAGGTCGTTGAATTCAGCTCTTCAAGAAGAATATGAAAATGAAATGAAATACAGGGTGTTCTATTTGAAAAAATTGATGTTCGATTTTGTGAGCCTTTCTCGCGCCCCTCGTATAAAATATAGTCATTCCTGAAGTTAGCACTCATAATGCGATATGATGTAACATTATAATATTTTGAAAATTCCTATTGGTTCAGAAGATATTTAACTGTCCCACTGGTCTAGGGACACCCTGTATTTAGTTTGTGATATTATTTCTAAGTTTTCAAACATTGCCTGAAGAAAAAAAAACCTATCGAATCTGTGCTTTTTATAAAAGGTGCTGGAAAATAAAAAATATCAAAACTTTTACGTTCTGCATATCGGTTACGAGGCGTTTGCGGACACCTATTCATAGAAACAAAAAAGTTATTTTGACTCGAAAAATAAGTCCCTGACATCTTATTGATGCTGAATTTTGAAACACCTTGTAAAACGTTAATGTATTGCGAACTTTATCAATGCATGACGTAGATTCCATCTTACTTTCTAGCTGTGTATTTCAGAATACCTTGATCTGATTGAGATATATAGCTTGGCATCAGTATGATTCACAAACCTCGATATTCTAGGTTCAGAGATAATGAAAACAGCATATTAGTAGCGACAGATGTCGCAGCCAGAGGACTGGATATCCCACATGTGGAACATGTTTTACATTATCAAACTCCGAGGACAAGCGAAGGCTATGTCCATCGTTCAGGGCGAACTGCTAGAGCTTCACGACAGGGAATAACTGTATTACTTATCGAACCTAATGAACTACCGAACTATCTGAAATTGTGTAGGACATTAGGAAAAGGTCAGTCAAAATTACGTGTAAAGTCTATATTATACTGTAGGAGATTAATTTGTCACTTTGGTTCCCAGTTAATTGATTGAAATGAAACATTAGTCAAAACGTCAAAACAAGATGCAAGGCAATAAACCTTATATGATATCTTGTTTTGACGTTGGCTACCCGTCCCTGAATTTTTGTACACATGCCTAAGATCCACCCTGTATACTTTCTTCTTCTTACAAAATGAATCTGCCCTAGGCTTGCGTCATTCGAATTCAGGAATACCTGGAATGAAGTTTGATTCACGCGTAAATTGAAGCAGTAGCACATATTTGATTTTGACGTATATTGTTCCCAGGTGTATTTTGAGTACCAAATTTCAGTTGATCGTCAATTCTTGAAATTTTTAGTAGTAAGTCATCATCAACCAGATTCAGGTATTATTCATTAAAAATAAATATTTTTCTTAGTTATAAAATGCCAAGCGATGAGAGAAAAGTAAATTAATGTGCATCAAAGGAAAATATATGCTCTGACATGTGGAGAGGCTTATAAAATACCAAATCTAGAAAAAAACATGTGATGCAATTGCACGCTCGCCGCTGATAACTCTTTTCACCCAATATACTATTGGTTGATACAATGTTGTATAACACAATGCATGAAGAGACTTCTTTATTTTTCACAAACTTTCACCTTCAACATTCAAGATCAACTGAATATTAATATTTTGTTGTTTGTCTTTTCAATACTGATTGAGATGATTTGGGATAATTCATACAATTTTATTTTCACTAAATTATGCAACTATTTGAGTTACTTACTCCAAAGGAGCCTCAAGTAAGATAATTCAATTTCACCACAGTGGTATTTCAAAAGATCAGATATTTTTGGTGCGCAGGAATCATAGGATTTCATCATTCACTATTTTATAACGCAAAAATAAAAACTATTGAGAATAGGGTACTGAAGTAGTATAGAATTTTTCACATTTACCAATTACACTATGTTACAGATCTCAAAAGATTTTTCATACCATTCAAATATGTTTTTGTTGCAAATTATGAGCATATGCCATGTTCAAAGTTGTTGAAAATTACGGCCCGATTCCAAGAGAACGTGCCATCCCGCTATCCGATATCTATCTTATTGGCGTTAATTGTTGATATTGCTAGTCCAACCTCGTCCAAGCTTGGCCAAACTCGGCCAACACGCACATTTTAATTGGATCGTTTAGAAATTGCCGTACGTCAGTGTTATCATTCAAAATATCCAGATTATTAATCTCTAGTCGATATTTCAAGGGAATGCACATTTTCATCCCACGGATGAATGGCATACTATGTGTCACTAAATTTTGTGAGTATCTAACATGCTCGAGACCTATCTTCGTGCTGTGTGACCAAACATGTGGCAACTGCGCGATCTGCGCTGTCTAACTACATGTTTTTTCAAGTTGTTGATCGATAAATTCATGTAGGTTCTGAATTCATGAATAATTGTTCACAAAAATTCCAAAAATCTGTACTATATATTTTTTCAAAACAGTTGTATCTTTTGATATTGACGTGAATCAAAATTCATTGTGTTGAGAAGCAATCACACTTCACTCCAAAACAAAATGAAGCCAAGTTCAATCACTCACTTTTGGCACAGGGCGTTAAGAGTTTGAGGGTGAAAGAGTAACTTTTGTTTTTCCCTGTATAACTTTCCAGCCATCAGCTGATCTTGGAAACTGAAATCCAGGCAAATATTTTGAAACATCAATTTATGATTTGGTCGAAATTTCACCAAAGTGAGGTGAGAAATGAATCATGATTTATGAATGTTTATAGCCAGGCAATTTCTGCTATTTTCAGACGTATTTTGACATCTTACACTGAGTCGTGACGTCAGTAGCTATGAGTGACACACTTTGACCCTTATATGATGTGACTTCATTTGAGATTCTGAGACCTTGAAACCATTCAGGATTTTTTTTAAATATAAGTAATGAGAATGTCAGCATGAAGATCAATAATTAAAAAAATCAGTGCAGCTTATGCGCGCATTTGGTACATTGCTCTAATGATACTTATTATTACGAATTTCAGGTGAAGATTTGCCAAACTTCCCTGTACAAGAAAATTTACTGAATGCTGTGAAAAAAAGGGTGAATTTAGCTAGGGAGCTAGACAAGTTGCAGTTACATGTGAGAAAAGCTAATTCGGAAGCTGGTTGGTTCCAGAAAGCTGCAGAAGATATGGATATCCTTGTCGATGATTTGTATCCTTAAAATACTTATTTCGATCAGTTTAATCTTCGAAATTTTCCAGTAATGTGGATCTATAGTGAAATATATTGAACACTTCCATCCAAGATGAAATAAAATAACCAAAATTGAACAACTATACTCCTTCTGATTCACTGAGTTTTATACCATCGGTTACAACCAAAATCCAAATAATGATATTTCTCTGTGCAGGTCTTTTGCCGACAATGGAAAAGTATAGAATTTAGTTTCCTGTTTTATTCCTTAACTTTTTTCTCAGCTCTAGTAAAGATGATACGGATGAGATACAGAAACATAAGAAGATAGCAGAACTGAAGAGGAAACAGTTGGCAACACTTTTAGCAACACCGATTTTCCCTAGTGGTTTCAGTGGAAAATATCCTTTACTATCAAATTCGAAGTTGTCATTTGATGGAAATATAAAAGTAGAAAATGCAGTCGAAGTTATGAAGAGTGCTATGGAGGCTGATAACAAAAACAAAAAGAAGAATATACCATTGTTCAAACCTAAAAAGAAGGTATCTAAAAATGAATCTGGAAATGTAGGATTAAAGAAAATAAGTTTCAATTTGGGTAAGAAGAAAAACACGAAAGTACGAGGGAAAAAAAAGTAGATAGGTATATCATTAGGAATGTAAAGTAATATGAATGAATCAAACAACATATTTCTTGATTTGTTTATGTATAATTATTTTATATAGAATATTCAAATTATATAACATTAACTAATTGCCCAATACAATGATATTTGACGGTAGTTGCTTTTATGGTCCTTTATTGGTTCCACCTGATCTGGCGTAAGTCTGGTAGCTCTGGGCAGCATAATTATTGCAGAATTCACAGAACCCTGGAGGACCCTGTGAGCCTGGTGAACCTCTCGATCCTGGAATACCTGCAATATAGAGAATTAATCAAATAATCGTCTCAAAATGATGGACTAAACTTTAGACCTAAGTTTCTCTGCCAATATCATCGACGACGTGACAACTTAGTCCACAAATTTCTTATTGAACTAAACTCTCACAATCGAATCTTATCACAACACATAATGTTGGTCAATTTCGAATGCCGATAACTTGAGAACTAATGAAGGTAGTGAAGCATTTGAAGACTTTTGAATGGTGAATACATTATCCTAAATCAGGAAAGAGGCTAATTTGTACACTTCAGAGTGTTGAAAATAGGGATTGTCAAGCTTGTTACAAATTCCTCAACCTAGCCAAATTTCATCATTCTTGACTAGTTTATAAAATTTGTATCCTCAATTTGCACTGAATCTTATGGTATCTCCTAGAGAAGGTATTGTAAGTCGAGTTTTGGGATTTCACTCTTGTCAGTAGGCTCAGTTCTTCATTCCGAATGCAAGTGCCGATAATGTCAGTGAGATCACTAGTGCTGAAATTTGGAACAAATTCTACTGCATTTATTATCTTAGAAGTGTTTCAATTATAGCTATATATGTGATGGAAAATCGAACAAACCAGCTTCCAGATCTCATGAGCAGAATGTATAAATGTCGGGATTTGAATAATGGTCATCGATAACCATAAATTAATCACGTTATGCAGTCAACTACAATATGTTTGTGTCTTAAAAATATGTATATGATTGACTCTACACCACCTTTTGATGGACAGTAATTTCAGCAGGAATCTAAGCCGAAAATATGCACAATGGATGGTATGTCTGCTCTCGAGATCTGTCACTTTTAGCGAATTTCGCTGTTTTCGGAATGGAAAATCAGTGTACTGACTTGAATTGAAAATATACCTAGTCATAACCTTATTTCACGACTTTCATTTTGAAGTGTCGCCACCGAAATTGAGCTTTCTTACTCAGACTGCTTCTAAATTGTGCCACTAGAGGTGTGCGTGTTCGTGGAAAAAATACCTTCGATATTTTGAAAATCATGGAAAATTTTTGCATTATATCATTGAACAATTAGGAATGTGCTTGATTGACGGAAATACGCTACGCTATTTTTTCAATCAAAGCATGTGGAGTACCTACACAAACAGAGTAATATTTATATTTTGGTTACCTTGTTGTCCTGGCTCTCCCCTGTCACCTCTTGGACCTTGTATTCCGATACCAGGACTTCCAGGTGGTCCTGAAACAAATTGTTTATTCAAAATTCATTGCGCACCAGAAATATTGATGCATAGTGTCACCAATTCAGTGTTAATTAATCCATACAAATATTGACTTTGAGTTCACTTTTTGCTTCAAAAAGAAAACGGGGTAATTCTCTAAAATATCGAACAGTTTCAAAGTTATTTCTTACTTAATTTTTTGCCATTTTCATGAATTGGGAAGATCATAATTTCATAAGGAACTATTTTCATATTCTTTGATTTGGTACTAATTTTCACTTCTTCTCATAGTTCTCAAAATAAACTCACCAGCAAAATAATTGATCCACTCAAACTATTGATGACACAAGTTATAAATCTGACGAAAATCATGTATATGCCATTATCATATAGGGTGACACAAAAATTGGCTTCTTATTGTAACTTTGAAACAATCTTTGGAGTGGGCCACCTTTACACAATGTTATTTCTCATTTTATTATCAAGCTACATGTATCCCTCATATTTTCCTCTTTTTTTTTTCATTTGCAGCATTAACTGTAAGAGATACGGAGGTTTTAGGAAAGCCTTACATTTTCTCATTTTTCATGTATGGTGAAAACAACGAATCCAAAAATTTTACAATACCAAACACAACGAGAACGATCTGAAAACAAACTGAAAATTAATTACTGCAGGTTTTCTTTGCATGCCGCCAATTTACTTTTGAAAGTGAGCGATTTGCTATCATTATTCAATTAGAAACTCATCAAACTGTTCAATTGGACATATGTATTGGCTTCCAGATGGTCAATTTATTACTGGGATTTTCGGATCATTGAAAATTCTTGCAACTTCAACATCATAGCACCAAAATGTCCCTTATACACATATCCGCCCTTGATTAACTATGACCAAGTTCGTCCAAGCTTCAAAACCCACACCTCCTCACACCTTTATAGAATCGCCTCTTTGACTTACTCTGGGCAAACTTTGCGCTCTGTGTATAAAAAATTCAACGTCTTTCTAAAACCCTTGAATCTTTTATTGAATTATCTAGGTGTAAGAACTTGGTCACTCCATAGATTGTTTTGAAGTTGAAATGAAAATGTACGTTTTGTGTGCATATTTCTAAGAACATTTTACCCTTATCAGTTTACTTATATATTCAATGAATGAAAATGAAAGTTCCAAAATATCAGATGACATAAGGATAATTATAAGAAAACAAAGAACGTGTCAAAAGTTACATAGATTTTTGTGGATGACACAACGATTTCGAATAATTAAATAGCGTCAGATGATCAGATTTCATTTGATTCTTTTAAAATTGAATAAACATATAATGTGGCATCAAAAGAGAAGGTACAAAATCAAAATTCCTTATGAAATTCGAAAGGAAATTACATCAATCAACTAACAGAAAATATATGATGTGATTGTGGACTTCACTGGTAACAACGTATTCTTTGGATTATTCTAAGATTGTAATAAAAAGATTAACTGTAATATGCCACTTGCCTATCACATTCATCCCAGAAATTGTTTTTTTTTACTATTTTCAAGGAACAACCAATGGGAATACTAAATTCAGAATGATTCATCATCATAAGACACGAGGGGTAATTATTGGCGTCTGATATACAGGGTGTTGACTAAACATGTGGCGAAAATTTGAGAGGATATTTCTTCTGTCAGAATAACAGAGAAAGTACCTATAAACATATGTCTGGAATAACTTCGTTACTGTATTACTATTGATACTGGCTGATTCCATTGATATTTTGTAGTGTTGTGATAATTTTATGAGATACTTTTTAGATGAATAATCAATAATGTTGGTCCGGGCACCTCGTGGGCGAGTCTACGGTGCAGGTCGTTTGAATTTCCATACATTTTCATATTTTTTCATATTTTCATGAATGTACACTGACATCAACGTTCTCCATGGATCCTTTTCCTTTTGTTTAATACACGCTAATTTGGCGTGGGAGCATTCCAGCCACGTTAATTTCTTTCTCAGAGTTATGTTTCATCTATCCTCAATATTGTAATATTCACTATCTCCGATAAAACAATTTTTACTTCAACGTCTTCAACACCCTATATTTGAATAAACAACAGTTTTAGATCATATGCTCATTGTTAGAGGTGATAGAGTATTTCATCGAGTTCTATTCATTCTTGAATTCTGGATTATTAGTCATCAAAACTTGATCATACATTCTGAATCTGAAAATAATAGTAGGTATTCTGAATATAGATGATCAGAGTATCACCCATATCGGTCCCATCCCATTATGGTGCAATAAACCAAGAAATAGAAAGAAACACACCGTATCTTTTTCATTCCCTTTCCTTCAGATTTCCCCACCATGAATGCAGCCATAATGTATTTCATATTACTTTAGTAAGTTAGCTGCTTTGATTCGTTTTTTCAACCGAACCTTCTCGATTGTTCGGCTAGAATTTTTCCAATATTTTTGTCTCGCACTTGTTTTATACTTTCTAACTTCCTCGTAACTTCCAAATCTTTCCTCATCACCTGAGTTCCATTACTTCATTATTTCATAACTTTATAGCATATAGAAGTTATAGGTTATCAAACCGGTGGTATAACATATTATATTCGATGAACACAGCTGATGAAAGGAAGAAATGAAACTAGCGTGGAATAATCTCTTATTATTGATTGGCAGCGACACCCTTACCCCTCCTAGGCACATACATTACCGTGGATGATTAAAAAGCATGGTTTTCCACGCGAAATTAGCGTGGATTTATCACAAGGACATAACCCGTAGCGTGGACTGATCATGAAGGAATTCTCCACGCGTAATTACCGTGGATGAAACAAAAGCATGGTGCTTCACGTTTAATTAGCGTGGAAAAATCAAGAGGAAAAAATCCACGCGAAACCTTGACGTCACTATACCTTCATGGCGCATTTCGCGTGGAGTGATTCTGAAAACAAAATTCGCGTTAGCCTTATTCTAGGCACGGCTATTTTTTTAGAATATATTTTGTATTCTCTTGCGTTTTCGTGCAAAGGTGTTTGCACGTCTTTATACCATTAATGACAAATCCAAAAATGCTTCAGTTTTCAAGAACATTTTCTGAAATGTTTGTATATGAATAAGATAATTCCATCACTAAGAACTGCTATTGTGTTGTAGGTTGTAAAGAATTTGTATATCATCTAGTATCTTTGAAACGACACCATTCCAGACGTTATCAGGAACTATCTCATTTCGACCCAAAGAATATACTCTTGAATTTTTGCTGCATGCTTAGTGTCCTGTATATTCACCATACTTGATGATTAGGTGATTATTTTGTGTTGATAGTAAATACGTTACCAGGAGGCCCTCTAACTCCAGATGGTCCTTCAAGTCCAACACCTTCAGGACCACGATCCCCTTTTTCACCTCTTTCCCCTGGCAGTCCTATAGAACCGGGTGGTCCGGCAGGACCAGGGATTCCCATAAAACCCATGTCGCCTGGCAAACCTGGCGGTCCTGGATCACCTAATCCATAAAAAGCACACACTCAATACTGGTTGACTCGTAAATTGCTACTTTTCTCACCTGCGTATAGAACTCATAGAAGTTGATATATTTTTTACAAACATCAAAGGATAGGCTTCCTAAAGTGTCAGTCCGGTGACATATATTTCACTTCGCTTCAGTTTCGTCATTAGTGTTGAGAGCATATTGACAGTTGTTTCTCGAGAATGTTGGACTGTATCCTTTGCGTTTCAAGATTACGATGAGTTACAACAACTTACTGGGAGATTTATAATTCCTGACATTTACTATAGCATCCATTTTTGACAAATATGTCAAGTACTCCCAAATTTATGATTTTCCTCAAAATAGGCTAGCATACATTTTTCTTTGTTACTACCTCACTCACTAGCTGATAAACAACAACTAGGTATATTAATGAATTCTATACACAGGTAAATCAAGTATCAACTTGAAAATCGCCCTGTTCAACATACTGAACATTCATGTGTTGCTGTTAGCAGGTCCAAAATGCAAATTAAGATTATCATTCATATCTAGATGATTATCTGAAGAAAAATGTACATAGATGAGTGTCAATTTTGATATACCTACTTACCTACCTAATTTAGAACAGTTATCTTGAAGTCGGTTTCTTGAATTTCATCATAAGGATTTCGAATCAAGAATTCAGATTCAAATCTGAAGGAATACTTGAAGTTTTGCAGTAAACAATGAACAATAAAAATAATTGGTTCTTCACCTAACTAAAAGAATAATGTAATGATGTAAGTCAATTGATTTATATGGATTTCAATCATTGTATAGCTTCATTCGAATAATCAATTAACATCTGTGAATGACGAATTTGAATTGCAATTATTTTGTGCATTCCTTCATAACATTTAAAAATTCATCAAAAAATGTGCTACTGACAACGAAGAATATATTATGAAGGCGTTGATGTCATATATTTTTTTATATCAATCATTTGCCGGAATGCTCGAATTCTCTGCTCATTTTTTTTCAATCCCTAAACCATATATTTTCAAGTTCCTAATCGAATGATCATGTTAGAAGAGTTAAATTTATTGGTGAATACGTGCAGTTAATACTGCTTCAAAATGGTTTATGACACGTTTCGACCATTTAAAAAAGGTCATCAATTGTAATGATTGCTTAAAGTGAATCTACAAAGAATGATTTACTTTACATCCAGCAAAGGTCACATTTGAGGGTGAAAAGTGACATGAAATTGTACAAGCAAATCAAACATCAACATCAAGAATCTGATTATAAAAAGAGTTACATATGTAGAGATTGAACATTTGTGAGAAGAATATTGAATAAGTGAATAGTGAATTCGTTGAAAAACACAAATAATAAAGTGATTTTGACTGGCCAAACTGATCTTGGTTGAAATAACTTCTCTATATTATATCATCAACAATTATTATGTGCCTAATGGTTCAAACACTGGAGTTTATGTAAATGCTAACCTGGGATTCCAGGGAGTCCCGTTTTTCCGGGTAATCCACGTCGTATAAGCCCAGGAGGACCTGGCGGTCCCCTCAATCCCAAGATTAGTTCTGCCCATTGGTCTGCATGCAACATGAAAGTATTAGTACGGATGGCCTTGAGCTACTTTTATATGATGGATCTGTTAAAATTCAACGGGCTGTGGAACTTACATTAATTAATACCGTTAAAATGATTGTGATCAATTATGATACTCCCAGAAATGCTTATAGTTCGAGAGCCGGCTGCAAATTTCATCCGTCATCTGATAACAAGATGACATATGTTCCAAAGGCATGTAAAAAAATTGTATTTCATCGAACGGCACCTGTGCCAATCACTATCCTGAGGGAAATGATTGAAAAATTGTACTTTATTCTTGTGCGGTAAGTTGCGCTAAATTTCGCGATTTGATATCAAGATAAGAATTATGTCATCCGATACCAGTTTAATTCGCGAAAATCACGAAGTGGGTGGCCTCTGGTGTTTGATTTTGGAAATAAAATAGAGGTGAACACTTAGATCATCTGTAGGATCTAAGCGTTGATCTAAGGGTGAACAACAATCCATTTTAGCATTGTCACCACTTGTCACTATTGTCACATTGTCATGTCAGCATTATGATTCAATACTTTTATAGTTAAAAGTAGACTATTTTCAATGATTTTCGTGATTATTTTGTATAGGTATATGGGATAGGTAGATATTTTCAACCTTTCAACATGCAGCAAATACATAAAACCAAAAATACGAAATCGAGAAAGTGTTGTTCAGTTCCGCAGTGCTCTTCATATTGTACAGACAAAGTTTCTTTACACAAATTTCCACTTTGGAACCCCAAATTGTGTAAAAGATGGAGGAATTTATTGAAGATTGGTAAACCAATAACCAATAATATGTACGTTTGTAGTGAGCACTTCTTACCTGGAGATTTTACATCCTTCAATAAATCTTTAACTGAAGGTAAAGTTTAAGGAATTGAACTTCTTTAAATCACATCTATGCTTGCAAATTTCATTTAAGGCAAGTACATTTGCATTCGAAAATGTTTTTTTCATTTGGGATGATACTTATTTCATGAGGAGACTCTGCTAATGCAGATGATTGTAAACACAAGCTTTTGATCACATGCGTTTGTTCTGCATCCACCCCACACAATATAATGTGACCTGCTCTAAAAACTGCTTCTCCTTCTTTCAAGGGTCTCAACCTATCGCCAATATATTCTAATATATCCGCGATGGACACTTCAAATTTAGGCATTTTTCTGAAATATTATGTGACAACTAAGTGACAACAGTTTGTTGTTCACCTCTATTTTGAAATTTGACGTTGGACAGGCGCCATCTTTTGGTTCGTGATTTTCGCGAATAGTAGATCTCAAAACCTCGCCTGTGCCAACACTTGAGTTGAGTCAAATGATAACAATGATTTTGTTGCTATCGTTGACATACTTCCGTCACGTGTTAACGAGTTGAAACAAAATAAAAATAAAAAGGGATAATGCCCTCTTTGCGAATAACGTGACGGAAGTATGTCCGGAATAACGGCAGCAATAAAATAGCTGTGCCGAGAATTCAACTCAGATTAACACGTTGAATGCCCCTACCGTGTTTACGCGCCGGACTGGGCGGGAGACTATTTTTCCTAAACAAAATATAACCAAACTCCTCCTAAATGAACCTTCTTCCTAGGAAGTATATATTTTCCAGAAAATGACTTGAGGGAACAGAAGAGACTATTGCTTCTAAACAACCTAAGTTGACTTGACCTAAATGAACCTTCCTTCCGTCATTACAGGGAATGCCTGAAACTATTAGACAAACGGTGTACGAAATTTAGAGTTACGCTGTTTGCCGGCAATACGTGAAATGTCTAGGCATTCCAGAAAAAGACGGATTTCACTGTTTGACGCCGACATACAGACAGTGAGTGCGATTTCAACCGTTACCACCGATACAACAAGGCCTGCATGCTCCGTGGGTGACGTCACTTAGTGAGGCCTAACCAGCGGCTCGAAACGACAAGCGCTTATAGCGCTATAAGGCGACCGCGTATTTAGATTTTAGTTTTAGATCATCATTGAGCCGATTTTGCTGTTTTTTGAAGGGCTTCCGGTTAAAAAAGGATGCCAGTCGTCAACTGAGCCCTTCTTCGCACCCCATTCGATTTTATTATGGAAAAACGAAGTTTTAAAGCAAAAACCAGGATAAAACACAAATATCCACCTACAGCAACCCATTCGAATTAAATATATTGGCAAAAATTGTGGTGAAGGTAAACTTCACACCTACTTATACAGGGCCCGCAGAACATAAACTTATCGTGAGATTGATCGAAAGAAAATTGTGGAAAATGTATTTTATTTTGATTGACATGCCGTTTGTTACAATTACCTATATTTATCTTGGAGAATTCCTATTACCTGAAAAAATAACCAGTGAGTGTTTTCAATTTTTTAAGGGTAAAACTGCATTTATCATGCGATGGTTTTTTTTTTGAAAATTTTTTTCGGTACTCACGTATTTTTGTCTGATGAACCGAATTTTATAATGAAAATGTGAACAAACCACTATTTATTGAGATATTTCAAGAAAAAGTTCGAAATTTCGCCTTCTTTCTCCCCTTGTGTTAGGGGCATTTGAAGCTACTTGCTCTTATCTTGTCATTGGACACTTTATATACTCATGATGCACTTCGATGGCACATTTTTATACAAGGTGTTTCTAAAATAGGTGGTCAAACTTTGGGAGTATATAGAGTGAATGAAATAATTACGAAAACCTCGGTAATATTTTTTTCCGAAGTGCCCCCCAAGAAAGATACAGCCCCTCAAAGGGGGGCCTCGGAGAATAATTTTGTACTATTATCGCCAACACCTTGTATGATGAAAATCTAAAATTTTGTTTATCCACTAACTATTCAGTGCCGGTTCGAATGAACTTAAAATCACCTCAAAATTAAATACAGGGGTGTGTCAAAACAGGGAGGTAGGGGGTAAAAATAACCGCAACTTTTTTGTTCATCGCAATTCCAGTTTTTTTACATGAAATTATGAAATCTCAGAGCTATCAACATAGAAAAGGAGCTCTTGTTGGATCTCGATGAACTGAACCATTAGCGAATAAAATTTATTTTTCCAAGATTTCATTTAAATTGAAATTTTGGTATGCACTTGAGTTTAATTATCTAGTTCGAATCTTGCAACTGAATTTTCACCTACTTCTAATCGTCTGATCAACTTGGAATCTGGCAGATGACAGTTGACAACGCGTTATGGACTTTTTGATAGAAAAAAATAGGGCGGCTCCAATGTGGCTGACCAGATTTGTGATTATGGTTCGATTCGATTCAAAATTGGTTTGTAAGGGTTTTTGGGGTTTGGAAATTTTGAATTCATTGTCGGAATTGATGAATTAACAATAGACGACGAGTTTCGTGATTATGGTCTGATCCTATTGAAAATACTAAAATGAAAAATATTGTTAAAAACAAGCTTTTTTTAAATTTTATTCGCTAATAGTTAATTTTATCGAGATGCAACAGGAGCACCTTTTTAATGTAAATAGCCCTGAGATTTCATAATTTCATGTCAAAAAACTGAAATTGCAATGAACAAAAAAGTTGGGGTTATTTTTACCCCCTACCTCCCTATTCTGAGACACCCCTGTATTTTATTTTGAGGTGATTTTAACCCCATTCGAACCGGCACTGAATAGTAAGCGGATAGACAAAATTTCAGATTTTCATTATACAAGGTGTTGGAGATAATAATACAAAATCATTCTCCGAGGCCCCAATTTGAGGGGCTGTATCTTTCTTGGGGGTCTCTTCAGAAAAAAATGTTACAGAGGTTTTCGTAATTATTTCACCCACTCTATATGCTCCCAAAATTTGACCACCTATTTTAGAATCACCTTGTATAGAAAATTCAACAGGAAATATGATTTTTATGGCGAGTTTTTCATATTTAGTGAACAAGCATTCCAGATGACGACCATTTAATCAATAGTCAATCAAAATACGAGATGTCAAATGTCAATAGGTTGCTTTCGAATGACATTACACACGCCATTATTTTGAATGATATTCTTCCTTCTTTTCACTAAATATGGATTAATCTCAAGAAAATCATATTTATAGTTGAATTATATATAAATTGTCCAATATGATGAAAAAAAGAAGGGAAATTTGTTCTAAATGCCATCCAGAAGACAGGTGAAAAAGAAGGTGAAATTTGGAACTTTTTAGTCAAATATCTTCATGATAAATATCATGATAAATGCAGTTTTACCTTTTTAAGTAGAGTGTTTGTAGTTCATGTTAATATGACAGATGCAATTTGATCATTGGAATGAATTCTGCATTCATTGCCACGAGGCAAATGACCGTTTTCAGAAAGAAATTTGAGAATGAGAATTAAAAATGCCCGTTTATTATAAACATTCAAGAAAATTTCCTCGAATTCAGAGATGATTTTGTTGACTATAATATACGAATACAAAACTAACTGCACAATCAAAGCTTTTCTATTTTTCCTCTACTTATACTTTTTATGAGAGAGTAATTGTCTTCTATTATTAATTCATCATTATAAATTAAGCTCTGTTTACTACTGAACTTAGATGGAGTAAAATCCTCGCGGTGAATTGCATATAAGTACCCACATTTTCGATAGCTCTCCGTCCAACGGGAAACTAAAAGCATGAACTTTTGAACCACCCACATAATTCCCCCGACAAAAGGGAACACAACACTTGAAAGGCATTGTTTTTTCGCCGATCACAATACAAAATATTTCACAAAACAGTAATTTTTCCGCCAATTATTTTGATGAATAAACAACAAAAGAATTCGGGACCGTTTCAAAAACATACGTGAATCACCGATGAATTAACACGAACCGACGCGTTAGTCGACAAGCGATAAAATAAAACACTGGCCTCTCTTGGCGGCGTCACGAGCAACCCGCAACACTCTCCTAATTTGGAACCCGTTAACCGATTTTCAAAAACAAATATTTCATACTATAATACTCAACTAGCTCTATTCGAAATGGTGGGCAAATCTGAAATATTCAAATTTCCTAGGCATACTTTTGATTGTTGAAAGGCTATAAATTTCAAAAACGACTATTAGACAATTTTTTGTCGAAACAGTGACTAGCTTATTCGATTCAGGCAAAGCTGAAATAGCTCCATATGAAATATGAACACAGAAGGTGTTAGTTGTTCAGTGGCAAATTTTGATATTTTTCATTTTTCGATTCACCCTGTATCTAAGGAGTTGATATAACCGGTGAAAGAACACATCAAATACGAAGTTTCATCGTTGTAATTTCTACAGGAAGATCTCTCTAGGTCAACCAAAAATTAATAAAATTGAAGTTGGAAACATTGTTTTTCTTCCTGGAAATATGAATAATGATATTCTCTATACATAACAATTTCCATTGTCATCTCAAATTCCGCTCCATTTCGCCAAAATCGGTATATTATATGATCACATTAAGTATCAGGAAATCTCTTTGCAATCTTTGGAGAGTGTTTGTCTTGTCATTCTATTTCTGCTATATTCGATAGTTCTTTATCAATCGAGAAGATTTTCAAAGTTACTGTGTGGTGAAGTGTGTGAAAAACGGCTTACTTGAGTTTCCAAAATGGTGAACCTCAACTTTAGTTTTATTGATTTTTGATTGACCTCCCTGTAGAAGTTACAACGATGAAACTTCGTATCCCAGTATTCGATGTGTTCCTCCATTGAATGACTATTTCACCATTTATATCAACTCCTTAGATTTCGATACATGGTAATATCATAACTAACACCCTATATGAGATTTTGCGTTCAAATTTCGTATGGGGGTATTCAAGCTATATCTGAATCGAATAGGCTATTTACTGATTCTACAAAAAATTGCCTAATAGTCGTTTTTGAAATGTTGTCCCTTTCAACAATCGTAAGTAGGCCTTGAAAATCTGAATATTTCAGATTTGTCCACATTTTCCAATAGGACTCGTTGATACTATATTATGATTTTTTTATCTTTGGAAATCGGTCGACAAGTTCCAAATTAGGAGGGTGTTGCGGGTTGAAATCGCACACACTGTATTTAGGCCACCAATGACGGTATAATATGCATCAGAGGCAGCGAACGTGTTAAGGGGTGGCACAGGTGTTTCAAGATCTACCATTCATCAGTTGGTATCGGATGGCATAATACTTATCTGTTATCAAATTGAGAAATTTAGTGCAAATAACCGCACAGGGAAGTGCCATTTTCAATCAATTTGCTCAGGATAGTGATTGGCAGATGTGTCATTCGATGAAATACATTATTTTTCCATGCCTTTGGGACATATACTTATACAGGGTGTTATTTAAGTACGTGGCCAAACTTGAAGGGGTGATTCTTTGAGTGATTCTGAGACGAAAAGTTCATATAAACATAGGTCCGGTAATGCTACGTTTTCAAGATACAGGGTGTCAAAATTTTTAAAAGAAATCGTTTTTTTCGTAAAAATCTTGAAAATCCTTCAACCGATTTTATTAAAATTTGGCAGTGTTATTCAAGGTCGTAAAGGGCTAATTTAACCCTAACTATATCAAAATTATCATGTCCAGTGGCGTCCCTGAAGGCACTGTAACCAATATTTTTGACAGAAAAAATGTGCGCCACTGATTTTTTTGCAATTTTTGTATTTGTTTCACATTGAGCAACTAAAATTACAACTTTTTTATATCTAGAATGTTTTTCGTATCTTGCTTTGTTTTTGAGAAAAAACATAAAAATCACTTCATTGCACATCTCTGTGACGAGCCAAAGGCAAGTGCTGCAATTCATACATACATATTTTTTGTTTTTTCATTGCATTAATTTTGATAGAAAATTCCAAGACTAGAATAGAGTATTAATATGAAAAAATATTAGTAAGACCCCAGTTTTTGATGGTTTAGTAGTTGAAATGTTTTATTGTGTTGTCACAGGGATGTGCAATGAAGTGATTTTTATGTTTTTTCTCAAAAACAAAGCAAGATACGAAAAAAATTCTAGATATAAAAAAGTTGTAATTTTAGTTGCTCAATGTGAAACAAATACAAAAATTGCAAAAAAATCAGTGGCGCACATTTTTTCTGTCAAAAATATTGGTTACAGTGCCTTCCGGGACGCCACTGGACATGATAATTTTGATATAGTTAGAGTTGAATTAGCCCTTTACGACCTTGAATAACACTGCCAAATTTCAATAACATCGGTTGAAGGGTTATTAAGATATTTACGAAAAAAACGATTTCTTTTAAAAATTTTGACACCCTGTATCTTGAAAACGAAGCATTACCGGACATATGTTTATATGAACTTTTCGTCTTAGAATCACTCAAAGAATCTCCCCTTCAAGTTTGGCCACGTACTTAAATAACACCCTGTATAACATTTCGTTATCAGATGACGGTCGAAATTTGTAGCCGGCTCTCCTACTATTAACGAAAATCTTTTGTTTCATTAAATATTAGAATTAATTTTTAATGACTATCTCTACTATTAACGAAAATCTTTTGTTTCATTAAATATTAGAATTAATTTTTAATGACTATCTCATTTTTCATGTGAACTCCTAAGGTACTTTTCCAACGGCATTCATTTCAATTCGATGCGTTGTTGGTAATTATCATTGCGAAGTCGCCTGATATAATCGATTTGAAGTAAAATTACAGCCGAAAAGAAATTTGCTGGCTCGCAGTCAGTACTTGAAAGGCTATTACTTGTGCATGTCACTGAATGCTCTAAATAACAACACCAAAAATAATGGATCCGCGTAGGAGCAAGATCATAATGGACAAACAATCACCAGCTCTACTGATATTCTGAAGTTGAATCGAACCCAGCTTAGGCCGGAAACTGATCCTAAAAGGACGCTTCTGCAGTAAATGGGTATTTTCATAGATGAACCAATCAGCAGATCGTGCAATGAGGAGGGAACAGCTCCTCATCTTCGACTGTGTGAGGCTCTCGCCCGACAAAGGCACCGCATCTTCAAAGATTTATGTCCTGCTAGTATGAGAATCCAAGGGGAACGTTTGGGAAATGGGTTATTGGATCACATGAGACTCACATGAAAATTGATAGATGGTAGACGATACAATGAGATAAATTGGCCATAGTGTGTGGATTACAAAAATCGTATCTTCCATTAAGCTGTAGCGAATATAGGAGATCCGCCCTCTTTTTTTTTGTGCCGAAATTTGACCGAAGCAAGGCCAGAAGCAAACGTGTAAAATGCTGATAAAAGTAGGTGTTTTTTTAAGGCAAATTTCAATGGATTGAATGACGCTGTAATGGCATCAGACTACTATTAGATATTTTGGAGAATGATTCAGAAGGAATCCGAGATAATCATCAAAACAGTATATTGTGTCACAAGGGGAGAAAATGAGCTTTAGCATCCCGCGCTTATTAGCTGAACCAGCGAAGCGAGGGCAGCTGGTAGCTAAGGGCTAAAGCGTTTTCTGCATGTGTGACACACAACTGTATTTCGCCTACCAGAAACATAATTGTTCCCTTGTGAAACGTCAAAATACGCATCACGCAAGTACAAAATCATGTTATGAGTTTAGCAGCCCAACGAGCATTTTTGGAAATAATATAAAATATACCTATATATTTCCAATAAATGGTAATTAGCAGGTAGCGATGATAAAATTTGAATACTGTGAAAACAAACAAATTAATATTAGCAGCAGTATCAAGCATGTATTCTGGATGTGTATCTAATGTTTTTAGCAAGTGTACCTGGTGGTCCTTGAACACCTGGTGGACCTGGCTTACCAGGTCTGGATAAACCTGGTGGTCCTGGAGGACCTACTAGAGTTGCTGTCAACTCTGTCAGTTGATCTGATGAAATTAAAAGGTGTCAACAATATTCATTTGAAAATGGTTATTTATTTAACTGTGAAAAGTATGACATAAAACAAAGTATTATGAACGAGCCACACATAAAGAAGACTGACGAAGACGCTCAGTGAAACCGCTTTATGTACCAGCAGTTGTCATAAAGTTTATTGATTGTTGTTTAATTGAATCATGAAACAATTAATTAATGGAGTTTTATCTTCAACTGTCAAGTAATGATTAGGATTTGACACTTTTTTGAATCTATTACCGCGCTAGTGCGGTAATGAGAGAAGCAATACATTTCAACCAAATAATGAATGAATACAAGAAAATTCGATAACCCAAACATGCGGCGCAAGCGAATTTTCTGTTGTTTCTTCGGTTAAAGTCGAGAGATACCTAGTCAAATTTGAGTGTCAGATGCTGAGGTGGTGTTCAATTCGATAAAATACATTTTGTCAAGGAAGAGAAAACTGAGACTGTTAGGGTACGTTGGCTATGAGGGTGGCATTGAAATAACTGCAAATATTTCTAACACTGAGAAAGCTCGACGTGTATTATCGAATGGCACCAATAAAAAAATTCAGGGATCAAAATAAAATTTCGAGGTTAGACCCCTTTTTCCACCCAAAGTTCTACACTGTAGCAAATCTGACGTCACCTCTGTTCAAATTTCCATGCGGTTGGCACAAACACGCGGAGTTCAATCATTTAAATTGTTTTAAAGTGACGTGCTTGATTTTTTTGCCCGTATTTTGTTCAATTTTGGGATGAAATTACTCGTTAATTAGAAGAATTAGAAAAAATCTGATATCATGGGAATATTCCTTATCTTAGACTGTATCATTAATGTGCTGAATATGTGCATTCATTTAAAAAATACCTTGTATGTATATCAACTAGTAATTTCATTGTACAAACATTACCTACATGTATCTGAGTGGTGCATAAACCAATCAAAAAAATGGTACCCTTCTGGAAAGTCCTGGGCAATCTCAATATGTCAAAACTAGAATAATTGGAAATGATAACAAGAATATGACAAACAACGATTTTCGAAAAATATCTCACATTATGATGCATTATATTATACTCTCGATTTGACCGTTATAAAGTATTGTAACACTGGATATTTCCATATCCATGTTAATGCATCTAATCAACAATTAACTCGGAATTTGACCTCGCATAACTGGATTAACAATTTATTTTTTCTGTGACCGGAAAAAAGTTTGATATTTCATCTCTGTTGACAATAATGTCAATTTCCATAAATTACTTTTTTCCTCATAAATTACTTTTTTCCCCACAGGAAATAAGTGAGTACTTTTTTCTCGGATATATATACCCTGTTGATGGCTTTTGTTGTGCTAGTTTCGAAAAATAAGCCAATAACACCGTCTCCGAGAAATAATTGCAAGTCCTTTTCATCTTCCATTCCACTTCCCGGTTACATAAATTACTAAACAATCACTAAGTTTGCAATTTTTCAAAATCGAATCACAGAATTAGACAGATATTTGATTACTTCAAAAGAATGATAAAGACGGCTGCAAAAAATGCCTGCAACGCAGGTGTACCTATTTCCTGTTAAAAACTTCAAATTTCACGTCGATAATTTTCTGATTTTAATATAATGTAATATCTTCTCAATATTGATTCGTCCTTTTTCCAGTCACAGAAAAAAATAATTAATTATACACGCTACGCGTCGGGAGACAATACAACCCGAGCTAAAATCTATTACTCTTTTCACTTGTAGGTATCGTTTCTGATAAACAGGGTGTTATTTAAGTATGATGAAATATACCGTTTTCAAGATACAAGGTGTCAAAGATTTGAAAAAAAATCGCTTTTCTATAAATATCGCAAAAATCTCTGATCCGATTTTCTTTTGTTGTTGTTGCAGTTTCATTTGTACAGGGTGATTCACCATAAATGTCCCCCCCCCTAGCTCAGTTATTTTTGAACCGATTTCAAAATTTGAACTATCATCTTGAATGACTTTCGATAAGGTTTTTTTCCGCTACATCAGAAAATACAGGGTGCTCGGAACAAACGATCTACAGGGTACTATTTGATTTCTTTAAATGGAACACCCTATTTTTCATTGTATTTTTATATTCTCCCTGAAGAGCTGATTTGATCAATATATCACACTTGGGGTCTTCCAAGAATGATTACAGAGATAAAGGGTGTTCAAAATCGAGATTTTTCAACTTTAGGATTTTTTGTGACGAAACTATTCATTATCGGTCAAAACGGCTTTCATGTCCGTACCACAACTTTAGATTTTCTATCTACTGACATTTAATAATTGGAACAGATACAGGGTGATCAGAATTCTGAATCTTGAACCACCCTGTGAATGTTCCAATTAAATGTCAATAGATAGTGAATCAGAAGTTGAGATAGGGACATGAAAACCGTTTTGACCAATTATGAATAGTTTCGACAGAAAAAAATCCTAAAGATGAAAAAATCTCGATTCTGAACACCCTATATCTCTGTAAACATTCCCGCTAGACCCCAAGTGTGATGCATTGATGAAATCAGCTCTTCAGGAAGAATCTAAAAATACAATGAAATACAGGGTGTTCCATTTGAAAAATTCAAGTAGTACTCTGTAGATCGTTTGTTCCGAGCACCCTGTATTTTCTGATGCAACAGGAAAAAAATGTCAGTTAAATAATTTTAGATTATTCCACAAATTTTTAAATCGGTTCAAGAATAAGTGAGCTAGAGGGGGGGACATTTATGGTGAATCACCCTGTACATTTACGAAAAACATATTTTTTCCAAAAAGTTTGTCACTGTATCTTGAAAATTATACATTTTCGGATCTATGGTCATATGACTTGTTGTCCTGGAATCGCAAAAAAAAATTGTCCCTTGACACAAATATCCATAGTATTCTTCGAACACACGAAAAAGTATTGATATAATCTTACCTCTCAGTACTGCTGCACAAATATCTCTTATTTCTGATTCAGTTACGCTTCTTCCCTGTAAATAATAATAAAAACAATCTTCATCAAGAAATATAATCATAAATTGTCTTTCATGAAGTTGGCATTATATGGAAAATACTTACAATACAATACAATAACAATTCATTTCGAAGTTTTGCTTTAAAAAATAAGAAGTATGACTTTTAATTCGGTCTAGATCAAGTGACTTTCACTACCTGTCAAAAGTTCAATTTTTCAAAATCAATCACTGAAAACAAGCTTATTTGTTTGAATTTGAAAATTGTTTGAAAAGAAAATTTGTTCCTATTCCGAATTTAGACACGTTTCTCAAATTTGAACGTTTTATTGCAACTGTTGGTTTTTGATATTTTTCAATTTCTACGAAATTTCTGTAATATTAAAACCTGTCCCAAACTTTGATAAGATACGTGCAGTAATTTGATACTTTGATCACTTTGGCAGCATTTTTTAGTACTGAAAAAATCCATTTGAATAAATTTCGCTCATAAATGTTTGACGATAGATCAACTCTGCATCAAACAACAAAAATTTTAAGCGGGATTATCATTTTCTGAACAAAATCATATTTTTGTCGATAATTAGCGATACTTAGTAATTGAAAGTTGGTAGCATGATAAAGCTGATGGTAAGAAACAGTTTTGTTTTATATATATATACAGTGTGTTAGTATTTGGTCCACCCCACTCCTGTACTTTCATAGTACGTCCTAGGGCGATTTAAATTTTTTTTCCGCTCATAATATACTACTCAAAATTATCTAATTTGTCGAGCACAAACAGATTTTCAAACATAATTTCTTGGTCTACTGCGATAACAAAAACTTCAGCAAATAATTATAAAGGAAATCGATTCAGCCTAGTCACAAATACTCCCATATCAATTTTCAAAACAATATCTAATAATTTTTGAATTATTGCATTCTTCAAGTCACCATGCATATAATTCTTATATAAATTTGGATGTTACCATATCATCTGTCTACAGAGTGAGATAAATAACGAATAAAACCACTAGATAAATTTGAATTTTTCATCAAGATATAAAAAGTAGAAGAAAAAACTAAACAATACCAATCAAGAAATAAAATCAAAAGATAAGAAGGAGAACTAAAATAGCAACCATTTCTAACAAGTTCAGATTTTAGTATTTTCGATGAAATCTTCATTCTCTATATACACTTTCCGTATCTCTTCACAATCTTACAAGTATTAAAGAGAGGTTAACGTCAACCTTAGATCAATTTGTGTAAAACTGGCACAGCTAATGCTTTGTATTTTTGACAACCAATGACAATAACTGTCAAAGGGGGAAGAAAAGGGGTTGAAAAAGAAAATAACTTATTAACTCAGTTAATACTCGTACATGGATTTCGAAGACGACAAACGAAGGTGGTGAACTCATAGTTTGTCAGGCCGTCTAGGGGGTAGAAATAATGGGGTTGAAAAACAAAAAAAATCATTATCTCCGATAATACTCATTGTACATGGATTTTGAAGGCGACAAAAGATTCTACTGATTGTATTTGATAGGAAGGTGTTGAACTCATAGTTTGTCAGGCCGTCTAAGGGGGTACAAAAGGGGTTGAAAAACAAAAAAAATCATCTCCGTTAATACTTATTGTACATGGATTTCGAAGGCGGCAAACGATTCTACTGATTGTATTTGATAGGTGGGTGTTGAACTCATAGTTCGTCAGGCCGTCTAAGAGGAAATAAATGGGGTTGATAAACAAAAAAAATCATTATCTCCGTTAATACTCGTACATGGATTTTGAATGCGACAAACGATTCAACTGGTTGTATCTGATAGGGAGATGTTTACTCATAGTTTGTCAGGCCGTCTAAGGGGGTACAAAAGATTAATATACTTTTTATTGTCGAAGAAAAATAATTTCTTATTGAAAAAGCTTGAAACAAAATATAGTCTGTGAAACTATCAAAAAAATATGAGAAAATTTCAAATCAAAACACAAATACACAGAATCACACAATTTGAAACAAGTTCACACGTCATGTATAAAATATAAAATATTGCAATCTAAGATAGAATTGAACATGGAAATTTGCAGTTTGTTAAAAAACAAAATAGTTTTATAATCATTCACAAATTAAAGAATAAAAAACACAATTTTACAGAGAAACATTATTTGAACATAAGTTCACAAGTCATTAAATCAGAAACATATTTTTTCTACTCACATATCTAAGATGGCATTTAGCGTACGGATATGTACCACGCTAAATGATCGATTAATCACGGATTGGCGATCTGTGATTTATTCAAAATATTAAATACGTTACCATGGCAACACGATTTCTTAAACACATTACCATGGCAACACAGTTCATTAAACACATCTTCAGTAATTTGAGACATGTCTGGCCTGTCGATTGTATCAACTGTCAACTGTTATTTTCGAATTTTGTATCAGAATTATTCAAACAACAATATTCGTTTGTATTGTATCGAATTCTTCATCAAAAATATATGCGAAATGTAGACGAAAGTGAAATCGAAGGGAATGTTCTGGCACTCGCATATCTCCATCAAGAAGTTAAAAATGAAGCATCCATCTTTGAGAACAATTTATTTATTCCGCGCTGGGCATGACAATAAACGTGAAACAAAGGTTAGTAAGCAATGGACTGGACACATCTACAACCAATATCACTTATACGTGTCTCGCTGGTTGCATGCATCAGTGTCATCTATTATGTTCTCAATTCCCATTCCTTTCGAAATATTTTGTAGGTTAGCAGGAATAGCAGGTATGTTAATGTAATTTTAGGAGTTCGTAGAAAAAGCAAAGTATGTAACGCGTTTATAAATTCTTCTAGACACTCGTTTATTAAACACTCGCTCCGCTCTGCTCCGCTCGTGCTTAAAATACTCGTTACTAAAAGGACGTTTATAACACTTGTTACATAATATACTATTATAGTTCAAAATCAGACTCCACATATAGGATAAATAAAAGACAATATGAAACTTCTAATCACAACAGAGTTTCATTGTAATATTCCTCAAGGTTGTAATACGCTTTTGTTGCAAGGGCTTCTTTCACGAGATTTCTGAACTTTTCATAGCTTTTCTCCTTCCTGATTTCATACGGTATGTGGTTAAACAGCTTTTCACTTTCATATTATGTTAAAGAATATTTTGTCTGGCTTGTTTTTGGAACAGGAAGAGGTATTTTATTTTCTGTTGCTTGACGGGTTACGTGTTTTGTATGTCTCGGAGTTTCAACCATGTTATGTTTTTTGTATATCAGGCAAGCAGTTTCCAGAATGAAAATACAAGTGATAGTTAGAATTTTTTCTCTAATGAATAAAGGTCTACATGGATATCACGCACTCCCACCTTGCATAAGTAATAAGTATCTTATCGCTCTCTTTTGCAAAACAAACACTGAATGAAAAAGTTGTTGACTACAAAATCCCCAAAAAGCAACACCATATCTCAAGTGAGACTCAATCAGAGAATGATATACCATTTTGGTTGTGGATGAACTCAATTAATTTGAAACAATTCGGAGTGCATAACATCCTGATGCGAATTTTTTTGTTAAAGCTGAAATATGCTGGTCAAATTTTAATCTATATATCATTAAAGATTCCCAGGAATTTGGATTGGTTCTTATTCTCAATAAAATGTCTATTCAAGTACAAATCGTCGATATTAGAGTTGAAGGTGAGTGGGTTTGTTTTTTTTAATGTTAAAGCTCAAGTAGTTTGCGTCACACCATTTTTTAACAACATCCAAGTTTCCAGATATACCTAGTATCTTTTATACGATCAGTATCTTTTTCATGCCGAAGGAGCGTTGTATCATCCGCAAAGATCGTAAATATTCCTTCAATTGAAGGAGTAACCAGGTCGTTCAGATATATAAGGAAAAGAATCGGGCCCAGAACTGATCCTTGTGGAACATTCCATAAGATTTCCCTTGTGTGTGATAGTTTTTCATTTGATTACACCTACTTGTTTTCTATCACTAATGTAAAACCTAAATCAAAAAGGTTGAAAATGAAAAAAACTCATTATCTCTGTTAATACTCGTTGTACAGGGTGGGCAAAATTGGGCGTTTTCACCGTCTATCTCAATAACTAGAGGAGTTATCGAAAAACCGATATACATGTTCCGGGTTCGATTTTGGAGAAACCTCGAATGGCACAATCAAAATTTAGATATCTTCATTCGTTTTAGAGGTACAGGGGGAAATTGAAAATTTGTCGATTTCGATTTTATTTTCTGACTACTTTACGGTGAGAGGTATCATAAAATTTCAAACGTATATTTATACAGTATGATGCGTGGAATCCATTGGCATCATCAGAAATTTTATACAGGGTGACGTTGAAAAGATACGGCAGCCAATTATGTTTTTTCTAATGGAACACCCCGTATATTTTGGCACAGTTGAATAGTCCCAGGCGGTCTCATTACAAATATATATATAACCCTACCTTTTCCTTCTACAATTTCAGATATATTCGCAAAAATATATTCAGTGTGTCACATTTCTTATGGTTACACCCCCGTATCTTCTGTATCTGGAATTTGGACATCTTCTATAAGGCTATATTTTTCAACGCAACCTACTGATTTCCTAATTGAGTAAATTATTGGTCTTATTTCTGTATCTCAAATGTCTTGATAACAATGATATCAAATCGAATAATTTCCCATTTTATTTCTCACCAAATATCCATTTGTCTGGAAATAACATTCCCTATGATATTCATTTTCCACCTTTGGTGAATATATACAGAGTGTCATTTTCAACCTCGATTCTGCCTGTTGATAGCATTATCCAGAAATATCGATGATTCCATAGCTGCTGGTGAGCAGTGTTATCATTGGAGATGATCCCACTTGGTCCATGACTCCATGAGTGTATCATTTGTATCTTTCTGACAGTTGCGAATTTTTGAATCCTACCTCAATTATTTTTACAGAAGATACGGGGGTGTAACCATAAGAAATGTGACACACTGAATATATTGTTGCGAATATATCTGAAATTGTGGAAGGAAAAGGTAGGGTTATATATATATTTGTAATGAGAATGCCTGGGACTATTCAACTGTGCCAAAATATACGGGGTGTTCCATTAGAAAAAACATAATTGGCTGCCGTATCTTTTCAACGTCACCCTGTATAAAATTCCTAATGATGCCAATGGATTCCACGCATCATACTGTATAAATATACGTTTGAAATTTTTCGATACCTCTCACCGTAAAGTAGTCAGAAAATAAAATCGAAATCGGCAAATTTTCAATTTCTCCCTGTATCTCTAAAACGAATGAAGATATCGAAATTTTGATTGTGCCATTCGAGGTTTCTCCAAAATCGAACCCGGAACATGTATATCGGTTTTTCGATAACTCCTCTAGTTATTGAGATAGACGGCGAAAACGCCCAATTTTGCCCACCCTGTACATGGATTTTGAAGGCGGCAAACGAATCTAATTATCGAATTTGATAGGAAGGTGTAAAACTCATAGTTTGTCAGGCCGTCTAAGGGGGTAGAAAAGGGGTTAAAAAACAAAAAAATCATTTTCTCCGTTAATACTCGTTGAACATGATTTTCTAAGGCGGCGAACGAATCTACTAATCGAGTTTGATAGGAATTAACTCATAGTTTGTCTGGCCGTCTAAGAGGGAAGAAATGGGGTTGAAAAACAAAAGAAAACATTATCTCCGTTAATACTCATTGTACTCGGATTTTGAAGGCAACAAACGATTTTACTGATTGTATTTGATTGGCAGGTGTTGAACTGATAGTTTTTCAGGCTGTCTAGGGTTTGTAAAACAAAAAAATCATTATCTCCGTTAATACTCGTTGCACATGGATTTAGAAGGCGGCAAACGTTTCTAATGATTCTATAGGTGTTCAAGTCAACTCATAGTTTGTCAGGCTGTCTAAGGGGGTACAAAAAGGGTTGAAAAACAAAGAGAAACATTATCTCCGTTAATACTCGTTGTACATGGATTTTGAAGGCGGCAAACGATTCTACTTATCGAATTTGGTAGGAAGGTATTGAACTCATATAGTTTGTCAGGATATCTAAGGGTGAAGAAAAGGGGTTGAAACACAAAAAAAATCATTATCTCCGTTAATACTCGTTGTACATGGATTTTGAAGGCAACAAACGATTCTACTGATTGTATTTGATAGGTGGGTGTTGAACTCATGCATAGTTTGTCAGGCCGTCTAAGGGGGTACAAAAGGGGTTGAAAAACAAAAAAAAATATTATCTACGTTAAAACTCGTTGTACAAAGATTTTGAAGGCGGCAAACGATTCGACTGATTGTATTGGATAGGAAGGTGTTGAACTCATAGTTTGTCAGGCCGTCTCAGGGGGTGAAAAAGGGGTTGAAAAACAAAAAAAAAACATCATTATCTCCGTTAATACTCGTTGTACATGGATTTTGAAGACAGCAAACGATTCTACTGGTTGTATTTGAAAGGGAGGTGTTCAACTCATAGTTTGTCAGGCCGTCTAAGGGGGTAGAAATGGGGTTGAAAATAAAAAAAAATCATTATCTCATTGCCTATGGATAAGGTGGCTATTATAGCCACCTTATCACTAAATAGGAAAAACTCGCTATAAAAATCATATTTCTTGAATTTTCTTTCTCTAAATGTGTCATTGAAGTACATCATGTCCAATGACAAAATGAAAAGAGCAAGTACCTGTAATGCATCCGACACAAGGAGGAAAAGAAGACAAAATTTCGAACTTTTTCTTGAAATATCTCGATAAATAGTGGTTTGTTCACATTTTCATTATCAAATTCGGGTTTTTCAGACAAAAATACGTGAGTACCAAAACAAATTTTCGAAAAAAACCCATCGCATGAGAAAAATTACCGAAATTTTGATATTATAATAATATGGATACATTTTCAATGTGTCACCATTTTTTAGAGTTCTATTTTTTGAGTTTCATAATTAATCAATAGATTTATTTAGGTGAGAAGTGTTGCAAAAATCAATTTAGGTCAGTGAAGTTAATGAATGCCAATAATTCTACAACAGTCCCAGGACTGTTCAGAACAATATGCAATATTCTATTTGAATCTAATGGAGTTCTTTCAGCAAAATCAATCTATTCAGTTCAACAAATGAATTGCTATGGTGCCTATTTAATGCAGATATCAGCTGTGGTTATGTAATTTTTTGAAAACTCTCAATGTAAGTAAAACAAGTCTGACGAAATAGAAATGTTTTCATTGTTTTCCCCTATGTAATCGTCACATCGTGACCTTGACCTTGTAATTTGCCAATTATTGTCATTTGTCAGTTACGATATGTACGCGCGAGAATTCAAAGAGCCACCGATGGAAAAAGTAGAGCTAGACGCTTGTTTCGGATGCTGGTTTCGTTCGGGTGTTCTCGTTCCTGATCATCACTGCAATGTTCACAAATAGGTGAAAAAAAAAAAAAAAAATGGAAAGAAAACAGAATGATGCAAAGACATTGATATAATATGATATATAAGGCCACGGATATACTGTCACGTGGATACAATAGCTGTGTCAAGTCATTCGTCAGACCACAGTGGTGATACTAGAATGGTAATTGGTTGACTCAAGTCCCATAAAAAGTAAACGTAATAACTTTGTGGGCAGAGGTTGTAAACGTGACCGTTGACCGATATTCTCGAACAGATGGTTGGCCAGACTGATGGTCAGTCTTCACAGTGGACGTATGTACTAATACCACGAACCCTTCGGGAGTACGAATACGAAGGCGTAGAGAGGCCACCAACTTATTTTTATTCCAATTCCGAGTTGCAACTCGGAATTCCGACTTGTAACTCAGAATTCCGAGTTGTAACTCGGAATTCCGACTTGTAACTCAGAATTCCGAGTTGTAACTCGGAATTCCGACTTGTAACACGGAATTCCGACTTACAACACAGAATTCCGAGTTGCAAGTCGGAATTCCGACTTACAACACAGAATTCCGAGTTGTAACTCGGAATTCCGACTTGTAACTCGGAATTCCGACTTGCAACTCAGAATTCCGAGTTGTAACTCGGAATTGTCTCGTGTGTACCACGTGTGTACTGTGTTGACTTACAAACAACATATTTTCAATGCAAACATAATATAAAAAGATAAATATCATTCATCTTGGGTCCCATAGCAGCATATGAGTCATCAATCTCTAGGCCATTCAAAATGCAAGACTGATGTGGATCGAAAATTGATAGCAATCTTGCATCAGAACCAAGAGACCTGGTATGTTCTCAAGAAAACATCTAATTATCTACCTACTTTACTTCAATCATAAATTCTTGCTTCCTTGCTAAACTGGGTATCTAGGTATGTTCATTAAATTATGTAACATTTCATATTTTATAGTGTAATGAAGAAAGTGTCCTGGGAAATGAAGACAGAAGAGATAATTGGTGAAAATCAAGGTGAACATCTGATCAATTATTGTTGTTATTCTACAATTACAGTTTCATCCAACTCCAAATAAGTTGCTGTTGAATATTTTGTATTATACTACTTATACATAGTTTGTTGTGATTTATTGATATCTATTATAAAAAAAGATGAATATAGTGAGTAAGTATATCAAAATTGTACCTATTTAATAAATGAAAAATACCTGCATTATATATTATTTCACAGAAGGAAATATTAAGGTAATATATATTACAAAAGATCTACATGTCATGGAAAGATGTTCATAGAACATTTATTTTATATTCAGTGATCTGATTGAAACAAATATAAACAATGATCAAATGATAATTATATAAATACATATTTTTTATGGAACTAATCAAATACAAAACTACATACAGAATTCACAAAATGCTGAGACTGGTGTACCTAAAATACCTACAAATTCGAAAAGGAACCATATGATTTCACATTCATCATTGTCACAATTACTTAATCATATCATATAGTAGTTCTAGGTTCCATCATCAGCACTTTAACATTTGCAAAAATAGTCCATTTTTGTAAAAACTTCACTTCTGCTGAAATGAAAGTTCAGGCTCAGGCATCACAACTTCAGCGGGATTCTGAGTTACAACTCGGAATTCCGAGTTACAACTCGGAATTCTGAGTTGCAAGTTGAAATTCCGAGTTACAACTCGGAATTCTGTGTTGTAAGTCGGAATTCCGTGTTACAAGTCGGAATTCCGAGTTACAACTCGGAATTCCGAGTTACAACTCGGAATTCTGAGTTACAAGTCGGAATTCCGAGTTGCAACTCGGAATTGGAATAAAAATAAGTTGGTGGCCTCTCTACGCCTTCGTAAATTACTGATGCGCTCTTGTTTCAGAAATTTCACTCGACCTCTCGAGAACAGTGAGAGCAATGGTTCCGTGCGGGTCGAGTGATTTTTCTGAAATTTTCAATATGTAATAATGGCCGAATACGCACACCATATCTTACTCCCATCATTTACTGGATACTGTTTTTTTTTTTAGGTACTAAATTTATTTATACAGCAGCAACATTCCCCCACCAAGATGTTTATTTGCCCTATCTATAGACGCGTGTCTGTGGAGCAAATTGATGTGTTCATTCCAGTGTTTTCTAATAATTCAGCAGATGTTGTATGATCTAAGGATGTGAGATGTGACAGACAGTTCTTTTGACCGATGTTGGTTGACGAATGACATTGACGTGTTAATGCGCAGTTCAATGCTCAGCGCATGTAGTCCGTTAACGTTTTAATTTCAAAATCAAAAATTGTGTGGTGCAGTGTGCAGTAGGAGTAGGCTGTTGTCCAATTATTTATTTTGTGACATATCAAGGAGCTGAATAATTATTTTCATATTATATATAAATTTTATTATACCGTTTTAAACATATTACAACAGACAGGTGAGTACTAAAGATGATATGAAATTGATGCATACTATAAGGTATCGTACGGTAGGCATATTTACGTTTCCTATACAGCCAGCGCGATTGGTCGCTCTCACGAGATAGGGAATGAAGTGCATCCTGGAGCACTCCGTTTCCTAGCTGATATGCGCGACCAACGATAAACGACCATCGGCTGCTCTGTGGTGCATGGGTCAGGATTATTTACAGATTTTGTTTTCCACACTAATTTTCAGTCAGAAGAAGACACAATTTGACAATGAAACGGAAGTTTATTCATGCGGAATATTCAACTATACAAAAAATATAAACAAAATATATCGTCGAACCATTAGAAATGCTTTTCAGTTTCAGATTACTTTGTTTTTCTTACTGGTTATAAAGATCATGAAAGTAATCGAAAATAATTATTAGTGCGCCCTACCATGACTTACAGCGTTCGTGGTATTTTGTAGGATGTTTACTATTAATGAACGCTTTTTGCGAGGCCTCTTTTTCGAACTTATTCCGCTGCTAGATAGCCAACCCGCTTGTATAGCTTTGGCACCTCTGTAAGCAGATGTTCTTCTAGCAATAGAGGTAGGTTGAACATTAATGCTGTGAGACTTTTTCTGACTAGTAAACGTGAAACATAGAGCATAGAACGAAGCTTCGCTGTCCATTTTCTGCCTATTGAACTTCGTCACAATAGGCAATAATGAGATTCCACGAAGCTGCTAATCTTTTTCAAGTTGTCCTTGAATTCTTTGAGTTTGACTGATCCATCAGTTTTAGTTTCGTTCACTTCAACCGAAAAATTATTTTCTTCATCAGGAGTCGTCTCATTCCATCTTCCGTTTCCAACATCATGGGTTCGCCAAAATCTACAGTAATTTCGTTATCTTTTTCTTTATCCATCTTTGAAGAAGTTGGCACTTTACTGATAGTATTTTCAAGTGCTGACGTAGCAAGTTCTATTTTGTCTTGTAAAAAAATATTACAAACGTTGTGCATCTGCACACCAGTATTATATACAGTGCACAGATGCTTGCAAAATTTCCCTCCTGCCCCTTCTGGACAGTCACACACTTCCAACTTTGTATTGACTTGGTACAAAAATGTCTCATCTGCAGCTGCAGTAACTGCTGTAAACTGATCTTCAGACACTTTCACAACACAAAGATCAACCGATTTTTTGCAAAATTTCGTAAAATAAATTAACAATTTGTTATCCCTGGAGCTAGCATAACGCAACAATTTTTTTTTGTAGAAGTCCTCCAGTGATAAAGAGAAGAATTCTACTAATGATACTGTGTTGAAAGCCTTACATCTTTGTAGTACCGAATCCTTAGAAACTCTTATTGATACTTCTACTAAATTGTTCGTATTATGGCCCCTATTGCATAGTTTATTTCGAAAACAATGGCACCAATCCTGTCTTCTCTGCCACATTTTGTCGAAATATTCGATAAAATTCATATATTTACTGGCGATTTCACTCTCGCATAGAGCTTGCATGAACAATTCGCAATCAATTTCTTCCTTGGCGGGAACGCCGATGGTCGTTGGTCGCGCATATCAGCTAGGAAACGGAGTGCTCCAGGATGCACTCCATTCCCTATCTCGTGAGAGCGACCAATCGCTCTGGCTGTATAGGAAACGTAAATATGCGTACGGTAGACCAACGGTCAATGGCCATTTAAATTATTTAAATGGCGGATTGATTTTGCTGTTTCTCTGTTACATCAGAATGGAAAGTATTATTTATTATTCGAATATGTTTGCTATGGGATAGAATGATGCAGAAGGTAGGTAATAGAATCATTGAAAAATACTTTTCAGAACAGAGTTTATATCCCATTAAAAATTTAATAATTATTATTCCATGTCAAGGATGAAAATTTTTTGTTTACATTCTTGCAATGATTAAATTAGGCATGTCAATTGATAATTCTTATTATTTGTGTTCTTTTATCTGATTCACATGTGGTGAATGTAGTTTCTGCAATCAATTTTTTGTGAAATGAGTAGGTTTTCTTCTACTTTTAATATGATTTATTTCCAGATGACATGATTAAGGTGAGGAATAAGTAGGTATTCGGATAATTGTATCAATAATTAAAGTGAATACAATTAGTTATGCTCATTTGATGTTGATTGAAATAATGTAAAGTGAAATTTTTATTTTGAAAACCATCAAATATCTCAATACTTTATACCAATACTTGCCATGATTTAATCTTTTTAAGTACACTTCACAGTAAACCCAAATATGTGAATAACTCCATAAGCAAATTCAAAAGTTTCCCAAAAAATGTGCATGCAATATTTGTGTGGATTGCTCATATTGAGAGTATAGAGAGATTAGTTGAAAGTTTTATCAGTTTACTCCCAGTTCATTACTATTCCATGTAGTAAATGCCAAGCAGCAAGTTTAGTTACATTCAGTCAGTTTAAATCATATAACAATATTGATTCATGGAAAAGGTAAGTTATTTTCATCAAGGGCAAAATGTTCAAGAAGAATCATGTGTGAATTAAAAATAGACAAATTCTGTGAATAACTGTGACAACATGTAAAATATCTCATTTGCCAGTTGCAAATAAATAATGTTGAGTGCCACTTATCAATGTTACAATAAACCTAAATATTGACATCAATAAACAGATAATAGAGTTGAGAATTGAATATTCCGATTTTGTTGCCAAATTTGCCTATCTCAGTGGTCATGATTCTTTCATCCCTCTTTTCAACATTGAAATATGCTACTCATAGCAGGTGTAAATTCTTTGGGGATATAGAAACAATCACAAACTGCCTTTGAAATGGGCCTATCCTAGCTTGAAACAAACCCATGAAACATTTTCATCCTTGTTCGCCCTTGAGTTTGCCATGTAAGAACTGTGTGGAGAACTGTATCAGATCAATGGAGTGAAATATTCCCACCTACATTGCTGACTTACCAGAGTAAGCTTGACATAAAATTCCTGTATCTGATGTACGGTCGCAAGGTAGTACATACCCAATCTGGCAAATTTCAAAGGCATATATGAGTAAACTCTGCTCCACAGAGTATCATATTTGAACACACCCTTAGGAAAAGGTACTATATTTTGAATTCACTGGGTCCTTGAAATCCATAATAAATGTTTTCCACAAAATTCTTAATAACATAACATATTTCCATAACACAGTATCTTCTTCAGGTAAAATACTGGTATAGTAAACTAAACTTACATTGACTGGCCCAACTTTTATACAGGGTGTTTCATAATTGAATGCTGATCCTAAAGGGCGATAATCCTTGGGTGATTTTAAGAAAAATCCTTCATGTGAACATAGGTCCCTAACAGCTTCGTTTCTGAGATACAGGATGTTGAAATTTAACAAAAAAATCAGTTATTCCCCAATATCTCTGAAACCGCTCTGGCTTTTTTCTTCATTACAAAAACTTAAAAAATAAATACCATAAAATTATAAAAATATTGCTTGGATCTTTTTGTTACCACAATTGTGAAATTATGACTGAGAGTAAAAATTGAATAGGGACAAGCATATGAATGCATTTTATTATCTAACTCAAAAACCGTTCGCCGGACGAAAAAAAGACAAGAGACCATTTTTATGAGAAGATAGAAAATAATCACAAAAATAATATTTATTTGAAAAAAAGACAGTGGCGTATCATTATTTTGATGAAAAATATGACAGGGTATGTTAACAGGGACGTCACTGATGGACATTAAGAAATCCTTTATTATGGAAAAAATGTTTTTCTATTCATACTTGGAATGTTCCAAAATTGAAGAAAAAAGCCTGAACGGTTTCAGAGATATTGGGGAATAACTGATTTTTTTTGTTAAATTTCAACATCCTGTATCTCAGAAACAAAGCTGTTACGGACCTATGTTCACATAAAGAATTTGTCTTAAAATCATCCAAGGATTATCGCCCTAAAGGGCAGCATTCAATTATGAAACACCCTGTATACTACTTTCCCAAGATACCTGTGGAAACATGATAAACCTTCATTATTGGAATCAGAAGAAAATATTTCACTCAATGATCAAGTAAACCTCAATAATTCACCACTGTCGATTTTGTTTTCTTAGTAGGTAATTTTTGTAAGCAACCTTTGACATAATCCAGTACATCATATTCCAATGTAGATATTGTGCCCCCTTTCTGAAAATATAGGTTTATCCTACCTTTCCACAGGTATCTTGTGGTCCTTTAGGTTGGAAAAGTAGGATATAAGATTCGGGTGCATGACAAATTCATATTCATCATATAGGGCGTGGAAATAAAAATTCTGAATTGAGAAAACCCAATCAGGAATCTGAGATTAGAGGTCTATAAAAGATAAGTTTCCATCGTTCAAGTTTGAACCCCTGATATATTATGAATATGGAAAAATGGATATATATACAGGGTGGGGCATCATATACAACACCCTCTTTATGTGGAGAACTACAGAATATTTCTGAATTCATTTCAACTGGCTGGATAGAGAATTTATTCATGTACATCCTATATTTTTTGTTTTTTTCGGATTTGGCAGCACAAATGGAGGTGATTTTCTTCAATGTTTCCTATACCTACCATTGTTCGTTTTCGAAATATTTGAAGAATTGGTGAATTGTATAGTACATGAAGATAATTTTTATTTGACTCTATAAATAATTTTGAACCTTTGTGATAGCTTTGATTGTTTGGAGAAATATTAGAAATATACCTCCATTCGTATTTCAATGTCAAAATTCGTACAGGGTGATAACAAAATTATGGTTGGAAACTCACAATCTATGGAGTTGAAAGACTTTGTTATTTCAAATAGCACACCCTGTAGTTATTTACATATTCTGACGTAGAATTTGATTTCCTTTCGACCTGTATCATGGTTCCCGATAGCTAAACCCAATACATTTCTAGAAATTGGCGATTTTATTCATAACAGCAGACATCAGTTAACTTTATACCTATTATTACTTTCTTCCAATCAATCTAAGGCGGCTAGGACTCTGGTGTCATGTGAAATTTGTTTGTTAATTATTGTCAACTGACAGTTCGAAAGCGTTTGGTTTGAGAATGCAATTTTGAGAAGTTTCACTGGCGAATTAATCGAAATGAAGACTTATCCCATAAAAGAGAGAATCAATATGCTTCTGATAATTGGCTAGTGTCATGAAAATTGCCTTTAGAGTATACGCTCAAAAATATCCACACCTCATTCATCCGAATCGAAAGGTATTTGAACGATTACTGCAAGAATTTCGGATATCTGGAACTGTATCTTATGAGAAAATAAATTCCATAAAACCCATTACAGATAATAGATAGAAGACCCTCATACTAGCCAACTCGAAATTGAAAGAGAAACAGGTATCAGCAGACGAAGCATATCAAGAAAATTGAGAAAATATAAATTCTTTCCATACCATATCCAGATGCACCAGGAACTTTATGAAATGGATTTTCATCGCCCAGTCGATTTTTGTGTTTGCGTTTTGGACAGATTAGGTGAAGATGAACACTTTATTGATCTAGTTTTGTTTTCTGATTAATCAACTTTTCATAACAACGGCCTAGTAAACAGACATAATTCCCATTATTATAGTGATGAGAATCCTCATTTCTTCCGCACAGTTGATCAACAACATAGATGGTCTGTTAACATGTGGGGGGAATTCTTGGGTCCAAGTAATAGGTCCTTACTTTTTTGAAGGAATTTTGAATGGACGAAAATTCCTCAGATTTTTACGCCATAACCTACCTGAACTTCTTAAAAATGAGCCTTTGAGTATCAGACAGCATATGTGGTTATAATTGGAAGAAGCTCCAGCACATTTCCATCGGAATGTCAGGGAATTTCTAGACACACGTTTCCCAAATAGATGGATAGGGAGAAGCGGTTCGCAAAATTGGCCACCGACGTCTTGGGATTTGACCTGTATCGATTTTTTATGGGGATACATAAGAAATATTGTTTACGACACCCAGCCAACAACAGCTGAAAATATGAAGTAGAGAATAACAGCTGCTTTTCAAACCGTGAATCCACAAATGTTATTAAATGTTGAAAGATCCTTCGAAAAAAGGTTACATTTGTGTATAGAAGAAAATGGAGGTCATTTTGAGCATTTACTTCGATTTATTCAAAGAAAACAAACAAAAATTTCCAAGTCAGTCGAGTTGTTTTCTTTGAAAATACTTGGACCAATTTGGGAAGGGGTGATTTTCACTAGTTTTTAATTTAATTTATTCGTTCATTAGAAGTTTTTTCTTGTGCAATTTCTTATTAAGAACTGTTATTGCGATAACCACCAGATATATTTTCAACATGTCCAAATGTCAACGACTTGAGAAGGAATATGATAAATTATAATCCCCGTTTTGAATAAAATCGCCAATTTCTAGAAATGTATTGGGTTTAGGTATAGGGAACCATGACAGAGGTCGAAAAGAATATGGAATTCTACGTCAGAATATGTAACTAACTACAGGGTGTGCCATTTGAAATAATAAAGTTTTTCAACTCCATAAATTGTGAGTTTCCAACCATAATTTTGTTATCACCCTGTATGAATTTTGACATTGAAATATAAATGAAGGTGTATTTCTGATCTTTCTCCAAACAATCAAAGCTATCACGAAGGTTCAAAGTTATTTACAGAGCCAGATAAAAATTATCTTCATGTACCATACCATTCACCAATTCTTCAAATATTTCGAAATCGAAAAATGATAGGTATAGGGAACATTGAAGAAACTCACCTCCATTTGTGCTGCGGAATCCGAAAAAGACAAGAAATATAGGGTTTTTCATTTAAAAAATATAACTTCGATATGTATCTTTTTTATGGAACACCCTGTATATCTCGAAATAATTTGAAATTGTACATGAATGAATTCTCTATCTAGCCAGTTGATAATAATTGTGAAATGTTGTCTGGTTTTCCACAAAGAGAGCATGTCATATACGATGCCCCACCCTGTATATATACAGGTTGTTTCACAGGTAAAGGGAAATATTTCAATGGTAGGGGTCGCCAAGGTGGTTCTGAAAATACCATATTTGATAGGTTTTAGAGTCTTCATAACGGAGATACAGGGCGATTTATCGATTTCGAATAATTATTCATTCGTCTATATGTATTGACCTACCCAGTATATTTTTCTCAAATTTTGTAAGGAGCTCATACTTGGGACGTTAAATGCAGTCACCTATCGGGCGGAGTGATGTTCGGTTTCAGAAAAAAATTACATTTATTCGAAATGTTGAAATATCACACTGTATTTGATAATTAACACAAAAGTACATCAAAAGAATTGTGAAGAGGAGAAAAAACTGAATTGGGTTTGATGCTTTCTCTTTTCCCGCCACCAATTCTCATCGTAACAATCATAAACAGACAGTTAAAAGTATAACAATTTGAAGAGTATTGAAATTATGAAACCAGTGTCAATTATGAAACCAGTGTCGATTATGATTATTCGATATTTTTGTCAAAAAATCGCTCGAAAGAACTTACTAAGTCTCACAGTCTTTATAACAGAGATACAGGGTGAATTATCGGTTTTGAATAATTATTCACTCGTCCATAAGTATTAAACTACCCAGTAACATTTTCTCAATTTTGGTATGTAGCTTACTTGGGACGATGGATTCATAATTCGATAATTCACCCTCTATCTCTGTTATAAAGACTATGAAGATGAACCTGCAGCTGAACCTGTATTTCAATTCTGCCTGATAGGTCAATGAATCCATCGTCCCAAGTGAGCTCAATATCAAATTTGAGAAAATATTACTGCAATGGGTAGTTTAATAATTATGGACGAGTGAATAATTATTCGAAACCGATAATTCACCCTGTGATTCTTTCGAACGATCATTTAACAAGAATATATCAAATAATTATAATTGAAAGTGGTTTCATACTTTTAGCTTTCAGTTTATGATTGTAACGATGAGAATTGGTGGCGGGAAAACAAGAAGCATCAAATCCAGTTCAGGTTTTCCTCCTCTTCACGATTCCTTTGATGAACTCTGCCAATTATTACATACAGTGTGTTATTTTAATATTTCTAATAAATGTAAATTTTTCCTGAAGCCGAACCTGGATATTCACTTCGCCCGATAGGTGAATGAATTCAACGTCCCAAGAATAAGCTCCATACGAAATTTTAGAAAAATATACTGAGTAGTTCAATTCTTATAGACGAATGAATAATTATTCAAAATCGATAAATCGCCCTGTGTCTCCGTTATGAAGACTCTAAGACCTATCAAATATGGTATTTTCAGAACCACCTTGGTGACCCCTACCTGCCATTGAAATATTTCCCTTTACCTGTGAAACACCCTGTATACAAAGAAATATATTGAGAATCCGCATTCTCGTTTCTCCTTTCTATAAAACAAAAATATGAATAATATTTCAATATATATATATTCCTTAGACTGTAACATATCAATGTGCTGCATATGTGCACTTATTTCAAAAACATCTTGTATGTGTAGTAAGGACGAATCAGATGATTTGCCCCAAAATGTCACTGCATTTAAAGAATTTTCTTATCAGAGAACCTAAAAGGAAAATTCACTAGCTTTTCAGTGACAATTTGTACTGAAAAAGATTTGAGATTAGAGATGAAGGTTTATAGAAAAAATATCAAATTTTCACATAGCTTCGGACGTTTCAGGAACGAATCTGCTCCCGTAATCAACATAAAAAATTGACATTTGTTTAACAAATTCGTATTCATCTTGACACTTCAAAGTTCTCAGTGACAATTGGTGACGTTGGCAATCAAATGAGTTACAGGATGTTTTCATTGATTAATCTTGAATTTACCATTTTCATTTTCAGATTTTAGTAGTGAATACCATGTTCTATCTATATTAAAATTACTGGAAAAGAAGATAACAACCAGAATAGAAAAATCCAGAAATCTGCTTGCATTCTTCTGAACGGAGACAATACCATTGCTTCCTGTTCAGTTGATATAGATAGAACATGGAATTCACTACTGAAATCTGAATATGAAAATGGTAAAAAAGATCAATTAATGAAAACATTATGTAACTCATTTGATTGCCAACGTCACCAATTATTGTCACTGAGGAGTGCCAAGACGAATACGAATTTGCTATACAAATATCCATTTTTTATGTTGAAAACGGGAGCAGATTCGTTCCTGAAATGTCCAAAGCTAAGTGAAAATTAGATTTTTTCTATATACCTTCATTTCTCTTCTCCAAACCTTTTTCAATACAAATTGTCACTGACAAGCTAGTGCATTTTTTTAGGCTATCTGATCGGAAAAATCTTTAAACGCAGTGACATTTTGGGGCAAATCATCTGATTTGTCCTTACTACACGTATATTGAAATGATATTCATATTTTTTATTACAGAAACGAGAAGAGAAAATCCCAAAAAATCTGGAATTTACAGACAGCATTTAGTTGTTTTCTGTTGAATATACCGATAGGGGTGATATATACATCACACATCACAAAGAGAATCCATTTTTTCATATTCATAATCTACAGGGTGGCATTGAAATAAGTGTAAATATTTAAAACACTGAGAAAGCTCGACATGTACTATCCGGTACTATCGAATGGCACTAATAAAAAAATTTTGGGATCAAATAAAATTTGAGGTCAGACCCCTTTTTCCACCCAAAGTTCTACACTGTAGCAAATATGACGTCACCTCTGTTCAAATTTTCATGCGGTACTTGCGTCATTAAAATTGTTCAAAAGTGGCGTACTCGATTTTTTTCTCGAATTGCTCAATTTTTGTGATGTCATTTCTCGTTAATTAGAAGAATTAGAAAAAATCTGATATCATGGGAATATTCCTTAGCCTGTATCATATTAATGTGCTGAATATGTGCACTTATTTTGAAAACGCCTTGTATCTGAGAATTATTTATGTTCCACTCATATATTTAGATTAATATTTTGCTTATTATTATGTGATACTATTTTACCGGAAATATTCGGCGATTGTTACGACAGCTTGTTGCCTAATAATTTAGCGAATAACGTCGTTTATCAAAACTTTCGAGCGAATGATCTATTGTTCATGGGTCTATCATTCGTTATAACCAAGATATAGGGTGATTTATTGATTTCCCCCATTTTTTCAATTAATCATAACTTATGAACCACCTTGAACATTTTTTTGAAATTTGGTTTGTACGTTCTTTGTCTACAGTGGTGACGATTCACATAATAATAAAAAAAAATTCCAGGGCCGTCCTTGAAAAACTTAATAAGTAGGTTTCGAGTCGAAACAACACCCTGTATATCAAGATATTAGAGTCATTTGCGAAATTGGAAAGAGCAGGAAAAAATAAGTGAGACTGAATGTATTTGGTGTTTCCGCATACAACTTTTTTGCCTATAAACTTGATTCAAATCTAGAGAATCCTTATTTGCAATAGGTACTTAATTATTCAACACAATATTCGATTTAGTTTTCAGAACATCAAAATACTACTACTACTACACGCGCTCTTTATTTCTAATTTATTACGGACTCATTGTAGGTAGCTGGTTTTCGCTTGTAATACAACAAGTGTATTGATGATTATCGAAACACAAATTCCTTCGCTATGCGCTCGTGTGGTTTCCAAGCAACACAATTTGTTTCGAAAAAGAGAAGGAATTTTCGATAATCATCAATTACACGTGTTGTATTTGTCAAGATTATTTCATGAATGAAAAATAAACCATTTTCACTACCTATTTATTGTTAATATTTATATGGAATGTACAGTTATTGCAATTATTTATTTTGACATAGTGACATTCATCATTACTGCTACTAGATGCAACCGTCGTGGATATATCCATATTATCTTCTTTTCTGAGGTTTGATATTATATCAGCATGATGTTCTTTGCTCAGTTGTAAATATGGTTTCAATGACATTGAACTACTGTGCCCAGTAACTTTTATTATCTGTTGTTCCCCAATTCCAGAACTTGCCAATTGACTCACAGCTGTAGATCTGTTTGAATGGTTTGATATTTTCACGTTTTTTGTATCTAAAGCGATCTTTTCAGCTGACAATTTGGTCCATTTACTTATTTCATTTATACCCATTGGCATATTTTTAAACCAAGGACTTTTATGATCTTTATTCCAATTACCATTAACTGTCAAAAATAGTCGATCAGTTTTAATGTTCTCTCCCCTTTTTGACATCAATTTCTTGAATAAACGAACTGGACAATTTTCTTGATTTTCTTTATTTGACACAAGCCATTTACTTTCTGTAATATTTTTTGATCCACCTTGTGCGGTTTTCGCGAATATAGGGTTATATTCCAGTCTTCCAGTTGGTGTTCCCTTGTTATTTATTTCTTCCTTGAAATAATGAATCAAACATCGGCATGCTTCACCGCCCCGCCAAGCTAATTCCACTGCTATAATATGATACAGTTACCTTTGTAATCCATTTGGAGTATTTTCATCCCACCTTTGGATAATTTGTGTCAATTCTTCCGATGTAAATGAAACACATGACTTTTTTCGTTTTTCCGGAATATTTTGTAGTTGTTTTCTTTTAGTATTTTTGGCATTTCTAGCAACTTCAAATGTTATATCTTTGAATGGATCAAATTTTCGATTGTATTCATGATAGTATTTTTCTTGGAGTAATTTAGCTGTATTATTCCAAATAGTTTTCACTACCATGTCCTTATACTCACTGCCATCGGTTTTCCGCATATTAAATGCCCATTCTGTGAGAATATTGGCAAGTCTTTCATCAGATGTATTTTCGTTTAGCTGATGATTTCGCTGTTCACAAAATTCTGTGAATTGTTTCCAAACATACTTTTTGGAACGCACGGTATTTTGAGGCGTTAAGTCTTTGACTTCATTTCTTATTTCTTCTACACTATATTTACCGAAACGATTTTCACTGTCCATTTTCAAGCTATACACCACACCTAGTAACGATATTTATCAACATATAAACAGTTTTGTTTTCTTTGATTCCTTCACAACTGGCCACAGCCTTCTCAATTGAGTTTCCCGCAATCGTGATCCCGCATTCACTCTTCCTCTTCACTCGCGATCGAAGGTACTAGGGATGTTATGCAACTAACAATACAAACCCGAGAACACTCGCGACTAGAAAGTTACGTTGATCCTCGCGGCTGGTCGTTTTGACCGACTATAGGAAATCCCCAAACTTGTCAGTATTTGTGGTGTTGTGTTTATCAAAGGTATTCAGCTATTGATACACTTCTTATGAAAACTCTATCGACTATGAACACAAAGTTGGTATATTTCTGAAAAAAAATGAAAAGTTACGTGGATGCTCGCGGCTGGTCGTTTTGACCGACTATAGAAAATCCCAAAATTCGTCAGTATTTGTGCTGTTTATTGAAGGTATTCAGTATCTATAAAGAGTTATCTACTATTATCTAATTGATTTTGCCACATTTACTTGATTATAACCCCCAATTTCCTTGTAGACAATGAATAATTTGGTACAAACCTCTAAATGCTCGCGCGTCGGTGGAAACGACCAATTGTCAATTTTCAGCTCCAACCAAACAACACCCTCTGACCGAAACCAAACGTGAACTGGCCCGCCGGTTCGACTTAGGAAGACTTGTGAGCGGGTCGTAAAATCCCGGCCCAAATAAATGTGGGAGGGGCAAAATTATTGCTTGGCGGCAAAACGACCGTGGTGCGAGCGTTCTCGGGTTAAAGCGTTGAATGGATAAAGCAGCGTACATCATAGGGAGTGAGAAGAGAGAGATGTAGAGATGTCACGTCAGTCGTGGTTGAAAAATGATTCCTATTTTAGGTTATATCATGCGAATCATGCTCAATCAATAATTATTTGGAATTGTCTTATAATAATTGTGAGGACAATTCAAATTGTGATAGTGCCTATTGGGTTTTGAATAGAAGTGTAGTGTTTTTATTCCCTGAACACGAATATATTATGACAGCATTTATATCCTGCTGTCATGCTACAAAAACTCAAACAGTAAGTAGCCAATCAGGTGCCGAAATACAAAATCGATAACATAGTGTTTTCGATTATCAATACAGCTGTTACAACCAATCAAAAGCGTGAATTTTCAGATGAATGAAATAATCATTAGAATTGAATTTCTTTACATCATAAATCGGTACTGGTTCATCCTATTGAATTTATTTTTATACCGTAAGTTGGGTAATTCATTAGGGATCAATTCGTCTCGATTGATGCGAGTGGACTGATTTTTTCTATTTCTTAAATAGAATCATCACTCAAATACCTTTCAATTCCATATTTTGTAAGAATTTTTATGTGGATTTTTAGGTGCTAAAATCATCAATAAGGTCACGGTAATTTTCAAACGGCCAGAAATTTACCGCCAGTCAAAACTGACGCCACGATTTCGTAAGTAGGGGCAGACCATAGCACAGTTGCCATGTGTTGAAATACGATTGGGAACTTCCGAAATATTAGTGTTTCGATAATTCATAGATTCTCAATTGAGTATTGATAATTGTTAGCATCTAGCAACTAGATGCGCCACTGCTCAGTTGAATGTGCTTAGATCAGAGCCTATGACAGACGTGTGTAAAGACTGGTTCATATAGTATTCGGCTGATGGCAGCCGGGTGGTGAACAAGTGTAACCCTTGTCCATGTCATTTGTGCTCGTGTTTATTATATTATGACCATAATATAACATCAGAAGTGGTTGAATTCATGCCCCGGTGAAGTGACAAAATGCAATTATTTTTCCGGCGATTTTCACTGCGAAACAGATAGCCGTGGTTGAGGTATTTAGGTATTTATGCGTGATGCATTCACGGCGTTATGCCGTTATGTGATGTTTTATTGAACTGTAAGTACATGACTTTTTTTTAAAATAAGCAATACCAATGTACCAACAGTACGAAGGTCCAGTAACAGAGAATTTCGTGTTCGATCCTGAAATTCAGTATTATTTTTTGCTACTTGTTTGTCTCGAAAACGCTGATAACGTTGACATTCCGATCATATATCAGATGATAATATGAATTATTGGTATTGGAATGTACTGAACGTTTGTTGGTCCCGTTTTCGATTGTATTGGCGATTACACGATATTAATTTTGGAATTTCGTTCGATGAATTTCCAATTTCAGTTTGTGATGATGGTTATGATGTACGTAACATAATTTTTTTGAATGAATATCTCTGGATATTCGAGAATGCAGGTAATGTTAGTTGTTCATGATTCATTCATTGTGTTTCATTTCAACAAAAGGTGAACAGTGGATTGGATATTGTGGGATTTTTTTTGAAGAAGTTTGGATGAGATTTGTAATGATCCTCAAAGTTTGCAATATTTCCGTGAGATTTGCATGGTTCATCAACAAATGAGAGATTTCTGGTGATTTTCAATATACATGAGACTATCAAAGATTTTCAAGGTTCATCAAAATTGCACGAATAGATGGGACGAATCTGAAATTGTTTTAAAGAAATTTGTACATATGGTAACACTCTATTGATTTTTTTTTCTTGATAAAAAGATGATCGGTGTACGAAAACTCTTAATGCAAGTAGGTAGAACGAGTGCTGTGAGTAGGTATAGATCGTACGATCGTACGAAACAATGTTGGCATTGTTGACAGGTCAAGATCTGAGGCTAGACAAATAATTTTTATTTTTATTTTGTTTTATGTTTATTTGCTCGCTGGCCGTTTCCGCGAAAACGGAGCAAAAAAGGGTTCCACAGGCAGAGCGGTAAATATACAGGGTGGTATGATGATGAGTTGTTACAATATATCTTTATTCGCTATCAACTAAGATTTTTGGCTGGTATTGACAATCAGTGTAAAATTTGTTGACTGCATCGACAATGTTGGTCTCATAGAGTAAAAGATTTGTAGTAATAGATATTTCTTGGCAGAAACCATGTTGTGTTGAGCTGATGATATTTTTGAATTTGAATTTCAGAAAATCATTTACAATAGATTCAAATGCTTTGGGTATGAGCGATATCTTTGTGATTGGGCGATAATTTAATACAGAGTCTTTTCTTCCTGACTTCTTGTAAATTGGCACAACATAAGAGTTTTTCCAAAAATCTGGGAAAGTACCAGATTGAAGAGAATTATTGAAAATAATCCAGAGTGGACGGGACAATGAAAATGCACAAGATTTTATGAAGATTGCTTGTATAGTATCAGGGCCAGCCCCTTTGAAGCAATCAATGCTCTGAAGTTTTTTCTAGAATGTCAGAAATATTTATAAATATTTTATGAATGCTGATGGAATCAAATTCACTGTCTGATCTAGGATCTATAGAGGTATTGTCACTGGAGTATACTGAAGAGAAATGTTTAGCAAAAGATTTACAATTGCATTGCCTTCAGTTGCAACCTCATCATTGAAGAATATCTTATTGGGAATACCATCCTCCTGATTTTTGGAGCGAATATAATTCCAGAATAATTTGGGATCAGAGATAATTCCGTTTTCAACTTAAGAAATATAGTTATTGTAGCATGATGATGATTGTTCTTTGCATAATGAATCCTCCATTGAGTTGGTGTGTTTATATTGTTCATGAGCCTTTTTTTTTTCAGTATATATAATAATAAAAACCAAAATTAAAAAGGTTGGTTTTAGTTTGGGCTTTCTGACTGATAAGGATCAGTTTAGCCTTTCTGACTGATAAGGATCAGTTTGGGCTTTCTGGTTTTGAAAATTTGGTCTTTCTGACTGATGGAGGTTGGTTTCAGTTTGAGCTTTCTGGTTTTTGATAACCTGGGCTTTTTGGCTGAAGGAATTCAATCTATCATGGTTAAGTTGATATGCATTTGTGGAATGAATTTGTTGTGATTCATGATTGAGTATACTATCAAGGTGAAGTTGAAGCTAAAGTTGATTGGAGACACGTTTGACTTACAAACCTCTGAGCTGTCAAATATGTCGTTAACATATTTGAAGACACGTTTGATAAAAAAAAAAAACCTCTGAGCTGCCATATAACTGTTCTTTTGGAGACACGGTTGACTCACAAACCTTTGAGCTGTCGAATACGTCGCTTACAAATTTGAAATCATAGGTATATCAAAAAAATCATGAGCTGCTACTACTTGGAGTCTGTCGAGCGACGAGAGTCGGAAGAGCGCCGATGTCATCACATATCAAGAATCAACTATAACATGTTAGTCCGTTTAGGGGTAATTTCATCATCGGCGACATCAGCTTCGGCATTCTATGGACAAACGAGTTTTGGTGGAGGTTTGTTCGACGTGTCTTGGGTTTACACCTGGGCCGTATGGCAAGGTGGGTTTACACCTGGGCCGTATGGCAAGGTGGGTTTATACACCTGGGCCGTATGGCAAGGTGGGTTTACACCTGGGCCGTATGGCAAGGTGGGTTTACACCTGGGCCGTATGGCAAGGTGGGTTTACACCTGGGCCGTATGGCAAGGTGGGTTTACACCTGGGCCGTATGGCAAGGTGGGTTTACACCTGGGCCGTATGGCAAGGTGGGTTTACACCTGGGCCGTATGGCAAGGTGGGTTTACACCTGGGCCGTATGGCAAGGTGGGTTTACACCTGGGCCGTATGGCAAGGTGGGTTTACACCTGGGCCGTATGGCAAGGTGGGTTTACACCTGGGCCGTATGGCAAGGTGGGTTTACACCTGGGCCGTATGGCAAGGTGGGTTTACACCTGGGCCGTATGGCAAGGTGGGTTTACACCTGGGCCGTATGGCAAGGTGGGTTTACACCTGGGCCGTATGGCAAGGTGGGTTTACACCTGGGCCGTATGGCAAGGTGGGTTTACACCTGGGCCGTATGGCAAGGTGGGTTTACACCTGGGCCGTATGGCAAGGTGGGCTTACACCTGGGCCGTATGGCAAGGTGGGTTTACACCTGGGCCGTATGACAAGGTGGGTTGACACTTAGGCCTAGTGGCAAGGTGAGTTGACACCTAGGCCTGGTGACAAGGTGGGTCGACATCTCGACCTGGTAAAAGTGGGTTGACACCTAGGCCTAATGGCAAGGTGGGTTAACAATTGTGCTCTCTGACGAGCTCTAAATGACATAAAATTTAGTCAGGATGAAACCGAGCTTGTTGGGCCGAGAGCGTCCCAATCTCAGGATGGCCGTGTTAGCATCTAGCAACTAGATGCGCCACTGCTCAGTTGAATGTGCTTAGATCAGAGCCTATGACAGACGTGTGTAAAGACTGGTTCATATAGTATTCGGCTGATGGCAGCCGGGTGGTGAACAAGTGTAACCCTTGTCCATGTCATTTGTGCTCGTGTTTATTATATTATGACCATAATATAACAATAATATTCCTTATTAGCAATAAAAATTCAATTGTCTCAGTATGTTCCCTTATGATTTGTGGCTCATTGCTTATAATGAATTTGTGTGAATCTTAATTATATTAATTCACCCTAGAGGACATTTGAATCGGTGAATGTGTCAACCACGTCGCACGACTTGTGGGCGTGGCCTTGTCAGTTCTCAGCCTAATGTTGCCAAGTCTCCAACATTCACATGATATTTTGTTATGGAGAATAAGAAATATTTGGTTTTTATTATTGTTTTCATTTCTCGAGTACGGATCGAGAAATGAAAAAAATCCAGCTATTTTGGCAATTTCACCACATTCGGCGAAATGTCCGAACAGATGTTTCGGCATAGTGACCATTTTCGGCGAAGTGTTCAATTAGCTGTTTCGGCGTCGTGACCACTTTCGGCAACTTGCCACTGGCGTTTTCCGGCATAATGACCACTTTCGGCAAAGTGCCCACTGATTTGTTCTGGCGTTTTGGCCGAAAATTTGGCGACTTCGACTTGTTCATTCGGCGATGACGATTCCATCCTATCTTGTGAGGTTAATATGAAATTTTGAATAAACCCGTCCAACTGTTTGAGGTTATTCAAGTAAAAAGCCATTTAGCTGGGATCTCCAGATACCTAAACCATCAATTTGAAAAAATAAGTCGCTGATGAATCTGTGTATTCTAGTTTACATGCACTAAGAAGTGTTCTTTGAGGAGCTATAGGACGCTGAAGTGTATTGGGGCGATAGTTTTTTTTTACCTATATCTTAACAAGTTGATGTCAGAAGTTATTTCATACTGTGTATTTATTTCTTGACCGTCTTTGATTAGAAACTGCTATACTTACAAACACTATTAAGATGAGAATCAGAAGTCGATGTCAATAAACACGAAAGGATCAACAAAAATGGAAAATTTGACTTATTTTTATCGTTCTGAATAATTATATTTTTCCCACGAAACACTCAACAGTTACAGAAATAGGTAACCCCATGGACGTATACACAAAGAAGGACCCATTTATTTACATCGTAATGTGAAGTCAGAGAATACGGTCACGGTATATCACCTGATGTTGAATTGGAGGTTGTCACGTCCTGTCGCTAATAATTCCTAACCTCAGTCTAATCCTCTCAAGTATTTGTACTTACCTCTTTTGTAATCATCTATTCAATTAGATGTTCATTATGATCCAATTCATAGAACTCAAGGAATAAATCATATGTCCATAGATGGTCACAATCAAATATTGAAAAACTGTCCTTATACATCATTTCGAAGTTATTCTGTAAAGATTACCGAGATTATACACAACCGACAACGCCGCTGCAAAACAGGCTCGTTTCGTGATGTTTCGTGCTTTCGGCGTTATTCGTTCATGTTTATGTCTTTGAGGAACTTTATTGTTTTCGTTGTTTTTACATGTTCGAATTAGAGTTTCATAGGCGTAACAATTGATATTTTCATCAAATAGAGAATGCGAAGTCTCGATGTATTTCTTCATATATGTTTATATCCATCTTTTTACGTACATAATTTATCTGAGAACATTCCTTTTCAATGCTTTTCTGTTAAGAGGAAGTTGTACTATGATATAAAGCAATAATGCAAGGGTTTAGTAGTCCCTAACTTTTCACGGTCATTTTCCATTTTGAGTGGATGAAAAAAATTGTACATATTCATGAAGATCTTATAAATGTTTCTGCCGTCTTACTTTTTCGAAATTTAATTCGGTTCTTGAGAAAAAAAATTTGAAAATCATCAAAAAACACGTTATTTTGCGATTTTTTTTAAGAAAAAACTGAATCAAATTTCGAAAAAGTGAGACGACAGGAACATAGATTAGATCTTCACAAATATGTACTGATTTTTTCATTCACTCAAAATGAAAAATGAACATAAAAAGTTAGGGATTACGAAACCCTTGCATGGCAACAATTTATGTCCAGAGAGTGGTGCCGCTCTCAGAATTTATAGGAACTACCATTTATGAAAGGAGATGACAGATACATGCCTTATTTGCACTGTTTACGAGGGTCTGGCATGTGTAAAAAATTTAAATTTCATAATTTCAGTGGGATATCATATCATCATTATTTCATATCATTTCAGACTGCTCCAATATACGTAGAAATTCAAGAATATACGGCAATTTTACGGTGAGGTTCCCAAAATTAACATTCAATAATAAAATTAGAAACATATAAATAATAATTGTGAATAAGTATATATACAGTGTCATTCATAAAGTCGGCATCATATGGGAAAAACTTTTATTATTGACTTATTTTGGAATTCGAGTTGGACGTTGAGTTTTGCTTCAAAAAAGATGAAAAATGGCCTACTCAATCGGGGCCACGTGACTTTCGCTACATGTCAAAAGTGACATTTTTTCGAATTAATTGCTGAAAGTAGGCTTATTTGTTCGAATATCGAAAAAGTTTACTTGAAAAAGTTGTTCCTATTTCAGTTTTACACATGCTTCTCGAATTCGATCTTTCTATTGCAACTTCTAGATTTTGATTTTTTTTAATTTTCCGAAATTTCTGGAATATTTGAAGAATTGTTAATTCCACGAAACTACTGCATACCAGTAGCTTTTTCATGCTACTTACTTTCAATTACTTATTATCACTGATTTTGGACAGAAATATGATTTTCTTCAGAAAATGATAATACCCGCTTCCAAATTCTGTTATGTTTGATGCAAAGTTGATATATTATATCATCAAGCATTTAGAAACGAAATTCATTTAAACTGATATTTTCAGTAGGTACTGAAAAAATGAATTTAAATGAATTCCGTTTCTAAATGCTTGACTCAAACATAACAGAATTTTGAAGAGGAGTTTATCATTTTCTGAAGAAAATCATATTCTTGTCGATAATTAGTGATAATTAGTAATTGAAAATTAGTAACATGATGAAGCTACTGGTATGATGTAGTTTTATAGAATTTACAATTTTTTTAATATTACAGAAATTTCGAAAATTTTTAAAAAATATCGAAATCTGAAAGATGTAATAGAAAGATAAAATCCGAGTCACATATGTAAAATTCAAATAGAAACAACTTTTCCAAGTAAACTTTTTCGATATTCGAACAAATAAGCCTACTTTCAGCGATTAATTTGAAAAAATGTCACTTTTGACACGTAGCGAAAGTCACGTGACCCCGATTGAGTAGGCCATTTTTCATCTTTTATGAAGCAAAACTTGACGTCCAACTCGAATTTCAAAATAAGTCATTAATAAAAGTTTTTCCCATATGATGCCGACTTTATGAATGACACTGTATATATAAATAATTATGCGAATTTAATTAAATGCCCAGTACACTATATATGAATTATATACCTGATGTCTCATTTCCTAATGAGACAATTTTTCCCTTGTGAAAATTTGATATTGTTAAATATTCATTGACCTATGTACATTTGTTTCTTATCCTCACTACAAGGTCCACTTCGTAAGGTTTTTTCCAGTTGGTATAACTCGAGGTATAACCCATAGCGACCCGGATTGATAAACGGTCATATTGTGATTGGTATTCAGTTTTTAGTCGCTCTTTGCATTTTGGATTCCCAAATTTACTATCACTATAATTCATTTTCGCACGCCGCTGTCGTTTGAGGAAATAGCACAGTCTATCGTTACCGTTTCCTTCCCCTCAACCCGCTTGCCTACATCTCTAAGACTTCAAAACATTATATGCTGAAAGTATAGAGTTGCTGTGTCCTTCTTTTTTATACGTCCATGGGTAACCCTGTGAGCTGTTTCGGCGTTTTGACTCTAAGTAGCCGGAGTATACGTCAATTGTCTATGTCCCCCACCTGTCTACAACTGATCAACGTCGAGCCATCATAGAACAAGGACAAGTTTAGTAGTGTAGTTTTTGTGATTTAAAAACTGATGAATTGTACTGGGTGGCTGGAATTTGAACCTCAATTTGGGACCTCATAAACCGTAAGAGATACAGGGTCCGTTAAAGGACGAACTTGCGCAATATTATGCTTAACAAAATGCCGTTTTGAAAATTGAAAAAGCCCGAATACTTCCAAAGATTTTTGAAAAAAGATAGATGTAAGAAAACAAATAACAATGAGAATATTGCTACTTTTTCTGTTCTACAAGATGATGATATTGGATTTCCAAACCAAAGTTTCGTCTTTTAGCTGCCATTATAAACTTTGTTGTTTTGAATACGGCCCTAGATTTTACGAGAGCCCAATGATGAAGCTCTAATTCCAGCCACCTTATACAGTATCGCAAATGTTCAGGATGATACAATACATCCACTTTATTACTCCATATTCAGATAGGGATTTTCATTATGAATTCGAATATGAATACGAATGCGCATGTATTGTTTTCAATCATTATATTTATCATTTCATACATCAGTGTGACGAAATATCGATGAACGCACTAGAAACTGATATTTAAACAAAACAAACTTGAATATGCTAATCAAATTGGTATGAAACGGCATATGAGTAAAAATCATAGAAGAATCTATAATTTGTCGTTGCTGGGAATTTCTTCTTCACCACATGTTTGAACACCCCACCCCTCTTTATATTTTGACTTCGAAAGTTTCTTTTTTCAATAAAAATCCCTGATTTGAAAGCTACTCTGGTTTCATTGAAAATCAGAAAAAAATCCACAATTTGGCATTTGAATTTTGTCATAGTTGAAGGAAAATCTAGAACTAGGAACGAAGTAGACGGAACACTGTATAATTTTGTAATTTCTGACTTTTCAAGCAATTTTCAATTTTCCTGATATTTTTTCCAGAATTTCCCTGAGACAGCCAGAAAATCTCAAAGAAAACATAAGTTCAAGACTGTGCATAATTTTGTAATTTCTGACTTTTCAAGCAATTTTTAATATTCCTGATATTTTTTCCAGAATGGCCCTGAGACAGCCAGAAAATCTCAAAGAAAACATAAGTTCAAGACTGCTTGTCAAGTCTGCTATTGTAGAACCAGCAAAAGTGCTCCCCAAAAGAGCTGCCCTTGGCGAAGTTGGGAATAGACTCCCTATAACAAATAAGAATGTACCTGTCAAGAAACCTAGTACTATGGGGCCTCCACAGGCCCTCGTCAAGAAAACGACATACATCTCTGTTACCAAGAAAGAGGTTAAAAAACCATCCGAAAAATCGACGACAACATTGAAACCCATCTTGAAACGACAGGAGAGTATCTTGAAAAATATTCCTGTTGACGAGAAGAAAACCATCAACAAGGACCTGACGAAATCTTATTCAACAAAGCAACTCAACATTGTTGACCCAGACGAAAATTCAAAAAATGAACCACAAATGGTAGCTGAATATCTTGGCGATATTTTTACCTATTTAAGAGACATGGAGGTCAAATATCCTATCCGAGAACAATTTCTTGAAGGTCATGAAACAACTTCGAGGATGCGTTCAATACTTGTAAATTGGCTTGTTGAAGTTCATATGAATTTCAAACTTTATCTGGAGACCCTTCATCTTTGCATAGCAATAGTGGATAGATACTTACAGGACAATAAGAATGTCGGGCGCAGTACTCTCCAGTTGGTTGGTACTTCTGCGATGCTAATTGCAAGTAAATATGAGGAAATGTATATACCAGATTTAACAGATTTTGTTTACATTTGCGACAACTCTTTCTCCGAGAAACAGATTCTGCAGATGGAGAGAGACATATTAAAGAAGCTGGATTTCAGTTTGGGACGTCCTCTATCTGTTCATTTTCTGAGGCGTTATAACAAAATTGCTCAGGTTCGCAGTGACCACCATACTTTAGGGAAATACATTCTAGAATTAGCATTACTCGATTATGAACTGGGTCATGTTAAACCTTCCATGCTGGCTGCAGCGGCATGTTGTCTCTCGATGGGAATCCTGAATGAAGTTATGGATGTCTCGAAATTGTGGACACCAACTTTGGTTCATTACACACATTATGAATACAATGATTTCAAACACATAATCGCAGATCTCGGTTGTATGATAGCGAAAAGTGAGTCGTCGAGATTTCAGACGATTAGGAAGAAATATGCGTCTTCTAGTTACGCCAAAATCAGTCTGAATACCAAACTAAATGGACCTTTGATAAGGAAACTGGCATCTTCTAAGAAGTGATAGACCATTATTTAATATCTGTAATATTATATAATTTTTAGGTGATACTTCCATCATGTGATATTTTCTAGGAAAAGGTACACATTGTGAGCCAATGTTTGTAGGTGAAGTGTGTTGATGGAATATGACATGAGTTTTGGCTCAGATACCAGGAAGCATTATTATATTTTTGACTTTATATAATTTAGGAGACATTTCAATGTAAATAGCTAGGTTTAAAAGTGAATTATTTTCTGATAACACTTCACTACTTCATTTGAATTGACTGAAAAAAGATTTCTCTGAAGAATATCAATTATGATGGCTGTATATCATCAACTGTATATTTTTATTAATTCATATACATTGTTTTTATGTGTAGTGTAGTTTTATGCATTGAATAAAATTTTATCATTCCGTCTGCGTTCCCTACATTAGTTTAAATGAGAAATTATCTCAGAATTTGTACTTGTGAATGTGGACATATTTCTCTTCTGTGATAAATTTAACGAGAAATAATCATTTCAGTCATGTATTTAAGTTCCAAGATACTTTACATTGTATTTCAAATATTTAGGTTTTTTGGTAGTGTATGAAGCTTCAGCTGAATTGATTTATTTTTAGTAAGAAAACAAAAGCAAGAAATATTATTTGACAAGTCAGTATTGTGAATTCTCTATTTATTTATTATTTAGATATATTTGTTAATAGTTTAGGGTAGAGTACGGTTTTTGAACAATGAAACAAAAACCTGTATTCAGTAGAGATTTATATTAATCAACAAATATTGTTTCCTTCTATTTGTGGGTCAGGATCAATACAATAATCGAAAACCAAATCTCAAGAGAGGCATTATGTGGTTTTCAATTCGAGTTTGAGTTATCCGACTGTGTATATATTTTTTATTTCTAATTTAGAATGGTCATATGAATTATAATCGAATTTAGTCTAAGTGGGAAGTAAAAATTCATCTCAAACACTAACAATTGACGAAAATAATGAATATTAAAATCTTGTTGAAACAATGTGATGGAGTCTGACACGTAATTTTTATATTTTGTTCGTTAATCATTATAAGCATAATTTGAACTCATAGTTCTGTAGTGGTAGGTATATTTTTGATGTAATTTATATCGCCACAAATTAATCCAGATAAAAAACAAGTACCTACCTATTAAATTTCTTGAAGAATAACTCATTTTTTCCATTAGTCGATCCAAAACAGTGACAGGAACAGAAGTGTAACAAGACAAACAGACAAGACAACCAATAATGAATGATGTTCAAGTGCGAGTATTGAATCCAGCCCGGTTCGTTCGGAAGAGAGGACATATTATGACCTCTCGGTCAGTGTTGTTTCGTTGCCGTGGCAGTATTTTTAAAATTCTCCTGAGAATATCGAATATACCGAAAGGAAGAAAATATAATTTCTGCATGGGATTACTTTTTCCAAGAATCTTAGCCTAATATACAGCGGGTGTTTCAAAAGTTAGTATCAAAATTTCAGGGGCTTATTTTTCAAGTCAAAATAACACTTTTCCCTATAAACCTAATTATGTGTCCGCCAACTCTTCGTTACCGATCTGCAGAAAGCGTTTATATAAAGCTTCGAGTTTTTAATTTTTTTTTCAATAATTTCAGGCAGAGATTGGAGCTGCACGAAAACACAATGTTGCAGTTTAAAAAATGAAATAAAAACAACAATTTGAAAATTGAAAGAAATACATCTTCCAGCTTCGACATTCAAATAATTGCTTAATTGAAAGAAGTTTTCTTATGGACGAATATCAAATCCTATAGTTGAGGTAGAAAAATATTAGGTAACTATATAATATACTTTCATCCAGGGTTTATTGAAAATGTTCACATTCTATACGTATCTGGTAGAATTTTTCATTCATCTGCGAGGCCAATTCAACTAAAATTTGTTTATTGAATTCGTCTTGCAGAAATTATATTATATTATATATTATATTTCTTCAAACTAGGTGAAAATATTTCCTGATTTCTGATTTTTTATGAACCCTTATTGTAGAATTCTGCAAGTGAGCAGTGATGGCAAATTATTTGAAATTGTGAATTGTTTTCCAATGAATATTCAGAATATTCTCATCAACAAAATACTATAAATAAATATTATTATTGAAATCTTGAAGTCCGCCCAAAGAAATAATAATTAGCTTCAGGGTTATATAGTTTTCTCTGAAATGTGTTATTCCAATTTTTGAACTTATTATTATTTATTCAATGTTTGGAAAATCATTGTATTTTGCATTGAGATGGAATACATATCTACCAGATATTTGAAGAAGTTATACAGGGTGAGTCATAACTATTGGGACATGGCTAATTGTGGCGGATTGTTTGGACCAAAATATGGCGATAGGGCCAAATATGCCATTAAAATATTGCTGTGGAGAAATGTACAGGGCGTTTCATTCGAAAAATTATTGACTATATACTTGCACTTTTGAATTGAGTCATTGACAAAAAATGTAATGTCACCAGCAACAATTATCTGACAGTCCAAAGCACACCCTTTCCGTGACTTTGAACTTTTCAATTGTTGCGTTTTCCTCGTTTTGAAACAAGCGTACCAATATTACGTAAAAATTTTGGTAAAACTGCATTTAGCATGCGATGGGTTTTTTTTCGAAATTTTTTTTTGGCACTTACGTATTTTTGTCTGAAAAACACGAATTTGATAATGAAAATGTGAACAAACCATTATTTATCAAGATCTTTCACTATAAAGTTTCAAATTTCACCTTCTTTTCCGCCTGTCTTCTAGATTGAATTTCAAACAATTCACCCTTCTTTTTTCATCATTGGACAATTTATATACAGGGTGTTTCAAAATTCAGTATCAAGATTTTAGGGGCGTATTTTTCAGGTCAAAATAAGACGTTTTTGTCCATAAACATGTGTCCGCAAACGCTTCGTTACCGATCTACAGAGCGTTAAAGTTAATATGATAAAACTGATACCCAGCAATTGGGAGATAGTAAATACCTTTCAAAATATAGGTCCTTCGCTTGATTTGCATTGAAGCCAACTTGGTAATATATTCCAACCATATCTAATTTCTCGTAGTTTTGATATCCTGGATTATTATTCGCCATTGTATGAAAAATTTGTAAACTTTGACAGGTAGGTGACAAGAATTGTAAACAATCTGCATTTGTGTTATTTTTTTCATAGCTACCTACTAATTAGGTCCACAGCTTTCATAGGCAATTAATAGTACTGAATATTGGTAAATGTGGTGAGTGTGTGACGAAACACTGTGTCAGCAATAAGGGAAATATGAAAATTTGTGAAGTGGATAATGTTGCCACATTTTTACAAGGCCTATTGATAAGAAACCTACATAAAAAACTGAAAATTACCCAAATACAGGACTTATACTCGAAATATCATATAAGTGTTATATATTTTTGAAAAGCGCAAAGCTTTCTTGTTTCAAATATTGAAAAACATACAGGGTGTTCTATTTAAAAAAACATAACTTTGGGTTATATCTAAATAACGACAGCTCATTTAAAAAATCTGACCACGCCACTGGATTCTACGTGAAAAATTGTGAAAGAAACAGTTCTTACTTTCCCTCTAAGTTGAAAGATAGCTGAGATACAAGGGGGGTCTCAAAATGCAATATTTTCAATTTCGCCCTGTATCTCAGGAACGAAGCGGGCTATGGAAATTTTGTTCACGGTTTCGTGAGTTTTACAAAAAAGTAGCCAACGTTCGCGAAAACCGCAACTTTCTATCTTCAAAATTAAGCGAGATATCCCGTAAGGACATCGAAAATGGGACAGCCTGTACATCATGAGTATATAAAGTGTCCAATGACAAAATAAGAAGAGCAAGTACCTGAAAATGCATCCAACGCAAGGGGAAAAAGGAGTCGAAATTTCGAACTTTTTTTTGAAATATCTCGATAAATAGTGGTTTGTTCACATTTTCATTATCAAATTCGTGTTTTTCAGACAAAAATACGTAAGTACCAAAAAAAATTTTCGAAAAAAAAACCATCGCATGCTAAATGCAGTTTTACCAAAATTTTGTATATGTCATATTTTCTAATCAAATTCAGCAAAAAGTTTCACGCGACATGGCGCTCCTGAAACAAACTAGTATAGTACATAAAATAATATATCCTGTGTAAAATTATGGCTCTCTGTCGATTTTTATAACAAATGATAAATACACAGCGAAATAAATAGCAAAAATCGAAATAAAAAGTCAACTTAAACGCCCTGTATCTTTTTCCACAGCAATATTTTGTTAAGGCATATTCTGTCTTATTATTCTGCCATATTTTGGTTCTAACTATCAGTCCTAAGCCTATATGTTCCAAAAGTTATGACTCATCCTGTATATTATGCCAATTATAGATGTATTTTATTTCATTTTTATAGTTAACCATCAACAATCAATGATACCTAACTATTTATTTTCTATCTCCTAAGACTTTGAAAAATTACCAAATTCAGATTGATTTATTATTATCAATATTTCAATGGGCGTGTACACCTTAGTAGAACTTTTAACCCAAACCATGTTTAGAATGATCCTTTTATACATAAATAATGATTGACGACATAATTCGATAGAAAAATTAACTGGAATGTTTTATTTTTGGACATAATTAATAGTACCTTCTGAAAACGGACCCTCTTATGACGTAGAAACCTCATCTTGCCATAGTTAAAAGAAAATACCAAAAGCCCGACGGAGACTGAGGCAACTGATATATTAATTCTTTCAACTGTGATCTCGCGCTAATTCACTCTGTCAGAAATCATGTATCATTCATCTCTGTCTGGAATAGTCTTGCTTCAGTATTAGGGTTTTGACGTCACATCATCGCCTCGTTTGCAGAGGTCCGAAAAATCGAGGATTTCAATAATTTTTTATAAAACGTAGGGAGCTCACAGCAAGAAACGCTTTGCGTTGGTGAGCTAGTTTGGGTGAGTTCTATCGAATTATGAAATAAAATTTTTTTGTGATATAAGCCCATTGTAATGTCTTATATTGATATAAATCTTCAATATGGATACAAATTGAGTGAAAACAATAACAAAGATGAAGGCGTGCGATGCAGAGCCGGATTGGAGGTTCAAAACGGGCCGGGCGTATTTTCTTAAACAGGCCAACCATATGCCAAAAAGTGTGCGACGCAGGCGAATTTTTTTACAAACTTGAAGGTCAACTGCTCGAAGTGCAATGGTCAAAATTAATCGAATTAAAAAAAGTATTTTTATTGAAACATGAAACAAAAAATATAATATGATGAAACTACTGAACATAAAATAGAGACTCTCGTATAGACATATAAATAATATAAAAATCATAGTTGAATAAACATTGTTTCAACAAACAAACTTCATCTACAGTGTGTCCACCTTAAGAACTTACCACCCCTGTAAAATTGTTATCATCTGACCGATTTCAAAAAACTTTTTTTTTGTTGGATAGGTATATTTGAAATGTCCATCCAACAAGAGAGTGATTTTACTCATGAACTGTAATCGTGGCCAACTGCGACCAACTTTATTGACCTATATTTGAGAAAGTACTATTAGGGATTTTTTTTCACAAAAAACAATGATGGATTCTGAATCACGATCACTTGCAAAACACCTTCACTGATTTTTATCATCATAAAACACAGGGGTCCAAAAAAACGAATTATGTTTTTTTACAATAGGTGATCAGAAAATGTAGTATTGTGGTATTTTTGAGAAGAATTGATGACACTTTATTATTGCGAGGATCACTTTGAACATATCTGTACCGATTTTCATCATTCAAAAACACGTTGTGTATGAGAAAACAATTAAAAAGAAAAAGTAGGCAATATTTTTTTATCAACTCAAAAAAAATATTAATTTGATTTTTCGAACACCCTGTGTTTAATGATGATGAAAATTGGTACAGGTATATTTCAAGTGATCCTGATTCATATTTTTATTTTGAGTGAAGAATTATCAGGATGAAAATAATTGCTTACCTATCCTTTATATTTTTTTTCTCAGACACATTGTATATTCAAATGACGAAAATTGGTACAGGTATATTTTAAATAATCCTCAATGATAATTTGTGATTATTTCTTTGTAGAGACACCACAGAACTACATTTGCTGATCACCTATTTGAAGAAATTGATGATTCGTTTTTTCGGACACCCTGTGTTTTATGATGATGAAAATCGGTACAGGTATATTTCAAGTGGTACTGATTCAGAATCCATCATCAAGTTTCGCGGAAAAAAATCCCTAATAGTACTTTCTGGAATATGGGTCATTGAAATTTGTCGCAGTTGGCCATGATAACAGTCCAAGAATTAGATCACTCTCTCGTTGGATGGGCATTTCAAATACCTATCCAACAAAAAAAAGTTTTTTGAAATTGGTCAAATAATAACGATTTTACAGAGGTGGTAAGTCCTTAAGGTGGACACACTGTATATAAACCTACATCTCATTCACACTGAAAATAAGCTTCTCAAAACTTTAGACTTCTTTGTCATACTATTTAAAATGTCATCATATATTTCACTGACAGTAAAGACATCAACATGAAAGCCTCCACATGATCTAGTCAAACAGCTCCTTACTCTATTCGAAATAAATTTTAATTTAGAAAAATACCTCTCACATGCAACTCGTGAAATCGAAAGTGTTAATAAATATTATATTCCTTTTTAAAATCAGGATACGCTTCTGCATACAAATTATATTTTTGCAAGACATAGTAACAACAAACAATACATTTTTTTTTCAACCACTATAATATGAAGTTATTATTTCATGATTTTTCATACCAAAAGTAGGCTATTTAGGTATTTGCCCAGTTTCCATGGCAATTGTACAGAAAAGTAAACTCTTTTTTGTACAGTACCAAAAAGAACGTCAAGTTGTCAAAACCCCACATATTTTGAACCAAAAATTAAAATGAAGATGGATAGTGACAGCGATAGTGATATATCATGTACTCCCCCAAACATAAGAGAAAAGGCTAATATTGCCACTTTAGAACTGCTACCAAGAAAATCTAAAACTGTATATGAAAACAGTTACAGAAAGTTTATGGACTGGAAGAGAACGAATAAGGTATCATCTTTATCTGAAGATGTTATCATATCTTATTTATCCGATTTATCTGCTACAATGAAGCCATCCACCTTGTGGAGTCAATACTCAATGCTAAAAGCCACTCTGAACATTAATCATGGAATTAATATAGGCAACTATTCCAAATTAGTTCCTTATCTCAAGCGTAAATCTAATGGATATCAACCCAAAAAGTCTAAAACGCTGACAAAAGAAGAGATTGATAGATTTATCTCTGAAGCACCAGATCATAGATATCTGATGACTAAGGTAAGGAGTAATTTTCACTGATCTTATTAAAATAATGTTGAATATTCAAATATGTATTCAAATTATGTACGAGAGGAAAAGTGTACGCTATGAATAACAATCACGAAAGATATTAACATAGGCCTCATTAGCCTAGTAGTCAGAGACTGAGCTTCTGGTGCGGAAATCCCGAGTTCAAATCCCGTTAGCACGGTTTTTTTATATATTTTTTTTAAGTAAAAACTTCTTTCATGGATTAATTTTGCATTTATTTATAGAGGTTGCGCTTATTTTTGGAGTAGCTGGAGCATTAAGACGTGATGAATTATCAAAAATGAAAATAGAAGACATTAAAGACTTGGAATCCGCTTTATTAATAAAGATACCTATAACGAAGACAAACAGGCCTAGATCCTTCACAGTGACGGGTGATAATTATTTGAAAATCTATAAGAAATATGTAGCCCTTCGACCGGGTAATATGAATAATTCAAGATTTTTTATCAAATACTCCAATGGGAAATGCCATAAACAGGTTGTAGGCATTCATAAATTGGCATCTACTGCAAAGGATGTGGCTGTTTATTTGAATTTACAAAATTCTGAAGCTTACACTGGCCATTGCCTAAGGCGGACGTCTGCTACTTTATTAGTTAATGCTGGAGCAGATATAACGGCCCTAAAAAGACATGGAGGGTGGCATTCATCTACTGTTGCTGAGGGCTATATAGACGAATCCATCAACAACAAACTAGAAACTGCAAATAAAATTTTAAATTCCTCAGTTCAGGAAAATAATATAAATACGGATTATTCTCCAAGTACTAGCACAGATGCTGTTCACCAATCTGCGTACCCACCAATACAACTATCCAATTGTTCAAATTGTAACGTAACAGTGAATATAAATTATTGTTCTAAACAAAATATTTAGGAGTAAACAACAAAATATCTATTTTCAGTTTTGAAGATTTGTTTGAATACTTTCCACCAATTGTTCGAATGGTATTTACTGTTACAATGGATTATTATTGTTCTAAACAATATTAGGTATGTAAATTGAAAGGAAAATTGTACAAAATGCCCTGATTTTCGGAAATAAAGATTTGTACAGGGAATTTGGTCGTTAAAATTCACTATAACTACATGTAGGTATTTTCAGAACATATAATTTGTTATTTTTGAAACTTAAGTGGTTGGAAAAAAAATATTGTGTTTCATTCGTACAAAAAATGCGTTTTTGGGACTCATAAGATTGCCGTACTCCGCTACGCGTCGTCCGGCAACCTTCTTATTCGTCCCAAAAACAGTCATTTTTTGTACTAATGAAACAAATAACTATTTTGGGACTCATAAGATTGCCGTACTCCGCTACGCGTCGTCCGGCAACCTTCTTATTCGTCCCAAAAACAGTCATTTTTTGTACTAATGAAACAAATAACTATTTTACAACACTGACTTCATCTACATATCGATCGTCTTCCGATTCTTCAATAGTGTAAGCATCTGGTGATGCAGATGACAGATTATTCCATTTGGAACTGAAATCTGGAAGTTCCATTTGTAGCTTTATCTAGTGTGACTTCGGGATAAAATTTTGTTAATATTTCACAAATTCTATGTAACATATTCTTTGACATTTCTGAAAGACTTGAAAAACTTGATGGGTGGAAACATTCAAAATCTTGATACAACTCTTTGTGATTCACAAATCTGCTTTCTAAAATATTGATGATTTTGTCCATCGTCACGTTGAAAATCTCAATCCTAAATTTATCAGTTCGATTTTGTGGTGCCTCGTCTTTACAACTCTCGTCGTGAAATCTTCGTTTTACTCGCCTTCTTTGAGTGTTCATCTGTACTTGTATTTCTAGAGGGATGTTGTGTTCAAGAAATTTATCATTTATTTTCTGAAAAAATTCTTCAGTTTCTTCACTGATTTTCTGGAAGTCTCGGGACAATAACTTCAGTGCATCTGATGTGTCAAGTACTATGCGGTATCCTTGCAAAATATCCATACCAGAAGTTTGCAAATACTTTGAAAGAGGACTAGTATGCATGAAAATATTTCTGAACAATAAAGCGGTAATAATCGTTTCATACTTTAAAAATCCGCCAAGCAGAGTTAGTGCTTTAAATCGAACCTCGGGATTGTGCAATTTCATATAATGGACATAACTAGACAAATACACCGTTCTGCATTCCAAAAATTTTTAATAGTGCTTTATCTTTGGCCCACCACCTGGACTCTCCTATAATATTTACAAAGCTACTAGTTTTGATGCAGTTTTCCATACGTTCATTCTTAAATGAGATTCTCTGACAAATATTGTTGCTTTGTAGATGCCCAAATAAGGAAACGACCGGGGCTGTTAGTTTTGTAACGTCTCCTATAACCAAATTTTGCACATGTGCATAGCACCAAACATGAATTTGAGAGCCATGTTGTAGAACCGTTATATACTGCCCTTGCATGTTTGCTGCCCCGTCGGTAGAGTTTCCAATACTGTTAGTTATACAGGGCTTTCATTTCAAAACACCACCCTGCATATCTTCTGTTCTGCGAAGATTACAATTTTCGGAAAAAACAGGTCGATTTAGATATTGAGGGGGAAGTATAGTTCATCCCCTTCACCCACACACACCCCTACTTTGAAATCTCAATTGGCACCCCCTACTTTGAGATACATAAAATTGAAGGTCTAGCAATGATCAAATCAACCAGGTGAAGAAATATTTATTTCGTATACAGGGTGAGTCATGAGGTACATGTACATACTCCTACCACGGACAGAGGCGTACAGAGGCCCCTGAGGGGAATATCGAATGGCCATCTGGAGTTTTTCCTCCTCTAATACAATAATGAACAGGGTGATTTATAGGATTGAGCGAATGCAGACAAATCTATCGGGAAACGTTTCAGAAAGTTCGTGATGAAGAATTCGAAAATAGGCTGTACTATTGTCTAGAGAATAATGAAGCACATTTTGTGCGATTGGTCCGAATACCACTCTGAAAAATTGCATTTCTTCTTAGACACGATTCGTCAAAATAAATCATTCTATTTGGTTTCGATAGGAACTAGTAGGGTAGGTATACCATTCTCAGCTGGATGGAGCACCAACACATTTTGTTCTGGTTGACAGAAAAGATGTCATTGTTTACTGAAACCATATATACAGAGTGAACTCTTTGATAGCTGGAAACATTTCACAAGTACGGTCCTGGATTTTTTCAATTCTGTATACGTTAGTCTATTGGTGTTGAAGTACATAATGTTCCATGAAAAAATGAAATGAATCAAAGAAGCTGTTGGAAAGGTATGACGAAAATTTAATATTTTGCCAATCCTATGGATCACTGTATAGTATTGTAGAAGAGGAGAAAACATTTTGGATGGCCATGCGGTATTTCCCTCAGGGGCATCCGTTCGTGGTTGATTTCTTTATTGATAGACCTTCAATTTCATGTATTTCAAAGTAGGGAGTGCCATTTGAGATTTCAAAGTAGGGGTGTCTGGGGGTGTAGGGGATGAACATAGAATTCAATTGATACTGGCATTTTACTTCCCCCTCGATATCTAAATCGACCTGTTTTTCAGAAAACTGTTATCTTTGCAGATCAAAAGATATGGAGGGTAGTAAGTTTTGAAATGAGAGCCCTCTGTATATCAAGCCCCAACTCGCTTATGCAATTAGCCACAACTTCATACTTGAATTTTAACAAATTATTTTTTTTTTATCGCTTGGAGCGCACGAAAGGGAATCCCTATAATGTTCAAAGAACATCGTGCGTTCCTAGGGAGGATAAGGACAGGAGGTAGGTATTGGAATTTTCTTTGAACTTTTGGAGATTATATGTTGTTGGGAATACTTCCACAGGCAATGAATTCCAGAGCCTAGCCGTTCTATGGATGAAGGAGTCTTGATAAACTGCTGTTCGACATCTTTCGAGGTTGACAACGAAAGGATGTGCTGACTGGGCTTGTCTAGTTCGTCTGATTGGTATTGCTAATGAAGGGATGATAGCAGAGATTTCCGAAGAACATTTCCCGTGGAAGTATCGATAGAAAAGTGAAAGGTCGCCGACCTTTCTACGGTGTTCTAATGATGTCAAAGAGTGAGTGAGTGTGGCGTCACCCACCAGGCGAATGGCTCTTCTCTGGATGGAATCTAAGAGCATCAGCGTATGTTTTGGAGCTGAACCCCATATGTGGGAACAGTATTCTAGAACAGGCCGTATCTGCGCTTTGTAGATCATGAGAAGCTGTTGAGGTGTAAAGTAGCTTTTCGCACGGAACAAGAATCCGAGTTTTTGTGAAGCAGCTTTTGCGATGGATCTGACATGATTATCCCATGAAAGAGTGTTGCTGATGGAAATACCGAGCATAGATATGGTGGGCTTGGTGGGGATGGTGGATATCGGGCATACTAAGTTCCGCCTTTCTAGAGAAAATGCAGGCTTGAGTTTTGGTGGCGTTGAATTCCACAAGGTTGTTTGTTCCCCAGGCTGTGATTTCAGCAAGATCTTCATTGACAGCATTGACCTGCCTGCGCCGTGAGTTCTTAGTTTCCTGGGAAGAAATGGGAATTCTGGAAGAGAACGCAGTATGGAGGGTACTATCATCTGCAAAGCTGTGGATGGGGCAAGTTGTTACTCCCAACAGATCATTGATATGAAGCAGGAATAATGTTGGTGCCAAAATTGATCCTTGTGGAACGCCGGAATTGATGCCAAAGGTATCAGACGATACACCGTCCACCACCACGTGAAGCGATCGGCCTGAAAGAAAACTCGATAAGAGATGGCATAGCTGAGGTGGTAAACCGTATGATGGTAGTTTGTGGAGGAGTCCTTCGTGCCAAACACGGTCGAATGCTTTCGAAATGTCCAACGCGACAGCTAGAGATTCCCCGTGTTTTTCTATTGAAGATTGCCATAAATGGGTGACGTAGGCAAGTAGATCTCCAGTAGATCTTCGATGGCGAAAGCCGTATTGTCTATCATTGATGATTACTGAACATTGATCAACAATATTAATGTCTTGAGTGGTGTCTATTTGAATTGAATATATTTGGACATTTTTTACTTCATCAGCAATTTTTGCCTTGATGTGGCTTGATATTGCCTCTATCATTACATTTACAGTCGACCTCTAAAGAAGAGTTGATAAAGTACCTCTGCCTTTCGAATGACCTACTCTTTCAAGACGTTTTTGACTCCTTTGTAATATCCTCAATATGTTTACGCAATAAAGGATCAAATTTAGAAATTAGCGAGACAATTTCTAAAAAATTGCCATGGTCAATATTTCCGTTCAATAATGAAATACTCTGCTTCGTTTTGGCTGGCACCTCTATAACTCAAACCACGTTTTCCAATTTATTTGATGGTTTCAATTAATCGTTTAAGCACTTGCTTGTTGTTTTCTATCTTAGCCCTTTTTTCTGCAAGAGCAATTGAAACCAACAAACTATGTACGCCCTTATGATTCTTGTGTAATAAGTAATTAAGCTTCAGTGCTCAGTACATATCGTGGGCGTACAAGCAGAATTATGTAAGTCCAGAAAATAATATAAGGAGAAAAACGCAATTGAATATTCGAATCGACCTGTAAAATTATAACGAAATTGACTTAAGTGGATTTTCATTGACTATATCTCCGGAAACAAACACAAAATGGACTTGAATGTTTATTTGCCTGGAGCGTTACGCTAATATGGACTTATGTGTGATAAATTCCTCATTTCCGAAAAAAGTGGACTTACAGGGTTCTGCTTGTACGCCCACGATATGTGCCTTGGTTGATTCATGCTCTTCCAACCTTGTGTAAATATTGTTACGTTATTCCGGTGCAGAAGCGAACACGACACTATTCTCGAACTGATTTATTTTTAACTTATACTTAACTACTATTTATGTAAAACGATTTATATCACGCGGTATATGATTGTCTCTGACACTCGCTGCTTCACTCCCTGACGCAGTTGTTCGGCCGTCTTATATATATGAGATGCCTTGGAAGGCTTTGTTTCTCGAACGTTCTCGAATGATCTTCCGTACAATTCTTTCTGTTCTAGAAGCTTCTTAGAACAATAACTCTCTCTCTCTAATTGTTCCATCGATTTCCAGAACATTCCAGAATCTTCTGTCACGTTATTTGTCACCGCGGCATATATTGGGTGTTCGGAAATATGCTGGTATAGGTAGGAATCATTGGGATGTTGGAGAACAATCTGGGATGCGTGTTACAGGATGATCGTTGTACTCCTGCCTTCCTGATGCTGTTTCTAGAGCCCCTTATTTGAGGGAAATATCAGTACAAATGTATTATTGGTTTAATTACAGAACGCTAGGCATACCCAACACCAAACATACTCGATGTATCGAAACTTAACCACGTTCTCTTTGAGCCAGATTTTCGGGAATATATGGATTTTATGTTGTAACTAGTTTTAATGCTCTCAATAGATTACAGTGGGTGACTGTTCAAAAATAACTCTAGCTCGTTGTTGTTGGATGGTTTTCGGAAGAAAAACTCCTTGTTTGGTACCTCTGTATCTTGTTCCTCATTCAAACTCGCTGCGATTTGTCCCCCGTTCATACTTGCTGCGACTTGCCCCTCGCCCATACCTGTTGCGGCTTGCCCCTCCCCCTCGTTCATATTTGTAACTTGCTCAACAGAAGCTACTATTACAGGCTCATGAGCAAGACACACTAAAGTCATCTCCACAAATTTATTATCTGATAATTATCAGGGTCTGAACATGTTTCGGACTATCAATAGTCCATCATCAGCAGAAGAATATTTTTAAAAGACAATTTCTGGAAGTGAAAAAGAGGAGGCAACAATAATATTTTACAATTGAATTAACATTATTACAATTAATGAAGGGCAAAATGCCCATGCCCCACAGGGATTTCTGGAGGATACCAACACTTGTTTATCCAACATTTGTTCATCCTGTTACAGTCAGTATGGTTTCATAATTAAAATGGCTTCCTAATTTCTGGAAGTTGAAATGTTTTCAAGTTCAAAATCAAAGTGCCTTTTAATTGAGAATTATATTTATTTCAGAGTTTTCAATGAAAGAATTGAACAACATTGAAAACTTTCATCATTTTGGGGTCTAGCGGTAATGATTACAGAAATATAAAATTTGAAAAATCGAGATATTTCTTTAGTGATATTATGCGTGTCAACTCAACAAACTAGAGCTCAACCTACTAACACCCTTTAACATTGCTATCAAACTATTCTTGGTTTGCTTATATCTCACCCAGGTAACACGGAACTCTCCGCAATATCTTTAAGTAGTTATCTTCAGGATCAAAATGCGATATCCTCCTGCGAGGTGCCAAAGATCACTATAGGCTCTCACTATGGGAAATACTCTCTGGAGTCGTCCGAAAGAAATCGCGGAGATCTTGCCTCAGATTTGATAATATTCCTCATTATTGCGAATCCTTGGGGTTATCTATAACAGGAAATGAATAGGCATTTCTTTCTTCGAGCACACAAGGATATCCTGGACGTAACAAGATCGAGCATTTCCCATTGCGAGCTACTAATCACAAACATAACCTGAATAATTAATGAATATTCCTACAAAAATATTCAGTTCTTTTTTTCAATAGCCTTTATAATTCAAATACTGGGTGTCCCAAGTTATCGTATACAGGCAATATTTCGCCTATTTGTCAAGACATCAGAAGCATTAAAAACTGCATTAAATGGCATCAAATAACCTTCCTAATGGCTTATGAAGAATGTGATATATTTGGCAGCCCCCGGATGGTAGATACTGATCAGTTTTTATTTTCTAGTAGCATATTGTCTCTGAAAATTGCGTGTCAATCTATTTGGAATACAACGATATAGCACATACTTGGTGTTTTGTTCTTGATAACAACAAAAACATGAACATTTTGTGACTTTTTTACGTTACTCAAATGACAAATTGCCTTTACCCATGTGTTCAAGAAGTTCACAGATAAAAGAAGTATGGATTGAATTTTTGTTTCAAAATATTAATGACAGATATTCCATTTTGAACTGCAGAACATCAATCATTGCAGACGGTACCTACCTAGTGTAATAATTAATCTAATTTTATTGTGGGACATTTTTACGAACTTGGGAGGCGGCAATTTTCAATTGATGTAACGTAAATGAGGTCAAAAAATTTTATTGTTAATGTTGTTATTAATGAACAAAATACAAAGTACCGATGTAGGTACTATCGTTCATATCCGAGATAGGATGATAGGCAATTTTCAATGACAATATACAGGGAGTCCATTTAATAAAAATTGAGGAGTTGCTACCAGGTGGCTGTCCAATCTAATACACTTTTTTTTGAGTCATAAAGAAAGTTCTCGGATGTCATTTGAAGCATTTTTACTATTTTTCGTTCATCTTGTCGAGTAAGCAAGTTTTTGCCGTTACCTATACGATAACTTGGGACACCCAGTATTAACATGAAATGGGAGTCATTAATCAATGATAATAATAATTGTATACCAGATACTAGATTTCCTTACTGTCTCAGAGAATGTGTTCAACAGGTCATATTATTATCTCTCCGCCATTATGGAAGATTATTTCAAATTTTGCAGTAAATTACTGATAATTAATTAAAGCTCATTACGTTGATCTAACTCTGAGTTTGGTAACTCAATCTTTTTCGCTGAAACAGATATCCAGTATATTTAACTTCACCCCAAACACTATAGCTGGCGCTAGTTAGACTTCGCCGACAGGAGACTGCTGATAACCAATGACTTCCCAAAAATTGAACACCTTACCATATTAGTGGCGATCATGTGGCGATTGATGCAAATATCGCTCTTAAAGGCCTCGTTATAAGGCGATGTGCACGGATTCTTGAACAATTCATAGTTGCGAGCACTTGAAGAGTTCGCTATTAGAAATTGATACGAATTTCCCAATGTTCTCTTCATAAGGCGATGAGTGCGAAATCTCAAACAGCTCGTAGTCGCGAGCACTTAAAGACCTCGCCAGAAGCAATTGATGCGAATCTCCCAATGTCCTCGTCACAAAGCAATGTATGCGAATTTCTCAAACAGCTCATGATTGCGAGCACTTTCAGTTCTCGCCAGTGGCGATCGAAGCGTATATCTCAAAGTGCGCGCCTGAGGGCATTGATTGAGAATTTCTGCGTGCGATATCTTCAAGACCTCGCTGAGCTCAGCCTATAGGTTGCGGACATTTGTCCTAGATATAGCACTCTCGGCGATCTCTCAAAGAAGTTACAAAAGGCATCACAATTTCCTAGAAGGATTTCTTCAAGATATTTTTAGGACCTCTTTGTGCTGGCTGACACAAACTACATATTTTTTTCTGAAAATACGAGTATCAGATCTTATCCTGATGTAGATGCGTAAGCGTACCACAGGATAGCGCTGTTGAATAGACGATTGAATGGACATGACACCGGAAGGACCACCAAGCAGTCTCAGAGGTTTATTTCATCAATGTCTCAACAATGCATAATCAATATTCGATAGCATCAGAGAACAGTGGTGTTTATCACACTATGTTTGAGATATTTTTTCCGTTTAATCATCAAATTTGAACGTCATTCTGATGTCACTTAGACGTCACCGTTTGGTGAGTGACTGACGTCAATAAACGTGAGTAATATGATGTCATTGGGCTGTGACTTATATTTACGTCATTTATCACGCCATACGATATCAACTCCTTACGTCACCTATAGGTCATTCAACTGACGTAAAAAGATGTCACAGATACGTCATCTGGTTGCCTGCACTGAGAGAAAACTTGAGTTATCATAATTGGAAAAATGATAACCGTTATTACGATATCTGCAATAAATAGGGGACAGATGTGTTCATTTTCTACCATAGATGAAGTGAATTTTCAGGTGACTTGTAGTTATGGCATCTTATTCAATTTGCAAACTTGTATAAACACACCGCTGCTGAATAACTACTACTTGTTCTAGTTTCTATGATAACACAGAATGTCGAATAGGAATTATTCCCATAAAATGTTGCAGTAATTCTCCACTCTACAGTGGTTATTATAGACTATCGACATAAAACAGCATGTTTTTATTACTGATGGAACAACCATCTTGAGGTAACGCAGTAATACGTCTCATTTTATTATAGTTATCTGATATCTGCATGAAACCTGACATTTTGACATGCTATTGTAATATAGCTCATTTTCAACAGTTAACCCAATACTGTCTGTAGGTTAATCGAGGAGGTATGGTACATTCATTATTCCAAATTTTTTGGGATTTTCTCTCCTCGTTTCTATAAAATAAAAATATGAATATTATTTCAATATACGTGTAGTAAGGACAAATCAGATGATTTGCCCCAAAATGTCACTGCGTTTAAAGAATTTTCCTAGTGAATTTTTCTTTTAGGCTCTCTGATAGGAAAATTCTTTAAACGCAGTGACATTTTGGGGCAAATCATCCGATTTGTCCTTACTACACGTATATTGAAATAATATTCATATTTTTATTTTATAGAAACGAGGAGAGAAAATCTCAAAAAATTTGGAATAATGAGTTAACCCAATATTTTTCTACTCTAGTATATTCATCAAACAGTGGTAATAAGGTTATCTAATCAACATTATTCGATGGTATGCATTATGAAACCGTGCTTTGAATTACTGCAATAAAAATAAATATCCTATCCACACTATCACTTTTCATGGTCCAAAGTTATTGTTTTCAAAAAAACACAAAAATACGTTTAGTCTCTGATTTGAAATATTTGGGTATCTGTGGAAGTTTTTCGACATTACTCATTGATTTTTTCGGAGAAATATAATCTATATGCATTGATGATGAATTTATTAAGAAATGAGAAGTTGAATACTTATATTTACCCTTCCTTCGGAGTGATGATGAGAATTGTCAATAAAACTTCCCTCACAGAAACCCAGGTATTTTGATTCGGAATATCATCGATCATTTTGTTTTTGGAATAAACCAATTTTAGGCCGTGAAAAGTGGGTATGGAGAATACTTTTTTCATTGCAATAATGCAATGCACGGTGTATTCCACAGATCGGTTCACAGCCAGCACTAAAACAAAACTTTGCTACATCACAGACATTCACCTACAAGACACGGCTCTATCGATTCGGACGATCGAAACCATTGAACAATAATTGTACACGGGCACCCATGACCGAGAACAGCAGTGAAATGAACGCGATCTGTATCTTTGTCAGCCCCAATACCATAGATTAAACGGCATCTAATGAAACACTAGAGCGAAATGAGCCGAATTACGATTTTCGAATGATTACCTAATAACCGTCATACATGTGAATTGCTAGAGTTATTCGTCAACGTACAATGCTAGAAACCCAAACAGCTATGATTATTGGGACAAACATTATCTAGATTCACCAATGAGCATAATTCACAAAACGAGCTATGTCAATAAAAAATCTAAATAGACTGGAATTTATAAAATTCTCATAATGTCAACACACCTGCGTTATGATGGTAGCAAATGTCCATTCAAGGGTATTACAAATGATTTAAGAAATCGATTTTTATAATCACAGAATGGAGAGAATACTGTTGTAATAATAAAATGATCAGGAATAGGAGATTTCCTTATAATGGTTATTACAATCAGAGCTGGTAGATATTTTTAATATCCAGTTTCTTTCAGTGTGGGGCCTGGGGTTCTGACACAAATAGGTCGTTGGTATTGTGATAATACACTGAGAGAAAACTTGAGTTATCATAATTGGGAATATGATAACCGTTATTACGATATCTGCAATAAATAGGGGACAGATGTGTTCATTTTCTACCATAGATGAAGTGAATTTTCAGGTGACTTGTAGTTATGGCAGCTTATTCAATATGCAAACTTGTATAAAAACACCGCTGCTGAATAACTACTACTTTTTCTAGTTTCTATGATAAAACAGAATGTCGAATAGGAATTATTCCCATGAAATGTTGCAGTAACTCTCCACTCTACAGTGGTTATTAGACTATCGACATAAAACAGCATGTTTTTATTACTGGGACAACCATCTTGAGGTAACGCAGTAATACGTCTCATTTTATTATAGTTATCTGATATCTGCATGAAACCTGACATTTTGACATGCTATTGTAATATAGCTCATTTTCAACAGCTATCCCAATATTTTTCTACTCTAGTATATTCATCAAACAGTGGTAATAAGGTTATCTAATCAACATTATTCGATGGTATGCATTATGAAACCGTGCTTTGAATTACTGCAATGAAAATAAATATCCTATCCACACTCACTTTTCATGATCCAAAGTAATTGTTTTCAAAAAAAAAAACAAAAAAATACGTTTAGTCTCCGAATTGAAATATTTGGGTATCTGTGGAAGTTTTTTGACATTACTCATTGATTTTTTCGGAGAAATATCATCTACATGCGTACTGACGAATTTATTAAGAAATGAGAAGTTGAATACTTATATTTACCCTTCCTTCGGAGTGATGATGAGAATTGTCAATAAAACTTCCCTCACAAAAACCCAGATATTTTGACTCAGAATCTCATCGATCATTTTGTTTTTGAAATAAACCAATTTTAGGCCGTGAAAAGTGGGTATAGAGAATACTTTTTTCATTGCAATAATGCAATGCACGGTGAATTCCACAGATCGGTTCACAGCCAGCACTAAAACAAAACTTTGCTACATCACAGACATTCACCTACAAAAACACGGCTCTATCGATTCGGACGATCGAAACCATTGAACAATAATTGAACACGGGCACCCATGACCGAGAACAGAAGTGAAATGAACGCGATCTGTATCTTTGTCAGCCCCAATACTAATGAAACACTAGAGCGAAATGAGCCGAATTACGATTGTCGAATGATTGCCTAATAACCGTTATACATGTGAATTGCTAGAGTTATTCGTCAACTTACAATGCTAGAAACCCAAACAGCTATGATTATTGGGACAAACATTATCTGAATTCACCAATGAGCATAATTCACAAAACGAGCTATGTCAATAAAAAATCTAAATAGACTGGAATTTATAAAATTCTCATAATGTCATAACACACCTGCGTTATGATTTTAGCAAATGTCCATTCAAGGGTATTACAAATGATTTAAGAAATCGATTTTTATAATTACAGAATGGAGAGAATACTGTTGTAATAATAAAATGATCAGGAATAGGAGATTTCCTTATAATGGTTATTACAATCAGAGCTGGTAGATATTTTTAATATCCAGTTTCTACACTGAGAGAAAACTTGAGTTACCATAATTGGGAATCTGATAACCGTTATTACGATATCTGCAATGAATAGCGGACCGATGTGTTCATTTGCTACCATAAATGAAGTGAATATTCAGTTGACTTGTTGTTATGACAGCATATTCAATTTGCAAACTTGTATGAACACCGCTGCTGAATAACTACCACTTGTTCTAGTTTCTATGATAACACAGAGTGTCGAATAGAATAAATGTTGCAGTAACTAAGTAACTAATCCACTATACAGTGGTTATTCGACTATCGTCATAAAACAACCTGTATTCATTCAGTACATATCTGCCGATACATTCAAATGAAAAAAAAAAAAAAACCGCCACGGGATTCGAACCCCGGTCCTTCGCTATTACTTGGTGACAAATTGAACTTATTCCAATTCAACTGCGCTACTATTCACCTTTCTTGAAATTATATATGTGTGTACGGAATTTATTTGCGGTTAACTGTCGAATAGGAATATTTCATTAATAATTATCATTATCATAACAAATATATAAAGGTGGTCCTAAATAATAGCGCACATTCTAATTGTGAAATGAAAGTCGGAATCTATTTTGAACTGAGTGGTAGTTTAAAATAGATATGATTTCGATTTTAAAATCAAAATGTGCGTTCTTATTGCGACACCCTTCACAAATGATGAACAAGGAAAAACATCCGAATCTCCGATTGACTACCGAATTCCTATCATACCTATGCAGATAACACCCCAGCCAGTACAAAGAGGTCCTGAAGATATCTTGAAGATATCCTTCTAGGAAATTGTGATGCCTTTTGTTACTTCTTTGAGAAATCGCCGAGAGCGCTATATCTCCTCCAAATGTCCGCAACCTACGCTGAGCTCAGCGAGGTCCTGAAGATATCCCACGCTGAAATTCTCATACTATGCCCCCAGGCGCAATTATGAGCTGTTCGAGAAATTCGCATACATATAGCTTTGTGACGAGGACATTGGGAGATCCGCATCAATTGCTTCTGACGTGGTCTTCAAGTGCTCGCGACTACGAGCTGTTCGAGATATTCGCACGCATAGCCTTGTGAAGAGGAATTTGGGAAATTCGCATCAATTACTAATGGCGAACTCTTTCAAGTGCTCGCAACTATGAATTGTTCAGGAATCCGTGCACATCACCTTATAACGAGCCTTCAAGAGCGATATTCGCATCAATCGCCACATGATCGCCATATAATATGGTATGCCAGCGCCAGCTATATTTTTCGGGGTGCAGTTGAATTTACTCGATATTTGTTTTAGCGCCCCCCCAACAACAAAGGGAAAATTTTGAAAATTTCAAAGCAAAATTAATCATTTTGAGGCTTTATGAGCGTCTTTGTGAAACATATTTTATGTGTTTACTTTGTCATAAGAATGTTGGTTTCTGGAGCAAATACTTCGTCAGTATCTTTAAAGATGTAAAGTTTGTCAATATTAAAGTGTTTTCAGTGTCATATGGATTAATAAACAAATTTTTAATTCATACATAATTGATTTAATGTACGTTTCAAACTCGCTAGTCTACATTTATTTATAAAAATCATATCCCCAGCCGTATTTTTCAGAATTTGAAATTTTGCATTTTGGACCCCCCTTTCACCCGTAGCGTAGCGAACATCCTTAACATATTCACTTGAAAGAAACTTTTCTTACTTTGACAGAAGCGAAACTGTTGATGAGGTCATCCAAATCTAACTTGGCTACCTCTTCGTGTTCAATGTTGAGTATAGCGAGATTTGTCAAGCGATCTTGTCCCATCGAAGATCTTTGATAATTTTTTATTAGCTTTAGTTTGCTAAAACTTCGCTCACAAGATGCGACTGTAACTGGTAGTCAGAAAGATTCTGAGAGCAATTTTGATGTTTGGAAAAATGTCTTATAACTTTAATTCTTGAATTCTCCTTAGCAGATCCATGGGGTTGCTTTCTCTAGATCTTTCTCAACGAGTTCTTTTGCTTGATTTTCAAATGTCTCAATTTCGTTGGATAGTTCCACAACATCAACGTCTGAAGAGTATTTTAGACCAAAATCTGCAACATGTCTCTTCAACACATTCAATGGTTCATTTTTTAGTGCTGGTCCAGTTAGAAAGTAGAAGTCCGATGATAGTATCTCCAATGTTTCATATCTCTCCTTCAGCTCTGCTAGAATTCGATCGTGTACTAAGTTAAGTTCTCTTTTAAATTCTTCTTCTGCAGTTAGGTAGCAAGTGTTGTCCTCTCTGGACTGTGTTTCTAAGTCCTCAAGTCGTTTGTTTACTGTCTTTCGCCTTTTTTCAGGAAAATAATCATCAATGCCAAGATCTTTCGAGGTTTGGGAAGCGAATTCGAGAATTGGCTCGATACCCTCGCCTCTGATTTCTTGGATTGTATTTGATAGCCCCTTTATCATTTTGCTTGCATCGTAGACAGAAACTGTGTCCTTTTGAAGTGCCTTGTTCACTTTGTCGATAGCAATAAGAACCCTCTCCCAAAGCTGCAAAAGACACAAAAATTCCCCAAACCTTGGTCGCGCCAAGGCAAACATCAATTGAGCATGCCGGGGTGAGACTGCGGAGTGGGGAAATTATCTTTGCAGTGTACAACAGGCCCAGAAACAAGTTCACAGAACATGATCTGGAGGCACTGCATGCTCACTCGGACGACTCGAATATCGCCAGGGCACAGATCCAGATCCATCTGAACAGGGGAATCATACCGTACTTTGACGAGTCAAAGATCCGCATCACCAGTGAAAAACCCGAAGTAATACATTTTCATCAGAAACGCAATAACTCCACGTTGAGCAGACCTTTGACCGTCAAAGGGGTTATGGTGACAGACACGAACCCCGCGAAATACCTGGGAGTCAAGTTGGACACCCATATGTCATTCAGGAAGAATACAAACTACCTATTACAGAAAACGCAAGCTGCAATTGAAAAGATGTATCCCTTGCTATCCAAGAACTCCCCTCTCGCTGGAGACTAAGGTCCTGGTATACAAGCAAATCATCAGGCCTGTAATGACATATTATGCGTGTCCGGTGTACTGCAGCATCCCAACTACTCATATGAATAGGCTACAGGTGCTGCAGTACAAAGTACTCCATATTATCACCAACGGTGATAGATACTCTCGAGTGGCAGATCTCCACGAGAGATGTGGTAATTTGCCTAGAGTCAGTGAGTACATATTGAAAATTCCCAATAGATTCTACAAATACCACATCGCTGGAAGTGACCTAACCCGGAACATCACCGCAACCAGACAGCATCATAACATCCGTGAAAAACACGGGCTGATATATGCATCAACCGATGTTTTTAGAGACCCTGGAAACCTATAGATGGGAATATTTCCGGAGCCGCGGACCCGTCCGAGACTCCGAGGAGGATCCAGTCATCTTTATTTCCCAGGAAGTGAAAATAAAATAGTGTCCCTGATGCAGAAAATGCAACGGAACGACACTGAACTCGGCTCTTAGCGCCCCCGCACCCGCGACCGGCCCAAAAAGCCGAGTGGGGGTGGGGGAGCGCTCTCACTCCTGGCCGAGCTAAACGAGAAGGAGGTTTTGTTTTATAATTTTATTTCCCTCCACAAAACAAAACACAACACCCACCATTGATAGCGTCTGAACAACTACCCCACCCATTGGGTAACCTCAGTGAATTACCTTTATAAAGGGCTTAGCCCTAGGACAGCCTAGGAGATAGGCTTCTGCGACGAACACTTCATATATGCACCCATATTCCTTGGCCAACACCAGCCACCTCTGCTTGCTCGGAGGATTTTATCTATACAGTTTTAAATTGTACTTAGTATACTTATTTATTTATAATTTGGATGTATTTATGTGCTGTAAACCAAAGACGGAAGATAATAAATTACTTTTAAATGTGGATTCGTAATCCAAAGGTCGCAGGATCTAACGCGGCGACCGGTCATTACTTTTTTTAATTTTAGGTCCGACGGTATACAGACATCGGTCCGGCCGTCGGCCAGAGTGACCTATTGACGTCTGACCGACGTCGTTTGCCGCTCTTTTGTCGCGTCGGCAACTTCTGGCAAGAATGTTTTGGGCCGACGTAATAACGACCGAAATTTTTTGCTGGGTTGGCTGAGTTGATGCTCAGTGGTACCTTGAATTTCACGTTTGAAATAGGATTCTTGAAGTTCAGTGAGATCATGTGATAGATTCTTATAGATATTGTTTTTGAGATGTCCGATTAAGAAAATATCTGGCGGGGTGAGATCAGGAGATCTTGGTGGCCATAATATTGTTGAAAGAACTGAATAGTTCTTCTAGCTGTGTGAGCTGCGTAGCTCCATATTGTTGTAAATTCCCAAATCGAAGCTCATCATCATAAACTTGCTAAAAACTTCTCTCACAATATTCGAATATATATTATGATATTTATCTTTCAGCATTCACTTTTTTCTGAAATAAAAACAATAGGTTTGAAAAAAGTTGAATCTAGCACATCGTCATCATTCAAATGCTCATTAAACCAATGACAAAATCGAAATCTAATCAATCAAATATTAAATTATATCCATCGAAACTCCACCTACTAATTGAGTTTTCTACCTGTTTTTTGTGACAACTTTGAGACAGATTCGTTAGGGATTTTCACCATACGATTCTCAATATCATTTCAAAATGTAGTATAGCAGGTAATATATGCAGTCTGTGAGTGGAAATATATCATAAGATATATTTAAGCATTTAGAAATGCATCATGAAATTGTTCCAAGCAGCTTTGGAGTGATTATGTACGTTCCATCAGGATTACCTACGAGTAGCACTTCTAAAAGGTGCCCGCAGTAAGAGGCATCGATTTCACCAGAAAAACCCATTTTGATAATCCTGAAAGGAGAATAAAGACATGACCAATAAAAACAAGAGGTTAATATTTGGTATTACCTTTGCACAATAATAAATTAGAGATGATAAATACTGTTTTTTGCACAGTAATTGTAAGCGAAATAATGATCAAATGATCATCACTGGGTGCTACTGGGCCACAGCTGTGCGAACAAAAATATCAAACACAAAATTGATGAGCTAGATTCACAATCCAACTTTCCATTTTTGATTTTTTTGTGAACAATGCAAGCTATTGGCTGCGATGGCAGTTGGCAAATCAATGGGCCAATCAAATTGCGGAGGACTTGACCACAGAACGTAAACACTGGAAACTACACTCATGAATTATCTGAGGTGCAAATATGACCTATATATGATGATGTTACCTGGGTAAATATGATAACAAAAATGTATTGTTGCGTTGCTTACCAATCTGGTCACGTAGTTTTCAATCCTTGTTGAATACCTTATATGGTTAAATATGTTCGAAATCACATCACCCATCACCGCCTCCTTCCAGATAATCGTCGGTGAACAAAACATCTTGTATAATAGCAATACAATAAGATGCAGTAGGCATTATAATTCAATTTGAAAATTTATCGAGTGATAAATAGCAGCATCTTTCAATCAAAATTATATGTTTGCATGATATTTTCAGCTTAAAATAATGTGTTCCTCAAGCTGTCGGTGTCCTGTTGAAAAAATCACTTTGAATAATATGCACTACACTGTTTTACCACCGACCAAACCGATTTTAGAAACGCCTCGACACGTGTTTCGCTAACATAGTAAAACAGTGTAGTGTATTATCGTGCCAAAGGTTCCAGTCTTCGATATATTGAATAATATGGATACATGCAGCATGGTCTGAACACACATTTTTCTCAAAATTTCTTGACATTGCGATAATCAACAGCAGAAACATGAGATATCTTTTTTGATTCGACATACTTTGCATTTTTGAATTGTGACAAGAACATTTTCACCAACGGTAGGAAAATATGGTACTTGCAGTAGGCAAAACTATATTTCTGGAACGAAGTTTCTGCTGTAAGTGATCAGAACACTTGTTTGTATCAACCAAGTCGATATGTACTTAGAGTTCGCTAATTCTAAGTGAACACTAAACTAGTGCTAGGTTAACGAATACTCACTATTATTAAATTATTTTTCTGACATAAGATCACTTGCTCTGAGCGAACTCATCAATAAAGACAATCTATCAAGTCGATTATTGCAGGTGACAGCTCACCTGTAGTTATAGATCTCTTTTCCGTTCGGACATCTTCGATATCATTCGAGTACCCACGCCCAACGCGATCGCTGTCGAGTCCACGGCGTCATTTCGATCTTAGCATTCGTGAAGTTAGTATACTTGCGTTTCCGCTAGTAACATTGAAATTCCAAGTCATGCAAGTGCCCTTTCGAACAACTACTATATCATATTCGTATGAGAATTCTCTGTTTGTGTGCCGTGCTCTGTGGCCGTGCTCTGAGCTGTGGGGTGTTGAGTTCTTGATCTGTTCTCTTGAAGGAGATAATGAAATACAAAACTCTTCTAGAACAGTTCATAATTGTTTCTACATATATACAGGATTTTTTTCCACTTCCTATGATACTCGAAGTGGAAGGAAGTGGCGTTTGAAGAGTATGAAAGTTGATTCATTCTCAATGCTGGAAGGAAAAAGATAGTGAACCAGAGTGCAGTGCAGTGAGTGAGAGTACCGTTTTTCTCGGTGCATGATGCTGATATACGCGGTATCTAGTATCTCAATATTTGTCGTCAGCCTTACCTTTTTTGTATTTTTTGGATTCATCGTACCTATAGAATAAAATGTTTTGAATGCATGTGTTTTTGTCTTATTACCAAGGTTTTATCATTCTTCAGAGAACAATGGAGGTATTTTTTCATACTAGCTAATGACAAGTGAATAAGTCACTATTGACAAATAAATAAGTCACTAATGACTAGTAGATAAGTCACTAATGACATGTAATTAGGCCACTAATGACTAGTGAACAAGTCACTAATGAAAAGTAAATGAGTCACTAATGACAATTGAATAGGTCACTGATGACAAGTATGATGTGTTCACTTACCGTTATCACTCTGAAATTTAATGAAACAGGTCAATAGTGGTAGGTGTACATTTTCAGGAACACAAATATTCTTGTGGTTATTAACTTGTTTCCTTGTCCCATATAGTATACAAGTTTTTACTTGCCACTATTAAATATTCACTTAGGATTAGTGATTTTTTTCTCCGTGTATGATAAAAGAAGAAAATGCTAACGGTTTTTATAACTACTACTAGTATCATAATAATGTCTCATGATTATACAAATAATAGTATTCAGGATTATACATACCGCGGATCCTGCTATTCCAGGAAGTCCAGGTTGTCCGCTCTGTCCAGGTGGTCCCGGAAATCCCGGAGGTCCCTCTTTACCTGGCATTCCCGGTAATCCACTCGGCCCCTCTGGTCCTCTATCACCTGCTGCTCCCCTTTCACCAGGCTAACAAATATAAGTTTCCGTTAATTTCCTCCATGTTCGAATAGAAAATGATGAAATGAAATATTGTTCGTCAATGAATAAAAAGTTACTTAATAATATATTTGTTACCTTCCAAACAAAATCTAACCGCGAATGATTCGGAAGTTACAGCACTGGTATATTTATACAGGGTATTAGGTTCACTGACGTATGGAATGTGGTGACGTTTCCAACATATTTATTTAACCATATATACTATATTATACAAACTGTTACGAAATTCGAGATATATTTTTGTGAAACATTTTATCTGATTGTATCTTTTAGTTCCAAGTTGAATACGTATTTCATCAATATTGAACTCGTAATGGGATATAAATGTGATGAAACAATGCGTTTCGACTCGTTAGAATTTAAAAGACGGTTTTCTGTAATATCCAACTTCGAATTTATAAGCGATGATTTCTCGAAATGTGTAACACTTTGTATGATAGTATATATGATTAGATATGTTCGCATTACCTACCACCTCCTCCCAGATATACTTCGGTGAACCAAACAGCCTTTATAATCAGTTATGGCCGCCGTCGGAAGTGGTTCGTCAGCGAACGCTGTGTGTAGGAAATGTAAAAGTAAAATAATTGTGAATGCTTCAAAATGCATGAATTATTGTGACAGCTCATTCCACCTAAGCTGTGCGGAGTTAGTCCTGGTGTCAGAATCATTGATGTCAACTGTTTTAGCTTATTGCGAGCAAGCGGATGATAACAAAATGATGTCCGATATTCTTTGACGCTATTGAACAAAAGTATTTCAGTATTTCATCAAACAGAAGGATACGGTCTCGTGAGCTTCAAGACTAATAGCTATTTATGGTACTAGTGTGTTATGTTGAAAATAAGTCACGAGAGAAATTCTCAAGTGACTTAGGAAAAATATAACACAAGAGTGACATACAATGTTTTATCCAACAAGTGGAAGAAATCTTTTTTTTATGAGATAATAATTAATAAGTTTTGTGATCAAATCAAAGCTACCTGCGTCTCAGTACCCTATAAATGTCAGAATTGCTTGACAGTGACTTTTACATTTTGGTCAAATTAGGTTGTTTGTTAGGTTGCCACGGCATGATACATTATTAGCGAATGTTCAAATACATTTTGACACTTCTCAGTTTTCCCTGCAGAAAAAGGAAACTTTAAAAAAAAACGTATATTTTTGAGAGCGTATATACTCGTTTCAACAGAATTTCCAGAAGAATGATCGTCACATTTAGTCCGCCCTCTAACTCCTAAACTCATTCAGTCAATCAATATGCCATATTCCAAAAGTATTAGTCGTGTAAAACAACAAACAGTGGTCAGTTCTCAATGTGGCTTCATCAGTAAACACAATCTACTTCAAGAACATTCTGATGTCATTCAAGAAATCGCCCAGTGCACACTTGGTTAGAATACAGTAGGCCGTGATGGCTAGGATAAACATTCGATTATTTGTTCATTGTCAGAGTCATCTGCTTATTGTAATGATTGATTATGTGTTTCCGAAATATTCGAGCTGAAACATTTTGAATAGTGCGTTAAAATGGCCCTTCGCCTTTCTATTTATAGGCTGTTGGCCCACGACACAGGGTTTATCGATGATCTAAGTCGGTATGCCATTTGAGGGACCCACTCACTTAGACCAAGTTGACAGGAAGGAGTGCCTCGAAGAGTCGCAACCCAGTTCTTGCCCCGGCCCTGACCTCACCTTCCGGTTGGAAAAAAGTTCAAAATTTTGTTTAAGAAGAAGCTCGGCAATGAAGTGCAATGATCTTATCTCACGACAATTGGGGCGTTTGCTGGTTTGCATACGCCTAGGTCACCCTCCAAGGGAGGCATACGAACCGGAAGTGGCAATTTCTCAATGTTATAGTCGATGATCGAAGAATGTATGCCCTTTGGCGAAACAACGAATTCTGACCCATTAATCAGTTTCCTGACATTTGCATACGATTCCGGAGAGGGGAGCTCGACATATTCAAACATCAATTGACTAGACATCTTTCAAATAATCGATGATTTAAGTTCGTATGCAAATCTCTAGACCGATAAACTAGGATATTCTTCATAACTGGATGCTATTTGCATACGAATTCAATGTGAGCATACGTTGTAATAATCGGGCAAACCCGCGCGTGCCTCGGTCCGGCGCGGCGCCCTGCACTGCAGGCCAGAGGTGCACCGAAAGCGAACTAGATAATCGGGAAGTCTTATAATTTCACTTCACATGAAACCGGGTCAAATATTATCTTCCTGGTAGTGATGGGGATATTCGAAGACGCAAATTGCAGATATATTTGTATTTATCAGAAATTTACAGCTCAACAAAATTACATGTGTGAGAGGTTTAGTACCAAGAATTTTTTTTGTGTGATTTTAATTTGAAAAACGGGGCTTTGAAAAGATGATAAAACGGATTGACAAAAAGATATTCGCAAGATGATCAGGAGGGATCGTACAGGGAGAATAGGGGTGGATTATTGCTCATGATCGAAACTCACAATAAATCGAATTGAAATTCTTCCTGGGGCTTATAGGATTGCTTATCATAATACTGGCATCTGAAAAATATAAAAAGAATGTACATTTAGTTTGTTGAATGTTTTGGGTATAGTATGGGGACCTGAACTTTAATCTACATTTTTGTTATTCACATAAAAAAAATTTATTTGAAAATGAAATTATATTAAATGAGAACAACATTATATTTCGAAGAGGAAATTATACGTCGTCCTCTCTATCATTATCTTCAGAATCATCTTCGCTCTCGCTGTCTGAAGATGATTCTCCAGATTTGTCATCAGTACCTGGTAGTAAGAATATTATTTAATTATTGAAAAATCTTGGCATGATCGAAAGATATACCTGATACTTTCACAGTTGAAATCTCAGAGATTATGATCTCACCAACCTCTGCTGGAAGAGCTTCACCAAGGTACCAATGGAAATCGGTCCCAAAAAAAGTATCAAGGGCCCAGCCTCCTTCATTATTTCACACGCAGCACTTATATACAGGGTTACTGGTAATCTGATTCATACCACTGGTAGGGAAGGCAGTAAGAAGTGAATAAATCTGTAATATACATTATACAAAAATAAATGATTTTTGAGATATTTAAATGTCGAATCTCCGACAACAGGGAAAAACATTATTGAATGCATACTAAATCATTACGTGCTACACTCTACCCGGCTGCTGCAGAAAATCATTGTTCAGATATGAAAATTGTTTCAGCAAAAAAAAAAGGAAATACTCCAAACCCGGGATTCATATTTCTGGCACAATTTGACAATTTGGCGCATGATTGCTATAAGAGTGCTGCGTGTAAATGATATCGCTAGATGCTGTAGAGCTTTATTCGTCATAATAATCTCAACTCGATAGTGAGGTAAAGTATAGTGTTTCAGTAAAAAGAAATAAACAACTACCCAATAGTTTGTTATGAACAGCCTGTGAATTTTTTGATAGCAATGAAGAATCTCTTAGGAAAATCATTTTAATTGGTTTTTGAAATATTAAAATCGGTTCAGAAACAACTAAGTTACAATGGGAGATATTTATGGTGAAACACCCTGTACTGAATGTGCAAATTGTATGCAAACCATCATCTCATATATACTGTGTGGTCAACTAACCATGGTCAAAATTTGAACATTTCTTCGATTATCGATTATTTGAAGAATATCCAGTCAAATGATGTTCGAATAAGTCGAGCTCCCCTCTCCGGAATCGTATGCAAATGTCGGGAAACTGATTAATGGGTCCGAATTCATTGTTTCGCCAAAGGGCATACATTCTTCGATCATCGACTATAACACTGAGAAATTTCCACTTCCGGTTCGTATGCCGCCCTTGGGGAGTGACCTAGGCGTATGCAAACCGGCAAGCGCCCCAATTCTCGTGAGATAAGATCATTGCACTTCATTGCCGAGCTTCTTCTTAAACAAAATTTTGAAATTTTTTCCAACCGAAAGATGAGGTCAGGGCCGGGGCAAGGACTGGGTTGCAACTCTCCGAGGCACTTCTCATTGTTAACTCGGACTGAGTGATTGGGTCCCTTAAATGGCATATCGACTTAGAACATCGATAAACCCTGTGTCGCGGGCCAACAGTCTATTATGGTAAGGTAGAAATTATACGCACGGCACAGAATTTCAATCAGCGGCAAAATGAATAATTTGTTCGACATATTTGGTACTACTCATCGGACCAGAATGAGGAATGATGTCAATAACCACGAACTTCAGAATGATGAAATAATACGAGTATTCCGGAATAATTCCAAAGCAAGTATTAGAGAAGTCACTCGCAAATTGGAAAAGACTGAAGTTTGGTGATGTCTTGAGAAGAATAAACTGAATGCATTCATGCCAAAATTTTTGCTCACTTTATCGGAAGTCGACAACATCAAAAGACTTGGATTTTGCTTTTGGGCACAAGGCAACTTCTTGAATGACAGGATGTTCGGGAAAAGATTATGTTTACTGATGATGAAGCCACATGGAAAACTGACCGCTGTTTGTTGATTTACACAAGTAATACTTTTGAAATATGGCATAATGATTGACTGAATGAGTTTAGGAGTTAGATGGCGGACTAAATGTGATGATCGTTCTTCTGAAAATTCTGTTAATATGAGTATTTACACTCGCAAAAATGCAGTTCCGATGTGCCCGTTTTTTCAAAACCCTTAGTAGAAAGTGGGTGGAAATTAATATATGGGGGTTTCAAACCATGAAGAACAATAATATCGATCCCTTTTTATTTCAATAAAAACGCACGACACTGTCTAAAATGATGTTCATCTCTGTAAAACTGATCATATTGTTGGTTTTCCATACCACACCTAATTTGGTTGGAATCGCATGTCTAATAACTGATATATTGAGGGGGGCCGTTTAAAGTGAGACACGCTGTATATTATTTTTTTACAAACTTCACAGTGAGATAAGAACCTCAATATATGAAACTTCCCTATTGAGTGCCAATTATTCACTGCCAGTCCACTATCCCATTGTTACATTATCATTATCATAGCCCTCACTCACAATTCCTGGTGCTCCGGGATGTCCTCTTGGCCCGTATACCCCTGGTGTCCCCATTGCGTCTATAAGACTGGCCGCACCTCGATCGCTGTTGTCCCCCGGCGGTCCTGGAGGCCCAGGTGGGCCGGGAGGGCCTGTCTTTCCTTCGAAGCCTGGCAAGCCTGTTGGTCCTACAGTTCCAGGGAGTCCAGCAGGTCCCTGAGAAACAGGGTGAGTCATTTGTGTGGCAAAGTGAGATAACGGCTTTACTGTTTGAGATAGATGAACAAAAATTCAAGAAATGATCTAGGATTATGAGCAGCAAAATTATTTCGTTTCATACAGGGTGACTCAGAAATGCGTGGCGTATCAAAGTCATACTTTTTTCATGGGACACCCTGTATTTCATTGCATTTTCGTATTCTCCTTTGTGAGCTGATCTCATCAATGCATCACAACTGGGGTCTAGCGAAAATGATTACAGAGATATAGGGTGTTCAAAATCGATATCTTTCAACTTTAGAATTTTTTTGCGTCGAAATTATTCATTATTGATATTCTATCTAATGACAGTCAATTGAAACAGATACAAGGGTGATCAGAATGCTGAATTTTGAACCACCCTGTGATTTAGTGCAAATTTACAGTTCAAATAATATGTATTTTTCGACAACCTGTAGGGGAGTTCTGCCAAATGACATTTTGGCTAATAGAGAGCAGAAACATTTTTTATATCTACTCTATTTCACCTATTTGCACATCACTGTTCAGATATCATATCAAAAAGCATGTCTATTTCGAAAATTTTATTCATATGGGTTGCGTGCAAGATCTGTCAGACCACCGACCCTGGAGGCAGAGCATTGAAACACAACCTCACTTTCCTTATTTGTTTACGGAGGATTGCCATTGTTTTTTGGCTAATCATTAATTCAAGCATGCCATCACATTGTGCTGTTGTACAATACACAAAAAATGCAGCGAGAGACGAAAGAATCCGATTTTTCAGGTAGGTACATTTTGATATGGAATTATAGTTTATCCAAAGTCGATAATTGAAGCGTCTCGAGCCGCGCGCCGTGCACTCACTTCAAACTGAACGAGATATGCTCCAATTGACTTTGGATTCACATAGTCCAGTTTCCATTTCGAAATTTTGTCATCTGTCATTGAAATTTCTTCTACAATAAAAGCTTTTAAAAATACTCGTCAAGTTTTTGAAAGAAGGTAGGAAGATTGGATTCATGCAATCAAGGGAGAACTGCGGTCTGACATGCTGACGAAATAATATCGTGTGTGTTGTAGACATCTCCACTCTATAAGCACTATAAGCAGTATCAGCATCTATTGCAGAAGTAGCAGAAGAAATACTAATGAAAAATTACAAAATTCCATAATGAAAACTATGTGAGATCCCTGTTTACCTGAAAAATCACATTCCTTCATCTCTCGCTGCTTTTTCTGTGCATTGCACAACAGCACCATGTGATGGCATGCTTGAATTAATGAATTGCACAAAGAACACGAATCGTATTATATTGTTAAAAACTATTTCAATCATTTGATTCCTTTGTGAACAAATAAGGAAAGTGCGGTTGTGTTTCAATGTGTCACAGCAAAGTGGAGTTGTGTTTCAATTTTTTACATTTAGAGTAGGTCATTGTGCACTTGCACGCGACCTATTGAACGTTTTCCAAACTTATGACCAAATGAATGAATGGGTAAAATGACATACTTGTGTCGAAAACATTATGGAGTGTTAGATTAATCACTTACTCGAATAAATTAGGCTAATCCATTGAAATAGCATAGAAAATAAGAATATAATAACGGCATCCTCACAAATGAAGATTTTACGTCCTGCTGGAGCATGGACCCACTCACAGTGGACCCAGTATTCACATTTGGTGCATTCTATCCATATTTAACTACTTCTGGATTTCCAGAATAATGAGTTACAATAGAGGCAAGCGGCATCGTCGTCGTCATTACTGATGTCGACTTTAAATAAGTTTGACATACTGTATTTCATTTTACCCTGATGAACTATGTGTCATTCCACCACGAATGCATCAAATGCCGAAAAAATATCATAGTTTTTATTGAATGTTTCCTTCTTGTGATGTAGTTCTCTGAACCGTTGTCATAATGAACAAATTGAGAAAATTGGTGATTGTGAATGAAAACATAAGATTCAATAACTTTGCAACTACTTGAGAGTGATACTCACAGAATTTCCAGGATATCCTCGAGGTCCAATTGGTCCTTGTAAACCTTGCTCTCCCCGATCGCCTTTGGTCCCTAATTTTCCTGCGACTCCAGGAACCCCCTCTTTTCCTGGTTGACCATGTGGTCCTTCTGGTCCCCTTGGTCCCGGCTCTCCTCTGAGTCCAGGAGGGCCCTATTCCGGAAATAATTCGTGATGTCAAAGAATATCAAGAATTATGATCATGCAAATAGTACCCACTAAGAAAACATATTTGAATGTTTAATCTGATTTGTTCCCATCACGAGTATATATTGAAATAATACTAATATTATTATCAATGGAGCAGAAAAGATCTTCAAAAACTTGAGAGAACGTTATTTTGGAATAATGAACAAACGTTTAAATTTCAACATTTCACTTAAAAATCAACCAGACCTCAACAACTTGCTTTCAAATTAGTTTTCTCAGTAGATAATATAAGCATCACTTCTACCAAGTGCATATGATGTCCTTTGCGATAAGATTTCTCCAGAAACACCCGATAGGAAGAATTACGAAGAATTGGTGAATATAATGAAGACCCATTACAATCCAGAACCACTAGAGATTGCAGAGATTTTTCGTTTTCTACAAAGAAAGCAGCAGAAGGGTGAGTCTGCGAACGATTACCTACCTAACAGATTTGAGGAAATTAGCAACTACATGCAAGTTTGGAGACTATCTGAGAAAGGCTTTACGTAACCAGTTAGTTTTTGGGCTCAAATATCAAAGCATACAGAGCAAATTACTTGAAGTTAAGGATCTGACTATCGACAGAGCGATTGAGGTTACCACCAGTATGAATACTTCAGTTAGAGATGCTGCCCAATTGCATAGATCTAATACAAGCTCCAGTGTGAACCAAGTCAAGATGAATAAGAAGATTGATGGATTTTCTTCCAGATATACTAGCAGAAGAATACCTGATCAAAGAATAAATAAATCGAATTCAAATAATTTAAATTGTTACAGGTGTGGGCCGAATTAACATTTAGGTAATTTTTGCGACAAGAAAAACTTGTTCTGTGATTTTTGCAAGAGTGAAGGTCATTTGAAGAATGTATGTATGAAAGCTAAATCTAAGACTATACATGCTAATCAGGTAGAAGAAATATTGATGGTGTCTGACTATTCTGAATTCAGAGATAAATTCATTATTTCTGTTGAGCTAAATCCAAAGAGTATGAACGAACATGTTTTACAGAAAACACATTGGTTAGGAATTTTCCAAATATACTGGGCGACCTCGATAATAAACCATCTAGTTACGAAACTGATTTCAAGTTAAAAGATGATGCTAAGATAGTTAAATTGAAGCCATACCGTTTTTCACAAAGTAAACAAATATGGATACGAGAAAAAATGAAGGATATGCTGAATAATGGAATCATAAGAACATCATCTTCACCTTATTCTTCACCATGTGTTATAAAAACCAAAAGTGATGGCAGTTTTCGATTATGTATTGACTATAGACAAGTGAATGAGCAAACTGAATTGGATCCATTTCCGTTTCTATTTATCAATGATATAACCGAAAACTGCCATCACTTTTTGTTTTTATAACAAATGGTGAAGAATAAGGTGAAGATGATGTTCTTATGATTCCATTATTCAGCATATCCTACCGACTGCGCCATATTTGTAACAACTTTATATTCAAATTCTGGAATAATTTCAATATACTTCTTATCTTTTCATTTATTAATCATAATATTCAAATGTTTTATATTATTCATGGATATCATCATCCCTAATACAGTGAAGCGGAATACGCTGTCGTTCGCCCTGTATGTTCAATTTCAGGCCGTATCGTATATTTAGGTAGCGGTTTTTTGGTCTTCTAGGCCCAGTTTTTGTTCTAATTGCTAAAGGCCGGTTGGATATCGCTTTAATTCTCGAACTATTTCAGTTTCGTTTTTATCAGTGCTGAAGTTGCATATAGCAGCCCTGTTGGTTACCGAATTGGTCTAATTTGTTACTACATTTTGTGATTAATTAGTGTACCTGGTGTTATTAATTTCAGGTAAGAACTTTGATATTAAATGTTCCCTCTTTCTGAGGCGGTTAGGTTATTTTTTGAGATCCTCCAAAGTACTATTTTTCACACTTAGTGACGCGGCTTATTAATTTCAGTACTGGTTTATGCCAAAGCTCTGTAAGTAACCCGACATAGGGGAAATAAAGCTCGATCCAACCCCCAAGCTCGTGATTTCTGCACCCCAAACAAAACATCCCTGAGTCGTTCTGTCTCAACAGGGTGACAGACATATACTGAGGAATATCAAATTCCTGATCTAATATTCCCACATTCTACATTCTACATACCAGTTATATTACTACTACAGTGGAAATATAAGGGGTGGCTTGTCTCACAGAAAGGAAAAATGTGAGCTCTGCACTTTTTTGCTAGGCGATCAGCTGCCTCGTTTCCTTGACGCCTGGAACTCACATGAGCGAGAATTGATTCTAATACTTATTCATCACTAAAAAGGTAATTTTGATATTTTGATAGTTTGAATAGTTTATCAGTTTTTTATCAAAATGTCCCCCATCCCACAGTATACAAAAACAAAACAATGACCTTGTTTTTGATTTAACACTTTTTGAATTAATAATGGACTGTATTTCAATATATTCTTTCACGAAATTTCTAGTTCAGGTTTTATATTTTTATTTCGTAACTAATTACAATATTAATAATTGAATTCGTGACAACAACAAAATACGATCAATTTTTTGTGATATACGTCGAAATCTTCACAGGGTGAATTCTTCTATAGGGTGAAGCGCCTTAACATGCCGCCCGCCTTGAAACTGGAAAGTTTCAATCCTCATTTGGTAGAGAACATATGTTGGTAACTGCACGTTTGATAACTCCATTCGGACATTGGATACTAACTACGCGGACGATGTTGTCGGGACCAGGATGAAGTTCGCAGACACAACCCATAGACCATTTCAGGCTTGGTAACTTCTCATCCTTGATAAGCACCAACGATCCAATTCGAAGAAGATTTTCCTGATTCTTCTTCCATTTGATTCTCGTTTGGAGTTCGCCAATATATTCACGACTCCATCTCTTCCAAAAATTCTGGACCATTTGCTGCTGTCTTTGAAAAATGGACGTTCGATTCTCAGGAATATGTGTAACATCAGGGTCAGGAATAGATGTGATCTTGCGTCCAATCAGAAAATGAGCAGGTGTTAAAGGATCAAAGTCGGTTGGATTCGAAGATAAAGGAGAAATCGGTCTAGAATTCAGAATAGCCTCAATTTGAGTCAACACACCATTTATTTCCTCATAAGTTAAATGAGCGTTACCAATGACACGTTTTAGATGGAATTTCATGGATTTCACTCCAGCTTCATATATTCCACCAAAATGAGGTGACCTTGCTGGAATATGTTTCCAAGAAATACCTTCGTTACTGAATTCTTCAACTAAAGAATTTTTGTGTCTTCGTAAAAATATTTCCATTTCTTCCAATGTATTGTGACAACCTACGAAATTGGTTCCGTTATCTGATAGTATTGTATGAGGTTTTCCTCTCCGTGAACAAAATCTCCGAAGAGCCGATACAAAGTTTTCTGTCGTTAAATCTGTGATTACTTCAAAATGAATGGCTTTTGTACACAGACATACAAACACCGCTATGTAACATTTGCTCAATTTGGAACCTCGAGTTTTTCTATCTTTTATCAAATGTGGACCAGAATAATCAACCCCAGTATATAAAAAAGGATACGTCATATTAGTACGTTCTTTGGGTAAAGATCCCATCAGAGGTTGAATATTTCTAGGTCTATTTCTGAAACATATGATACAATCATGAATAATTTTTGTAGTAAAATTTCTTCCTGATATAGGCCAATATTCAGAACTCAATAGTTGTTGAGGTCCGCAATGAAGGAGTCAAAACGTGATTAGGTGATAAAATCAATGGATGCTTCTTTTCATAAGGAAAATCAGAATTTTGCAATCTTCCACCTACTCGAATGTTGCCTCTTTCATCGAGGAAAGGATACAGAGAGTGCTCTTTGGATGAACCGAATTATTGTTCTTCAGCGTTTTGATCTCTTCATGAAATGATTGTCTTTGGGCCATTTTTATCAATATTAATAATGAGTTTCTCAATTCTGAAACTGAAAGTTTTTCACACTCCTTTGATAATTTTCTACTTTTATTAATAAATCGTAGCATATAGGCAAATACTCTTTGAAGTAGCCTTAGTGAAGAAAACTTCGTGAATAATTCAAAATCGAGTATTTCTACTAGACATGAAAGTTCATTTCTCATTTTTAATTCAGGCAAATTTTCGGTAATATGATTTGGTTTCAGTGTTGGCCAATCATCTTTATTTTTCATTAACCATTCTGGACCTTGAAACCAAAGTTTATTATTTAATAATTTTACAGGAAGTACACCCCGCGATATCAAATCAGCAGGATTGAATTTACTTCTAACATGATTCCAACTTTCAATTTCAGAAAAATGCAAAATTTGAGCAACACGGTTTGAAACAAATGTTTTCAATTCTTGAGGTGGCTTTCTAATCCAACCCAAAACAATTGTAGAGTCTGTCCAATAATAATATTTAATAATATTCAATGTCAAGCTGTTTCGAACCTTTTCACATAAATTAACTAATAACGTAGCAGCACACAATTCTAATCTAGGAAGTGTTATCTTTTTTAGTGGCGCTACTTTAGATTTGGCACATAACAATTCCACTCTACAATGCTTGTTGCTCGCATCTATGGATCGTACATAAATACAAGCACCAAAAGCTGTCTCTGATGCATCGGAAAATCCATGTATTTCAAAGTACGATGAATTCATTGACAATTGGATTTTATTAAGCTCTTTGAACTGACTTCGTAGTTCTAACCATTTTTGATTTATAAACAAAGGAACTCCTTCGTCCCAAGACAACTTAGATTGCCACAATTTTTGAATTATCATTTTTGCAAGTACTGTTATTGGGCTCAGGAGCCCAAGGGGGTCAAAAATTTGAGCAGTTATAGAAACAATATTTCTTTTTGTAATTTTTGCTTGATTTTCGAAAGATTTTATTGAATATCCTAAGGTATCTGTTTTCGAGCGCCAAAGAATACCTAAGGTTTTATTTCCTTGGTCACTATCAGAAATGTGCAAAATACCATGCTCTTCTTTACATATTTCTAAGCCATCGAAAATTGCTGGCTCGTTTGAAAGCCATTTTCTCAAAGGAAAACAGCCCTTATTCAGTACAAATGAAACTTCATCCTGTATTTTTCGAGCACCTTCTATGGTATCAGATCCAGTTAAAAGATCATCCACATAAAAATCATTTTCAATAATTCTACATGCCTCAGGATATTGATTTTTATTTTCAAAAGCTAATTATTTGATACAACGAATAGATAAAAAAGGTTCAGATGAAGTTCCATATGTAACAGTGTTCAGAGTATAACAAGATACATTTTCAGTTGGATTTTTCCTCCAAAATATTCTATGAAACTCCCTGTCTGATAAATCTATGAGAATTTGTCTGTACATGTACATAATTATGTTTACGAAAATTGAGCAGAATAGACAATAAATCATTTTGTAATGGTGGGCCAGTCATCTGCACGTCATTTAAGGAAAGACCAGTACTAGTTTTACTTGAACCATCAAATACTACCCGAACCTTTGTTGTGAGACTACTAGGACGTACTACAGCATGATGTGGAAAATAATATAATGGGCCAGAATTCAAATGTTTCGTTTCAATTATTTCATTCATATGATTCATACTCTTATATTTTTCCATAAATTTTATATATTCATCCTGTAATTCTTTGTTTTGTATTAGTTTTCTTTCAATATAATAGAATCTCTTCAAAGCAATTGACCGAGATTCTCCCAAATTCACAATATTATTTTTCCAAGGTATACTCACAATGAATCTTCCTTCCGAATTGCGTTTATGAGTTTTCAAAAAATGTGTCTCTGTATCCTTATCTATCTATCTTGAGATAAAAGTTTCACTGGTAGATTCGAACATTCCTCAATACTCCAAAATCTAGATATCATGTCTTCTAAAGACCTTTCTGACGAATCGGTACAATTATTGTCAACTGAATATTGAATATTGTCATAAGTGTTCTTAAGAGGAAGAGGACCAGATATTATCCAACCAAAATATGTATTTTGAAGCGTAGGCATATTGTCACCTAATTGTACTTGTCCGACACAAAGTAACTTCCAAAATATATTTGCACCTATCAAAATATCGATCTCTAGAGATTTATTGAAACTGGGGTCGGCCAAGCGAATGTTTGAAGGAATATTCAATATTTCTGACATGAAAGGAACCGTAGGAAGATTACCAGTTATTTTCGATAGAACTAAGCAAGTTATTTCAACAGAAAATGAGTTCTTCAGTGATTGAACATTAATAATCGTTTTATAATTTATATTGGAAACTTTTTGACTTATTCCAGATACAACAAAATTAGTGAAATATTTACTAAGGCCTAATCGGTCACAACATTTTTCTGTGATGAAATTTGATTGTGAACCACAATCTAAAAGACATCTGCAATTTTGCCACTTACCATAACTATCTTCAACTTGAATAATCGCTGTTGTTGTTGACTAGCCAAGGATACTTCACATTGGACATCTTCCTCTGTATTCGAAGGCACATTTTTTGATTCTTCAGAAGAAGTGACATTCAAAGAATTTGTAGCAGTTCTATGTTTGAAATCATTTTGATTTTGAATATGCAAAAGAACTTTATGCTTTGATCCACATTTAACACACTTTCTAGCATAGCATTCACTCACGAAATGACCTTTTTTCAAACAATTTATACATAATTTCAGTTTTTTAATCTCTCCAATACGGTCATTCGTTGAAAGATTCAAAAATTTCATACAATTATAAATCAAATGTGATTCCTTGCATAATGGGCAATTATGGACAACTGATGTTGTATGACACTTTATTTGATGAACTGATTTTTAATACTTTTCGTGCAAAGAATTCTGTGAAGTATCTTCTAATGACTCTAATAAATCGCATTTCTCCTTCAGAAATATTATAAGATTATCGAATGTTAAAGCTTTATTCTGATTCTTCAAATATTCTTTCCATTCACGTTTTGTAATAAGATCAATTTTATTCAAAATAAATTCTATTAATATACGATCCCATTGTTTAATGGGTTCTCCCAGACTTTCTAAACATCGCAAATGTTTCAAAGCAGAGCTCAGCAAATTTCTCAAAGCGATATGAGACTCTTTCTCGACTAATGGCAGATTGAACAAAGCTTTGATATGATTATTGATCAAAAGTTCCTTATTCTCATATCTTTCTTTGAGTATTTCGAATGCAGATAAATAATTATCACTCGATATAGGAATTGATTTGATACAATCTCTTGCTTCATCTGTTAAACAAGACTTCAAATAGTGAAACTTCCTGACATTATCTAAACGGTTGTCATTGTGAATCATTGACAAGAAACTGTCATGAAACTCAATCCATTTATCATAATCTCCATTAAAATTTGGTAGTTTGATATCTGGAAGCTTCACATTCAATAAATGTTGATTTCTAGATGAATGTGATCCTACATTATTTGAATTTGAGTTCATCGATATATTCTGATCCAACTGGATATCGGTGTTTTGTTCCAAATTGTTCAATTGCCTTTCCTTGGATTTATTATAATTATCAATGGTGAATTGAAAATCCGCTTTGACATCAAGGTAAGTAGATTCAAAATGTTCCCTTTCTAAATTCTCTGCAACTAAATTTTCACTCAATGATTCAATTTCTGATTGTATTTCTTGAAAGTCATGCCACAATGGTTGCACCTGTTCTAATCTAGAGTTAAGACGAACTAATGCTCTATCATTAATTTCACCAGATTCTATAACTTCATCATGAAATATCTTGAAACGACCAAGTTGACCGTTAATTATCTCTCTTTTACTAACCAATCTTTTAAACTTTGAGGTCATAATAGTGTGCTATCTCAAATATGGCTACACTGAATATCTCTATTCCACAAAACGATACAAGATAGGAGTTTACTTTATTTATGAAACCGACACCTGCTCACCTCTACTATAGTATATCCTCCTTGTCCTACACAATATTTCAGCTTCAAAGATGTAGAACTTCTATTTTTGTTGATGAGTAGATGAGATTTCCAAATTCCAATATTTTATTCTATACCGGCAATCCGGCTCGAAGGTCCAATGTTTTTGATTTAACACTTTTTGAATTAATAATGGACTGTATTTCAATATATTCTTTCACGAAATTTCTAGATCAGGTTTTCTATTTTTATTTCGTAACTAATTACAATATTAATAATTGAATTCGTGACAACAACAAAATACGATCAATTTTTTGTGATATACGTCGAAATCTTCACAGGGTGAATTCTTCTATAGGGTGAAGCGCCTTAACAGACCTATTTCTACGACGTTTTCAAGCTTCAATGAATATGGGTTTATATGATCCAAATCATATGAGTTGAAATGATGAACATGAGTGTGGCAACTACGACTAAAAGACGTCTCCAAGTCCAAGCGCTCTAACAGCCGTTCATCTTTTTTTCATAATGACGAAATTTACATGAGCTCTATAGGACATTTGATGCTCTTTCAATATGTGCATGATGCTCTGTCTCTGAGTAATACGTGAAATATGAATTATCTGCGAATACCGACGAGAAACGCTATTCTTTGAAGAGTACGCAAATTTGGACAATTTTCAACTGGCTCTATATCCGCACCCTACAGTCCTACATTCATGAGCAGGAACAATTTTATATATGAAATTATATCTGCTTCAACTTTTTATATGGCGGTCTTTTCGATATAATGTATGATTTCCGAGTTACGGGTAAAAACACGAAAGAAATGCGAAAATTTCGCTGTTTTTTGCTAATATCTCGGAACGCTCCAAGAAATTTTGTTTGCAAAATTCAGATTCGAATTCAGCACCTCCAATAACATGAATACCATAGAGAAACCGAGTACTTGAATTTTTTCCCGGATTGGGTCCTAATCGTTACCGTTTTACTGAGCTACCACCCAATAAATCGAGAAGTGAATACTACATCAATTGAAATCAATCACAACTTCCACGTCATGTTCATGCTACTCGGCCGAATCATCATTATGTTACACCATTGATGTTGAGTACGGTTCCACATTGATCGTACTCTTTTTTTTGCACCAAAACTATACAATATGTCATACCAGAAACCATAAGAAATACATATTACAAATGAAAAAATATTTGACAGATCATTGAAAGAGTTCATTCTCTCTTATCCAAAATATATGATCTCGAGTTATTTTAAAAGCCAGACATTGGTACTATAGATTTTCGAACTCAACCTCCCATATCATGCTAATGTGTTCTTCGTATTCAACCTTTCTAATATTTATATTATATTCTCATTACTTTTGTGCTTTTGTATTACATCCAGTTTTTTCTGTAAACTCACTACATTTCATTCATTTCCAGTTACATTTAATCTCATCTACTTTTCACAAAACAAGTGCAACGGCACTCAAAGTATAACAATTTTATTCAATTTCATTTTTATTAGATACCTGTTGATTAAGTTATGTATGTTTCATTTCAGAATGAAGTGATTATTATTGTTATTATTCCCTATGTCCGTGAAACGTCAATACATTTTCGACTATTAGGTAACAAGCGTTCCTCACCTGTTCACCATCTTTTCCTGGTAATCCTTCAGGACCCTGCCGTCCATCTAGGCCAGTTAAGCCAGGTGGACCAGGTAATCCTGGGAATCCATGTTCCCCCTTCTCACCCTGATTTCCCTTGCTCCCTGACTCTCCCGGAGGACCTGGATAGCCTCGCAATCCGGCGGCTGCTGCTGATCCAGGCAATCCAGGAGTTCCCTGCTCACCTGCATCTCCTTTTGCACCTGGTGTACCTGGTATGCCTGGAGAACCACTTGGACCCTGTTCAAATCAGATACTTGTGAGTGGAAAACATGTATGGTTATGGTTATGGAATTATTCAATATTTGTTTGATTTTCATTAATGTTATGAAATGCTGATATTAAACATCAAAATAATGTTTCCTTTTCTAAAGAAAATATCGAGAATGTAGGAAGAAATTTGCGTGACATTTTAGGAGAGAAGAGTAGAGGAAAACTCAGGCAGCTATCTCTCTTGATAGCTACAACTTCATAGCTCAACAAGCGCATCAATCACTGATTACTTTCAGAAAAAGTTTCACATTTCTTTTATTCCTGACAAAACTGATGCATGTCTTCGAAAACGAAACAACTCAATAGTATTTCTACAGCCTACTACCACATGTATCGATGTCAAAGGAGAAGCTGGGATATTTCCCACTTCTGCTGCCATCTCATGAATGAGTACATTTTTGTCTAAGAAAAATTGTGTTCGCCTGTGGTTTGAGTAAATCATTCATCAGAGGATAATTGTCGAACTCGAGGTTCAAAGTTTTTCTTACGATTTATTGTGTCGTTATATCTAATACAACACCTAATTCAATTTATTGCTCCAATTTTAGGAACCGCTTGCAGATGAGTCACTTTGTATATTATGAGCGTATGAAGATGATATTGAAACAATATCAGGTCAATGTGGGTAACAGGGCCTCCGAGGTATTTAGACCATGCCTTCTTATAAACTAGAGGAAAGCTGCAACCAACTCTACATCACTGGGAGCATGTTTGTAAAGTTTATGCAAAGTCAGCTGAACAGATCATCGAACGAATGTTTGAATTTTCAGGGAAGGAACTATGTGGGGAGGATATGGAAAATGCTGTATGAAGTGTACCTTGAGACAGTATTTGAATGGAACACGTGGAACACTAGATGTGGTGTGCAATCAGGGGAAAGAGAGAGTCGAAAAATGTTCAATGAATTCTACTGATGAAAACTTCATTTACTGAGCACATATTTCTATACAAGGGAATATACGTTCTCAAACGAATGAGAGGCTGTTGATTGCGGTTTGTTTCATGCTGATGCATTTACCTCTCAAAGGTATATTTTTGGGAATTTTAATCGATTTTATATTTGTTTTTTTTTCATAATGAAATGTTGAGACATCAAAAACATGTTTTCCCACAAAACAAAACATCTCCCGAACCAAAATTCCGTTCCATGTAAAATTTTCAAGATAAAATCTCAATTCTCTGGGAAGCTGGGCCCTATCAACATTTGAAAAATAAATATTGATATCGTAAATTTCGACTCATCATGATAATAACTAAGATTGTGATGAGCCTCTGAATCTGAATTGTTGTAAAATTGAGTCCCAGTTACCCACATTGACCTAAGTTCAATCTCTGGCAGAAATTAAAAAAAAATGCACATATGCTTTCAGATAGGATGATTCGAAAAATAAGAAGTAACGACCAATGGAACGGAAATTAAATTTTCAACTCACGGGTGATCCTACAAGACCAGGGGGTCCTTGAAGTCCTGGAGCCCCTATGAATCCCAATTCACCTTTAGGTCCCTCAGGTCCTGGATGGCCCTCTCTTCCTGGAGGTCCCCTGGCACCGTCCAAGCCAGATATTCCAGGAAGTCCAATTTCTCCTAAGAATGACATTTCGAATGAGAATTTTGCCTTCTTGGATTTTCCCATTCAAACCTCTATCTCCTTTTTGCCCTTCCTCTCCTGTGTCGCCCTTATCACCTTTGGATCCCTTCAAACCAGGTGTTCCCGGTATTCCTGGGATACCAGGCAGCCCTTGAGGACCTGGTTGATTTGACACTTCCTTTCCATCACTTGTTTGATCTCTATTGATCAAACCCGGTGGACCCTAACAAAATACAACGGAAGTTTTATACCATCAGAAATCATCAACAGTAATACCACAAAGTGATTGAATTTTTGCGAAGAGTCTGTCCATTCATTCCCAAAAGAAACTCAATTGATTGAATCACTCTTTTTTTGTATAATTACTAGATTGCCATTGAAAATCATGGCTTCATTTGGTTATACAGGGTAAAGAACAAAATAAATCTACTTATGAAATAGTTTTTCAATTCCCTTCTTATATTTTCAATTTGTTGGAAAACAATGTTTTTCGAAATTTTCGTATTTCAAAATAGTGTTGTTCGATGTATAAAGTAGATACAGAAATACCCGCTGATATTTCTGATTGGAAATTATGCACTCAAAGAGTAGTGAACAAATAAACGAACAAACATCTATTGACTAAAATCGATGAAACAATCAGAACTTAATAAGACAAACAACATTGAAACGATTATTGTGTATCACTGCATATTCCGAATTGAACAAAATGCCAATTATGATAATTTAAAAGTCAATTCAGATGGTTCACATAAGTTGATTGAATAGAATGAGAGTTACAAGGAACTTGTTCGTGTATCACCCTGTATGATCGTTTTCATGTATTCGGTAGAACTTCCAGTACAAGATAATGTATGTCATTCAACCTTGAGAAGACATAAATACTCTGTTCAGGTGATCAATGTTTTGTGTTCCACCATCTTGAAGTTACTCATGAAATCATTATTCTATCTCGAGTGATTTCCAATATTTCCACAAATTTCAAATATGAAAAGCCAATGTTCCATATGGAGGTGGAGGTTCCAACTGCTCATTACCGAGAAAATCGCTCGTAACAACGAAATAATATGTTTTTGGTGGTTGAAAATGAACTTTTAGAAAATATTAGTTTTTTCTGAAATTTTATATAATATTTAGAGAGATGAGAACATCATGAACATTATGTAAAAACCATGAGGAATATACCAAAAGTTTATTTGTAGGAATTTATTTCTCACCCTGTTAAATGTCATCATGTTTTTCAATCAGTAATCTGATACGATTTAATGTTGACTTCAGTTCGTTGCGGTTTATCTGATTAGCATTTCAATTCAGTTTCATTGTTGTATTCAGTGATTTTTATAGGCATATTTCAAAATTTTACTTTCAGAAACTGTAACCATTCATGACTCTCAACTCTTCGCCTCTATGCTGCTATTGTCATCAGCCTCGTAACAAGATATCTTCGTCCATAAAATCCATCAAAGTTTGCAGAGAATATAACCATGAATGACTTTTGACTTTGCTGCTATTTTCATTAGCTCATAGTAACAAAATATATTCCACTATACAGGGTGTCCTCAAAAGGTCTTTACAAAAAGCTACCACATATTCTTCAGACCAAAACAATTCGATACAAGCAAACTTACCTCAGTAAAAAGTTGCTTAGTTTGGGCGCTAGACGGCTCTGAAGTTGAAATTTTCAAATCGATTTTGCTTCATAACTTTGGAACGGCTCATGAGATTTTTTTCAAATTTGGTACGTTGGCATAGACTCATCGGGCAATGAAACTCATATCATAATCATAATGAATATCATTCCATGGGCGTAGAACTTGATTTTTTCAGGAAATAAACATCTAAAACTTCTACGCCAATGAAAAAAAATCAGTTTCAGTATGACATCTAGATAGCCCAAATCATTCACTACAAAAAAGGTACTCTTGATAAAATTCGATTACTCTGATGGTTTCGACAATATTTAAGTTTTAGTGATTTCGCGCATATTTAAATAATAAAACGATTGATAGATATTGCATGAAAGTTTTCCAAAATGTTCACTATTTTCGCGTGAACAAAGATTTATACGACGCAAAAAGTTGAAATCCTAATCATAATGAATATCATTCCATGGGCGTAGAACTTGCTTTTTTCAGTAAATAAACATCTAAAACTCCTACGCCAATGGAAAAAGTTAGTTTCAATATGAAATCTAGATTGTTCAACTCATTCACTACAAAAAAGGTACTCTTGACAAATGGTCGAATGGTTTCGACAAAATTTTAATTTCAGTGATTAAGAGCATAATCAATAATAAAACGATTAACAGATATTTCATAAAAATTGTTCAAAATGTTCACCATTTTCACGTATACAAAGATTTATACAACGCAAAAAGTTGAGATGTACTTTTTGCATAGGTTATTTCTATTGAAAATAAGTAGCACTGGTTTTTTTTTCTGAAGACTATTATTATCTGCTCGAAAACAGTGATATTCACATTCTTGGTTTCCATAGTTTCATCTGTGTTGATTTGTCGAGTTTTATTGACGTTGATTGTTGATATCGGACTTTTCTGATTTATCATGGCCGTACAATACACCAATGAAGAATACACCGATATGTTATTGGTATTCGGATATTGTCAAGGAAATGGTCGAGAGAGTGTGAGGGTGTATTCGGCAAGGTTTCCAAATCGTCGCGTACCAAGCCACCCAACCTTTGCTGCAGTTGAGAGACGTCTTCGGGAGACCGGTCATTTTGCTCCTAGAACTGGTGATTATGGAAGACAGCGTTATGTAAGGATTCCCGAAGTCGAAGTAGAAATTTTTGACCGTATTGAAGAAAATCCAGAATTGAGTACTAGACGGATAAGTAATGAACTAGAAGTTTCTAGGAATGCCGTTCATGAAGTACTAAGAGAACAATTATTATACCCATACCACAAGACGCCAGTTCAAGATTTATTAATCCATGATTCACAAAGTCGTCTGATGTTTTGTAGGTTCATTAATTTGCAAAGAGAAATGAATCTGAACTTTGGAAAGAATATTTTGTTCACTGATGAAGCCTGTTTCACGAGAAGAGGAATAACTAATTTTCATAATGAACACGTTTATGCAATTGAAAATCCTCATTCCATTAAAATAAACCATTTTCAACACGAATTCAAAATCAACGTTTGGGCTGGAATAATAGGAAATTTTATAATTGGTCCTGTCATACTTCCACAAAGATTAACAGGAGACATGTATTTACAACATCTACGAAATACGTTGCCAAATTTGTTGGAAGATTTACCACTCCAACATCGGGTAGATATGTGGTTTATGCACGATGGAGCTCCACCACATTTTTCGGTGGATGTTAGGAATTTTTTAAACCAACAGTACCCAGACAGATGGATAGGTAGAGGTAATGATGCACCCGTGAATTGGCCACCACGTTCTCCAGACTTAACACCGATGGATTATTTCGTATGGGGTTATCTCAAGTCTACGGTTTACAAGACCCCTGCGAATACTGTAGAACAATTATGGCAACGTATCCAACAGGCGACGAATAATCTTACAGGCGATGAAGAAGTTATGCAAAGAATACATTTCAACTTTTTGCGTCGTATAAATCTTTGTATACGTGAAAATGGTGAACATTTTGAACAATTTTTATGAAATATCTGTTAATCGTTTTATTATTAATTATGCTCTAAATCACTAAAATTAAAATTTTGTCGAAACCATGAGAGGAATCGACTTTTGTCAAGAGTACCTTTTTTGTAGTGAATGAGTTGAATAATTTAGATTTCATATTGAAACTAATTTTTTTCCATTGGCGTAGGAGTTTTAGATGTTTATTTCCTGAAAAAATCAAGTTCTACGCCCATGGAATGATATTCATTATGATTATGATATGAGTTTCATTGCCCGATGAGTCTATGCCAACGTACCAAATTTGAAAAAAATCTCATGAGCCGTTCAAAAGTTATGAAGCAAAATCGATTTGAAAATTTCAACATCAGAGCCGTCTAGCGCCCAAACTAAGCAACTTTTTACTGAGGTAAGTTTGCTTGTATCGAATTGTTTTGGTCTGAAGAATATGTGGTAGCTTTTTGTAAAGACCTTTTAAGGACACCCTGTATATTATGTCAGATCAGTCAGAATCATAACTGCTTTTTTGCCTGGCTTTCAATAATAGGAGAAAATAGGGCAAATGAAAATCAATAGAATCAATTAAAAATCTCACTGGTGGTCCAGGAAATCCTTGTTCGCCTGGTATACCAGAATCACCCCGTTCTCCTTTGATACCTGGAATACCTGGACGTCCATCTATACCATCACGTCCGGCACTTCCACGTTCACCAGGAGGTCCTCTTGGCCCCATGGGACCTTCCACTCCGGGTAATCCCTAAGGGAATAAATCAATCAATCAATTTGTTGAACAGTGGAAACGCTGCATAGTCCCGTTGCTCAGACTTTCTGTATATCATACAACTGCCACTAACCCACCCAATGGGAACTTGTTGTGTATCGTGTAATGATGAAAAAAATAGCCACCGTTATTGAGTATATTAGTTTTCATTATTTGATACAAATTGAGTTGATTAAAATCCACTGAATAGGAATACAGGGTATATCTTTAGGAGTTAACGTGATCTATATGAGAAAACTGAAATAAGCTTATTAATATGAGAATTTGTATTAGCAACGGTGAAGGAAACATGTAGAATCCGATCAAGATATTATCGCGATTATGAAGCAGAAGTGATGTCATCTTCGTTATTTTCAATAGGACACTGTATTTTATTTACAACAGTTTTGATGTTGTTTCATGTCAGATTCATCATATGCAAAAGTGCAAAATGGATCGTGTTGGATATGAAACAGGCTGACATTTTGAAAATTTACCACCCTCAACTTCCTTGCAGTGAATAATATGAGAAATCTAAAAAACAGTTCGATTTAATTTTCAAGGGGGACACTTGAAATTATTGAAACGGCGTTCAATTTTCTTTCCAACGGTACCCTAATTTTCTGTCGAGCAGTTTCCGAAAAATGTGTCACTTATTAGAAAACTTCCCTCCCGATAATATCTTCCTTTCAGTAAATTATATGAAAAATTGAAAAGACTCGTCAATTCGATTTCTGAGGAAGACACTTGAAATGCATATTTTCAGCCCTGTTAGTTCAACCCCCTAGGAGGGGTAGATGTTAACCTTAGAACCTCATATGAAAAGGGAGGTCAAGATGCACATCATTTCGAAGGGCGCTGAAGTCTTTTTTCAACAATACCCTAATTTTGCATTTTATGATAGGCAGTTTCCGAAAAATGTCGTTTTGAACTTTCAGAAGTTATTAGAACATGCCTGCACTGATATCTCGACTGATATGCATGGTTTTCAGGTTGGTTTTATTGTATTGACACTTTCAGTCGAAATGGAAGGAAAATTTTGAATGCATTTCAGTTCAGGCATGTTCCAATTACTTCTGTAAGTTTAGAACGGCATTTTTCGGAAACTGATCATCAAAATGTCATAAACTAGGGTACCTTCTGTTGGAAAGAGAATTTAACGCCCTTTAAAATAATGTGCATCTTGACGCCCATTTCATATCTGGTTCTAAGGGTAACATCTACCCTTCTTAGGAAGGGGGTCAAACCCAGAGGGCTTGACATTGAAATTGACCTATCTTTTCGATTTTTCATTTTATTTACTGGAAAGAAGATATCAAGGGTGGCATTTTCCGGAAATTGCTCAACAGAAAATGATAAACTAGAGTACCGTTGGAAAGAAAATTCAACGCCCTTCAAAATGATGTGCCACTTGACTCCCCTTCCCATTTAAGATTCTGAAAGTAACATCTACCCCTCCTAACGGGTTGAATCAAGAGGGCTAAAAATATTCATTTCAAGTGTCCCCTTGAGAATAAAATTGTCCTGTCTTCTTGATTTTTCATATTATTTACTGGAAGGAACATACAGAGGGTGAGAAGTCTTCAAAATGTCACCCTGTATAATCAGGATTTAGTTTCTTTATATTCGCTTTCAATCACTAGTACCTACATAAACGAATTCTTCATTGTATTACCCAACACGATCCATATTGCACTTTCGCGGTTGATGAATCTCTATTTCATAAATAAATGGGCATTTGAAGAAAAAATAATTTTTATCCCTTGGAGTGCACGAAAGGAAATCCCTATGATGTTCAAAGAACATCGTGCGTTCCTAGGGAGGATAGGGACAGAAGGTAGGTATTGGAATTTTGTTTGAACTTCTGGAGATTATAATATGTTGTTCGCAATAATTCCTCAGGCAATGAATTCCAGAGCCTAGCCGTTCTATGGATGAAGTGCTAATCGACATCTTCCGAGGTTGACAACGAAAGGATGTGCTGACTGGGCTTGTCTAGTTCGTCTGACTGGTATTGCTAGTAAAGGGATGATAGTAGAGATTTCCAAAGAACATTTCCCGTGGAAGTATCGATAGAACAGTGAAAGGTCGCCGACCTTTCTACGGTGTTCCAATGATGTCAAAGAGTGAGTTAGTGTGGCTCTTCTCTGGATGGAATCTAAGAGCATCAGCGTATGTTTTGGTGGGAACAGTATTCTAGAACAGGCAGTATCTGCGCTTTGTAGATCATGAGAAGCTGTTGAGGTGTAAAGTAGCTTCTCGCACGGAACAAGAATCCGAGTCTTTGTGAAGCGGGTTTTGCGATGGATCTGACATGATTATCCCAGAGTGTTGCTGATGGAAATACCGAGCATAGATATGGTGGGCTTGATGGGGATGGTGGTGCCAGACATTACAATATCGGGCATACTGAGGTCTGCCTTTCTAGAGAAAATACAGGCTTGAGTTCTGGTGGCGTTGAATTCAACTAGGTTGTTGGTTCCCCAGGCTGTGATTTCAGCAAGGTCTTCATTGTCAGCATTGACCTGCCTGCACCGTGAGTTCTTAGTATCCTGGGAATAAATGGGGATGCTGGAAGAGAACTCAGTATGGAGGGAACTATCATCTGCAAAGCTGTGGATGGGGAAGGTTGTTACTTCCAACAGATCATTGATATGAAGAAGGAATAATGTTGGTGCCAAAATTGATCCTTGTGGAACGCCGGAATTGATGCCAATGGTATCAGACGATACACCGTACACCACCACGTGAAGCGATCTGCCTGAAACGAAACTCGATAAGAGATGGCATAGCTGAGGTGGTAAGCCGTATGATGGTAGTTTGTGGAGGAGTCCTTTGTGCCAAACACGGTCGAATGCTTTCGATATGTACAACGCGACAGATAGAGATTCCCCGTCTTTTTCCGATGAAGCTTGCCATAAATGGGTGACGTAGGCAAGTAGATCTCCAGTCGTAGATCTTCGGTGGCGAAAGCCGTATTGTCTATCATTGATGATTCCTGAGCTCTCTAGATATTTGATAAGCTCAATATTGATGGCTTTCTCCATCACTTTGGATATTACTGATAACAAGGCAATGGGTCTGTAGTTATTGGGCAGGTTCTTGTTCCCTTTTTGGGGGATTGGTTGGACTCTAGCTGTCTTCCAGCATGATAGGAAAATACCCGACCTGTACGAGACGGTAAACAACTTGCAGAGAATCAGTGTTAATTCTGGTGCACATATTTTGAAGATGATGGGTGGAATTCCATCAGGACCGTTAGCCTTATTCGTTTTGAGACCAAGCAAAATTCGTCTGATAGTGCGTTGACGAAAGACGATTTCGGGCATTCGACTCTCAACGGGTGGAATGTCTGGCGGCACTTTTTCTTGGGAATCTGAAGTAGAGTTTACTTTTCACTTGTCCATTACTGCTTCTTAATACCCTGGCAACGGTTGCTATTAACAGATCCATAACGCCCAGGGCGTTAAAGAGGGCATTATGAATCATAATACCCGCTAATTGTTTTTTCTTGTAGTTCATGAAATTACATACCAATTCTTGAAAGTACTATAATCCTTGTCGTTTTTGCACGAGTCTGGATTTCCCCGACAATTACATCCATTGAATCAAATGATGACAGCAATATTCAACAAACGTCAAAATACCAACAAATGCAATGCTTTACCATGAGAAGAACAATGAACCGCTATTCAAAATCGATTATTTATCATAATGAGATATTTTTTTTCGTGGAGAAGAAAATCTTGTTTGCACTACGAGCGTTACTAGAACCTAACGCCCATCGGGCAGCATTCATCCCTCGGGCCAAAGGCCCTCGGGCGAGGATCTAAAAAAACTCACTCGGTACATGATTTTCGATGTTTCACATTCACTTTCTGCACCCACTTCTCTGGACACCCTGTGAATCAGGGTGTCTACCCAATCTTTAAGATTTATAATTCTTTCTACTCACCAAACTAAAATGGCATTTAGCGTACGGATATGTACCACGCTAAATGATCGATTAATCACGGATTGCCGATGTGTGATTTATTCAAAATATTAAACACGTTATCATGGCAACACGATTTCTTAAACACATTACCATGACAACACAGTTCATTAAACACAGCTTCAGGAATTTGAGACATATCTGGCCTATCAATTGAATTGAGTGTCAACTGTTATTTTCAAATTTTGTATCAGAATTATTCAAACAATGAGAGAGAATGTTTTGGTACTTGCATATCTCCAAGGAGTGTAAAAATGAAGCATCCATCTTTGAGAACAATTTATTTATTCTGCGCTAAGCATGACAATAAACGTGAAACAAAGGTTAGTAAGCAATGGACTGGACTTACTACAACCAATATCACTTTTGGTTGCCTGCAGTTGCATGTATTATGTTCTCCATTCCCATTCCTTTCGAATTGTTTTGTAGGTTAGCAGCAATAGCAGGTATGTCAATGTAATTTTTCGGAGTTCGTAGAAAAAGCATAGTATGTAACGCGTTTATAAACTCTTCTAGACACTCGTTTATTGAACACTCGCTCCGCTCTGCTCCGCTCGTGCTTAAAATACTCGTTACTAAAAGGACGTTTATATAACACTTGTTACATAATATACTATTGATATTGTAATTCTTAATAATATGAAAATAGCGTTTTTCTACGGCTATAACACAAAATTGCTCTTGTTTCACTTCATTTCCCTTGGTTCTCACGATGTTCTCTGAACATTACAGGATATCCCTTTTCGTGGGAACCAGAACATAAAAAAAAATCAATGGGATACTTTGTATGTCATCAGTTTTATTTCCGTATATGATATCATAATGACTTCATTGTGTTATTATTCCACGAAATCTTATCTCTCATGAAATGTCGTCAAACTACAAGCAATGACAGCCTTGTCTAATAGATGAGCGCATTACTCGAGAGAAAATCAGATGACTACAAGCCGAAGAAATGAAAAACTTTGCTATTATATTTTGCAGCAGAAGAAAATGTCTAGTGTATAACTCGCACGTAATGCTAATTTCTCACTCGTATGATTGATGATGAGCCGTAGGTGAAACATCATTCTCGTGGAAAATGACTATCATTCCGTGCTCGTTGAACAATGTACTATTCTCTACGGCCATAACACAGAATTGCACCTGTTCAACTGTTATCGATAAATCATCGAGGAACATTGAATATCTTCAATTTCATTTCCTCATCTGATAACACAATGAATTCGTTGTGTTATTATTTACAATAAATATTAACCCCTATAAAATACAGCTAAGTCTAAAAGAGCATTACTTGAGAGAGAATCAGAAGGCTATAAGTCGAAGAAATATAAATTCTCGCTATCATCTATTACAGCCGTACAAAAAGTATATTGTATAACTCGCACGGAATGCTGATTTACCACTCGAATGATTCAAATAAAAGTATCGTTCCCTGCTCATTAAGCAATATTCTGATGTTCGATAGGCTGTATTTGTGAATTTTCCTAGAAGAACTTGAATAACTCCAGAACGGTCGAACAAATCTGAACCAAAATCAATCACTATAGGAATGTTGTATCCTACAGGGTGTCCTATAGGTAATATCAAAGGTGACGTCAATTCCGGAGGAACCGAAAACTCCACAATAACGAAAATATTTCAACTATGAAATAGTCGGAATGCCCAAATGGTATGGATTGAAATGAATAATTACGAAAAAGCTCGAAGAAATTTCCACAAATGTTCATAAAATGACGAACAATGGTTGATGACGAAAAAAACCTCTACTTTCTTGGCTAATGCCACACAGAACATTGAATTACATTCTCCGGAAATCTATGCATCGATACGTATAAACGAATACTAATGATAGTGTTTGTTGTATTTTTATTACATATACCCATTTCTTTGTATTTGCTATGATGTATTTGATTATAATAATTATATAGGTTGATACCCTGTATGTTTCACAATAATTATTAGCTGTCAGGTATTGCCTAAACATTTTTTGTTAATATTTTGAATATTATATCGAACTTCAGGAAAAAAACGACTGACTAAGGTTTTGAATGAAAACTGCGATTTCATCGGGGATTACATTTCCAACCACGAATCCGAACGATAAACGACTCTGAGCAATTCGATGTTTTCTTTCAAACGTCCCAACGTTTTTTTGAGCGAACTTTTCTGTAAAAAACGAGCGTGATATCAACTCAAAGAGCGAGATTCTGTTGTTGATGAAATGCATGAATTTAAAAACCTCGGGAAAAACCCTACTTCAACTCAAACAACATTACTATGATACCTAGGTACATGAATAAATATGAAAATAATCTTCTTTTTCACTTTTTTTTTCTACTTCCTTCAAACTGCTTCCATCTATCAGATAATAGCTCAACTCTTTCATCGCTTCAGAAGCATTTTGATATGATTTAATATTTCATTTGTTTATATCATATCCATGACAAAGCATGCCATAGGCCATAGCTGATTGAAGAGTTGAGTTAGCAAAGAGAATTATGCAACCGATCCTATAGGCATCTCAATTATGATTCCTAAAGGTACCTTGGTTTCCAAGAAGGCTATTCGGTCGAATGTTCAGTTGGTAGAATGGCACAAACATTGAATTCATGACTTGCGTTAGGCCATATCGATGCCGATTTAGCTGAACTTCGAAAAAATATAAACTTAGTTATCCCATATTGCGTCTATTCTGTATGGACTACTAGAAAAAGTGAAAACGAGCGAGATTCCACAAAGAGGAGCGAGAGAGTCAATTGGCCACAAAACGAGGGAGATATCGCTCAATCGAGCGAGCTGTGGCACCGCTGTTTCCTAATTCCGATTGATTTCGAATTAGCCAGGCTAACGCAACGACACCTACATACTGGTTTCGTGCTTTTTTGGCTCTCATCAGTGTAGGATAGTCTCCAGCTGGCAGTTTGAAGAGAGCCGGTTATGCGTAACTTAATTGGCCATAAAATTTCAATCAGTTAAGTTTTTAGTCTCAGAGGAATCTCCCGTGAGTCACATGGGTTTAACGCCATCTAGACTAGAAGGAAAGAAACACCTCGCAAAAAACTGAAATACCCACAAATGGGAGTGGCTGATTGCCCGACTGGCAATCGAAATAGCCACAATGTCATTAGAGAAATAAACACTCGCAATAATATTCGTTCATACGAATCGATGCATAGATTTTGGACGGATGTAATTCAATGTTCTGCGTGGCATAGCCAGGAAAGCTGTTGTTTTTCTCCCGTCATCTACCATTGTTGTTTATTTTATGAACATTCGTGGAATTCATTTTGAGCTCTTTTGTATTCATTCAAAAATATTTCAGTTGGATTTTCCATGTTTCCTACACCGACTCTACCAATTTTCAGGATAATGGTACCTTTCGTTCTCCGTATACTGATGACTGGTCTGGGCGTAATTCAGTTGTACTTTCTGATTTTTGAAACGAGGATATTAGTGAATACATAGTGTGTACAAAACATATCAATGGAACCCTACATGCATGGAATCTTTCGAAACATAAAAAAAAAAAAACGTTTTAGAAAGATGTCAAAAACATCTAATCTATTTTATATCCCAGGTAAAAATTGTTTCGAACGCGCAGAGAAAACATGTTAACAAAATTTTACTTGGTTCTTTGGGATTTTCTCTCCTCGTTTCTATAAGATAAAAGTATTCGTATTATTTCAATATATTTGTAGAGGGACAAATCAGATGATTTGCCCCAAAATGTCACTGCGTTTAACAAATTTTTCTATCAGGGAGTCTAAAAGAAAAATCCAAAGATAAGTACAAATTCGATATTTTTTCAATATATCTATATTTCTTTCCTTCAAAAATTTCTTCAAACAAATTGTCACTGACAAATACTGTCTGTAGGTTAATCGAGGAGGTGGTACATTCATTTTACTTGGTTCTTTGGGATTTTCTCTCCTCGTTTCTATAAAATAAAAGTATTCGTATTATTTCAATATATTTGTAGAGGGACAAATCAGATGATTTGCCCCAAAATGTCACTGCGTTTAACAAATTTTTCTATCAGGGAGTCTAAAAGAAAAATCCAGTAGCTTGTCAGTGACAATTTGTTTGAAAAAAAAATTTTTTTTTGAAGGAAAGAAATATAGATATATTGAAAAAATATCGAATTTGTACTTATCTTTGGACGTTTCGGGACCGATTCTGCTCCCGTTCTCAACATGTAAATGCAAATTATTTTTGGTAGATTCAAGATCAATTAATGAAAACATCCTGTAACTCATTTGTAGACTAAAATCACTCATTCATATGCCAACATCAGTATGACATTGAAAAGTGTCAAACTATACGCAGCAAAAATTTCAAAGAAAAATAATTTGCATTTACATGTTGAGAACGGGAGCAGAATCGGTCCCGAAACGTCCAAAGATAAGTACAAATTCGATATTTTTTCAATATATCTATATTTCTTTCCTTCAAAAAAAATTTTTTTCAAACAAATTGTCACTGACAAGCTACTGGATTTTTCTTTTAGACTCCCTGATAGAAAAATTTGTTAAACGCAGTGACATTTTGGGGCAAATCATCTGATTTGTCCCTCTACAAATATATTGAAATAATACGAATACTTTTATTTTATAGAAACGAGGAGAGAAAATCCCAAAGAACCAAGTAAAATGTCACTGACAAGCTACTGGATTTTTCTTTTAGACTCCCTGATAGAAAAATTTGTTAAACGCAGTGACATTTTGGGGCAAATCATCTGATTTGTCCCTCTACAAATATATTGAAATAATACGAATACTTTTATTTTATAGAAACGAGGAGAGAAAATCCCAAAGAACAAAGTGAAATGAATGTACCACCTCCTCGATTATCCTACAGACAGTATGTTAACAAAAACTACAAAATCTCAGGAAAGACCATAACTCCATTCATTGATCAGAAAACTCTGATCTAAAAAAAAAAACAAAAAATATCTTGAACTTCCAAATAGATATCTGAAAACTTATCTTCACTTCTTCTTCAAAAAAACATGAAATTATAGGACGTTCTTGAATTGAAAAAAAAAAATTCCCTACTTGTTGCCCTCTAGGTCCCATTGGACCTTGTCGTCCTGGTTTCAGTTCACCATTACTCGTGACCGTTTCACCAGGTGGTCCCCTCGGTCCCGGTGGCCCTTGATCTCCAGGAGTGCCTGGAATACCATCAGTTCCTCTGTCTCCTTTGGATCCTTGCGAACCAGTAGCGCCCTGATTGCAAACATTTTCTTGAATACGAAATACCCAAAATATTGTTTTGTTCGATTTGTGATTAAAATAATTTTGAAAATGTTTCTCCTCAAGACGAGTGAACAAAAATTTCGTTGGAAGATCATTCATACAGTACCTACCTATTTTGCTTGATGACATGGTATGTAGGTATTTCGATTAGAAGTTTAGTCACATTTGTAGGTATTCCTCTTACACTGCTTGGTCTATAGCATTATGGTTTGTAACATAAAGGAGTTTAGGACAATGATTGGGAACCAAAGAAACAGAAGTCACAAATACAATCTACTTCACCGTTATCGTGAAAATCTTCATCATCTATGAGGTTGAATTTTCAATATATTTTAGAAGTGTATTCATCAACGTTTTTCCGACGAAATGAACTTCGACGATAACAGTCAATGCTATTTCATGTTATGATTCTCGAATCTCCCAGTCACTGGAGGAATCGAAACTCGAAGTTCAGTTTTTCATTCCAAAGTATCTGAAAGTTGATGATGAAACTTACCATATCTCCTTTTACGCCTGGCAAACCATCCTTACCGGGAATTCCAATATTTCCGGTTAAACCTTGTGTTCCTCTCATTCCAGGGAGCCCTTGCAATCCAGGTGATCCCTATCAAATGAAGATCAATCATTGAAATAACATCAAGAAGCCCTATGATGATGGCTCATTGACTATTCACATAAAGATTACTCACCTCACCGAACGGATATTCGAGAATTTAATGCAAATGAAGTAGGCAAAACATGCATTTCCTAAGGAGTATTCGTTATAATAACCTTTCGATATTCAGTTGAATTAGCTATAATATTTATTACATCTTCGAGATATTATTGATCAGACAACATAAAATAGGTAGCATTTTTTTTGAAAATTTGTAAGTATGACTAGAACAAGAGAAGTCATCAGGAAATGTCAACAAGTACGTAATGAGCAAAGAAGCTATGAGTGTACATGAAATCATTCCTTGATTTAATCAAGATGAAGTAGGTAAGTATACAACTCAAAGGTATATATCAACTTATGTGAATTCAATGATGAAACTCACTTCGTTGTTGTTCTGCCCAAAGTGCTCGACGGTATACTACTACGTGGAATGGGTTTCAATCAGGTACTTACTCCATGATCTCAAATTATATGAATCTATATAGAATTCAGAACGTGATTCCACGTGTTTCATTGAAACAATCACTATAATTCGTTTGTATTGGTGAAGTTGCTGAAGTTGCTTTTTTTCCATAGTTGTCTCTGTTCATGGGATAATGTAAACAAAGAAAGTCATAGAAAAAAGAAAAAAAAGTTCAGCAGGTAGAGCAAGCACAAACGAACATGCCTATAGTGTCATAAGCAGAATATCAGGTGAGTGTTGATCCAATATTCAAGGTGTCCCATTGGAAAACGAAGAAATCTCAACGGTGAGTACAGCTTATCAAGGTGGTTCTGTATATACCATCTTTGTGGCGTCATACAAGTTTTATATCCGAGATATAGGGGTGCTTCATCAACTTTGTTCAATTCTTTGTGACGTAATAACTTGCGAACCACCTAGTATATTCTTTTGGAGTTTGGTACACTATTCCTTCTCCTTCTACCCAAGCGACTCACCGTTCAGTTACGAGCAAAATCCAGGTCCGGATCAACAAAAATCTATCATATTTCTGGACCCCAAAAAGAACACTCTGTATATTCGAATTTTCAAAATCGGCTTACATGTTGTGCACAAATAGCTGGATCGTATAGTGTTCTTTCCATTTTCCGCATGCTATTTTACTAAAGAATTTCTGATTCTGAATTTGAGGTTTTATGCATTTGGATAGGTAGAAATGGAATATTTTGAGTTTTCCCAAGCGAATAACACGAACCACCTGGTAAGTTCTCCTTCTTCTCCCCAAGCGACTCATTCATCAGTCACGATGAAAATCCAGGTCCGGATTAACGAAATTTGATCATACTCTAGGCTCCAAAGAGAGAACATAGTATTTTTTCGTTTTTGGATCTATGACAAAATTGATATTCATCATACAGGATGTGGAACAAAATTCTGAATCGAGAAAACCCGATCTAAAATCGTTCAAGTTTGAACCCCTTGATCGGGTATGAAAGTATTGAAAAAAAATATCCTCAGGCGATTTTATTTTCAAATCCTCATCGTGTGTGTTCAATAGATACAATGTTCGTCGTGGCATATAGCCAAGAAAGTAGTTGTTTTCTGTTGAGCATAAGAATCAATATTTTCATTACATAGAGAATGCGAATTCTCAATGTATATATATCATTATCAATTTCTTCATATTCATAATAAATCTGAGAATATTCTTTCTTTAACACATAGTATTTTCGAATTTCAAAAAACCGCTTACATATTTGAAAAGTTCACAAGAATCTGAATCAAGTAGTGTACTTTTCATCATCCCGTATGATCTTTTACTGATGGATTTGAGCTTTCATGCATTGATGGAATGCTTTGAGTTTTCCCGTGTAAGAAAAATCACCGCAATTTGCACTGATATCCTATTGGACAGTCATCCTCAGCATTTGTGACCTGTATGCGTACGCACATGTTTCAATTTCACAATTGATTACTCATGTTTTTGAGTCAAGAAATTGAACGAATCAATCGCCCCAGGTAACACGGAACTCTCCGCAATATCTCTAAGTAGTTATCTTCAGGATAAAAAAGCGAAATCCTCCTGCGAGGTGTCAAAGATCACTATAGGCTCTCACCATGGGAAATATTCTCTGGAGTCGTCCGAAAGAAATCGCGGAGATCTCGCCTCAGATTTGATATATTCCTCATTATTGCGAATCCTTGAGGTTATCTATAACAGGAACTGAATAGGCATTTCTTTGTGCGAGCACCCAAGGATATCCTGGACGTAACAAGATCGAGAATTTCCCATTGCGAGCTCCTAAAGTAATCACAAACATAACCTGAATAATTAATGAATATTCCTACAAAAATATTAAGTTGTTTTTTTCAATAGGCTTTATAATTCAAATTCTGGGTGTCCCAAGTTATCGTTTACAGGCAATATCTCGCCTATTTGTCAAGATATCAAAAGCATTAAAAAACTGCATTAAATGGCATTAAATAACCTTCCTGATGGCTTATGAAGAATAATGTGAATTTGGCAGCCCCCGGATGATAGATACTGATCAGTTTTTATTTTCTAGTAGCATATTGTCTCTGAAAATTGTGTGTCAATCTATTTGGAATACAACGATATAGCACATACTTGGTGTTTTGTTCTTGATAACAACAAAAACATGAACATTTTGTGACTTTTTTACGTTACTCAAATGACAAATTGCTTTCACCCATGTGTTCAAGAAGTTCACAAATAAGAAGTATGGATTGCATTTTTGTTTCAAAATATTAATGACAGATATTCCATTTTGAACTGCAGAACATCAATCATTGCAGACGGTACCTACCTAGTGTAATAATTAATCTAATTTCATTGTGGGACATTTTAACGAACATGGGAGGAGGCAATTTTCAATCGATGTAACGTAAATGAGGTCAAAAAATTTTATTGTTAATGTTGTTATTAATGAACAAAATACAAAGTACCGATGTGCTATCGTTCATTCCCGAAATAGGATGATTGGCAATTTTCAATGACAATATACAGGGAGTCCATTAAATGAAAATTGAGGAGTTGCTACCAGGTGGCTGTCCAATCTAATACACTTTTTTTTGAGTCATAAAGAAAGTTCTCTGATGTCATTTGAAGCATTTTTACTATTTTTTGTTCATCTTGTCGAGTAAGCAAGTTTTTGCCGGTACCTTTACGATAACTTGGGACACCCAGTATTAACATGAAATGGGAGTCATTAATCTATGATAATAATAATTGTATACTAGATACTAGATTTTCTTACTGTCTCAGAGAATGTGTTCAACAGGTCATATTATTATCTCTCCGCCATTATGGAAGATAATTTAAAATTTTGCAGTGAATTAATGATAATTAATTATCTACTCTGACGAAAAAGACAAAAATGTTCCAATTCAGGTGGGATCGAGAATCAAATATCTACCTCAAATTCGTGGGTAGATATCGGACGACCTTTTTTTTTGAAGGATACCCGGCCAACTCCTCGGAGATTTTTTCAAGTGATAAAGTTTACTTGATCAATGTCTTGCTATAAAATAATATATAATTAAAGCTCATTACGTTGATCTAACTCTAAGTTTGGTAACTCAATCTTTTTTGCTGAAACAAATATCCAGTAAATTTAACTCCACCCCAAACAATATAGCTGGCGCTAGTTAGACTTCGCCGACAGGAGACTGCTGATAAACAATGACTTCTCAAAAATTGAACACCTTACCATATTAGTGGCGATCATGTGGCGATTGATGCAAATATCGCTCTTAAAGGCCTTGTTATAAGGTGATGTGCACGGATTCTTGAACAATTCATAGTTGCGAGCACTTGAAGAGTTCGCTATTAGTAATTGATGCGAATTTCCCAAAGTTCTCTTCACAAGGCGATGCGTGCGAAAATCTCAAAAGGCTCGTAGTCGCGAGCACTTAAAGACCTCGCCAGAAGCAATTGATGCGAATCTCCCAATGTCCTCGTCACAAAGCAATGTATGAGAATTTCTCAAACAGCTCATGATTGCGAGCACTTTCAGTTATCGCCAGCGGCGATGGAAGCGTATATCTCAGAGTGCGCGCCTGAGGGCATTGTATGAGAATTTCTGCGTGCGATATCTTCAAGACCTCGCTGAGCTCAGCCTAGGTGGCGGACATTTGACCTAGATATAGCACTCTCGGCGATCTCTCAAAGAAGTTACAAAAGGCATCACAATTTCCTAAAAGGATTTCTTCAAGATTTCTTTAGGACCTCTTTGTGCTGGCTGGATAATGACATATCACTGTTGAAACAATTCCATTTCCTCAAATATTAGAAAATCAAAAACTACAAAACATTTACGAATCTCTTTCTTGTTCTTTTTGTTATATTTCTCATTGATTTTCGAGGCACCTCCTGATTGTCTTCCTTTTTTCTGCATGCTTCCTCATGCTTCCTGTTAGTATCCACTTCAGATTCAAGTTAACCTCACAGGTGATGATCCACGGTATTTAAACCTGGTGATGTTTCAGTCCAGCTATGACGACCTCTTTGTCCAATCCATATATCAGGAAGATCCTGGACTCCAAGATCGCCCGATTTGAATATCGTGGATCATCATCTGTTGGGTTATCTTGAATCTGGAGTGTATTCGCCTGAGATTACTACCAAGCAGGAGCAAATTCAAAATATCGAAGAAGCATGCACAGAAATTAAAAACAAGATTACATTGTTCGAATCAAAATGGTGGGTACTTTGGGCAAATGTTATAATTTTTATGTTTCAAGTTGAAAAGGTAGATTTCTTATTATTTTCATTGTTTTTATATTTGGGGAAATACCATTTTTTTTCAACAGTCATTAAATCGATTGATTCGTTCAATTTCTTTCCACAAATACATAATACTCAATATTAATTTTGAAAATGAAAATTCGAAAATACGGGGTGTTCTTTCTGGGGTTCAGAAATATGATTAATTTCCGTCAATACGGACCTGGATTTTTCTCCTGAATGATTGGCGAGTTGCTTGGATAGATGGTGAAAGAATTGTATTTTGAATTGCGAAATAATATTCTGGGTAGTTCGTGAGTTATGTTCTCACAAAGAACACAGCAAAATGGATAAAACACCCAATATCTCGGATATATAACTATGTGAGACCCTATACAAATATGATACATTCAGAACCATTCTGATGAGCTTTACCCATCGTTGAAGTTCTTCCGTTTTCCAATGGGACATCCTGTATAAAAATAATTATTGAAATATGAACGGCCATATTTACGGTAATCTAGTTGGACATAAGGCATCATTAAGTTCAATTCAGTTTGATTCAAGTTATACGAGTTAAACCTACGGTAGTTTCATTAGTGCCAATCATTCCAGCATAAACCTTCTTTCCTGGTTGACAAGGTTCACCTTTGGGACCAATTACACCTCTTGACCCTGGTAATCCCTGTCAACAGTTTTTTTATTTTATTAGTATCATTAGCATCTTTAGTCAGCGATTCCTGGTATCCTTGGGCTTCTTGGTATCGTTCAAGGTGTTTCAGACAAATCTGGTGGTTTTCATTTAGTAGATGGTTAGTTTGGCCATAACTTTTTAGAAGAGAACATCAGAAAATGGTTTTGAAACATACGGGATATCCTGGAGTGCCAGGTAAACCACGTTCACCTCTAGGTCCTGGAAGTCCTGCTCTTCCTGGTATTCCTTGTGGCCCCGTTTCTCCAGGTAATCCAGGAAAACCCTATAGAGTGATGGATTGGAATAATACAAATGATAGTTTATTGCTTCTGGAATACACATATTTATAATAATCTGTGATGGACGAATAGCTTAACTGATATACTCTCATTCTACAGACGAGCCATAGTTTCCAGAGTTTCAAGAGTTTCATAAATTTAGAAGGGTAACTGGATCTGAGAATTCGAAAATTTTCTTATATTAGAAATTGTAGAAATTTCAAATGTATATTTTTGTTTGTATACTTCATGTTCTAACGAACAGTTGTTGTACAGGGTGGGGTACGGAATTATCCAATTTCAGAAGTATTAGAATGGTGGGGATAGCCTCAAGCGACGCAGCGTGGAAATTCCGGTTTGCACGTATTCAGTTGCAAAAATGGACTAGAAGATGGATGCCGCCATTTGTATTATTTGTCGCGGTACAGTTCGCATCACAACTGTGATTGTGTCTGGTATCAAAAATATGTTGCGACGGTAATCATTCATAATCAATTGATACACAATTCCAGAATGTGTATGAATGAACAGCGTATTGATAACGTGTCGGCTCCTTCTAGTTTTGCCAGGGAATTTCAATTAGAATTCCAAAGTTGATGATAACATTTTACTGAAACTTTGATGTGATGAGAAAGTATGAGCTGGATAAGAAACATTTTTGGAATTTCAGATCCAATTTAGTTGGTTCAAGAAGTAGTTCTCAAACGCAAACAACAATGTTTGTTCATATTGCCAGAGGCTGTGCCAGTTTCGGCATCTGCGAAGTTCTACAATTTCGAGCGACTTTTGCCGCCAAAAAATCTGAAATAATGAACAAAATTGAGGTTGAACCATACCATCGTAATCCTCTAAGAAAAACTAGATTGGAGTCGATTGATTACATGATTACATCTGATTAGGAAAAATATATCATTGTCTCCTCTGGTGATGTTCCATTTGCTAAGAAACCAATAAATATGCTTAGCTTGGAATATGTTCATCTACATATTGGATGGTAATTTAAGTTTTTAGGAAGCCACTTGAAACAAATTCAGCAAGAAAAATCGCCCGCGGAACGCGGCTCGTTGCAACATCTCGAAGGAACCAGCGGGCGCAGCCGATCTCTTTTGATCAAGCTCTCTCAAGTTTTGTTTCCTATCGCTTAAGGCGCACGAAAGGGGACCTCTATAATGTTCGGAAAAATTTCAGGCATGCAGTTCTTGTAAATACTTATAATAATTACACAGAAATACTTCGTATGCGGATTCATTACCTTATTTTGAGATGAAAAGTTTCCATCACCGTTTGTCCTATAATGCATCCTATCTGAAATACAGGGTACCTATCACAAGTACGAAAAAATTTGGCGTTTCTTTTAATTTCTTGGAAACCCCTGAAGGAAAAGTATTGAAACTCGGTATGCTATTCCAGATTAATCGATGTAAATACATGGAATCCAAGTAACATAAATTCTACATTCGTGGTTGATAGTTGTAAGCTATCTTCATTTAATCAGAACCATCACACTATTGAAAAAAAGTATTCTCTAGAGGGGAAGTATTATGCGATTATGGTACCCAGCAAATTGAGCCTCTACTCGATAATGTCCCAAGATATATCGAAGACTGAAATCTAATGGCTCGACATATGTTTTGCTAACAATGTTAGCAGCTTCAGGAGAAGATTAAAACAAAATATCCTTTTCTAGTGAGCTACTTACATACTAGGTATGTGTCTACCCAACCGTGGAAGATACCAACCGCCAAGTTAATGTTTGTCATGGTTGACTTCGCATGTTAACCTTAATCATATATCACTACCAAAATTATGTTGTTTACCTAAAATACACGAACCTGGTGAGAAAATGAGGCCGATTGTATCCACATGTGGGTCTCCTACTTGAAATATTTGCTTGAGTTCGTCGAAAAGGGAAATTCCTTATATCCAAGTGTACCCATACTACAATTTGGGATATTCGAGGGATTCACTCGAATATTTCGACTTGATCCGGATGATATTGAAGAATTGGTCAATCTTACTAATCTCTGCATGAGCCAAAATACAGGAGAGCTTTTTTTTGTCGAAGTTAACTTGACATTTCGATTAGATTTTTGTTGCCTGGAAATTGGAAGAAAAAAATTGCCTTCGAAAAAATCGGGAGTTCATATAGGCAGCAATACTCGAATTATAAATTTCAAGTATATTTCGACCCAAATAATGCTTGAATGTGATTTGGTAAGACAATTCAATAAATGCGTGAGTCACGTTATATAATTGGATGATGACGATTATTGATGGTTTTGGCATTTGAACAGTAGGCTTTGTATGTTAACTCAAAAGAATAATATATATTTTTTATTTACGTAGGTATGTCATTCTCCATGTAAAAACTGAAGAATAGGTATAATATTATAGTGTTTATATAAAAATGATGGTTGTTTGTGATGAAATGTAGGAACTTAACGTATAGTAACAACATGTGTTTTAGTAAATGTCGAATTTGCAAGTATACCTACATACTATTACATGGTAAACTGTTGATAAATGATTATCATTTATTGACTTGTAGAATGAACTCGAAATAATCTGGAGTTGTGTCATTCAACCTATAAACGTCAAAACAATTCCAGTGTAATTTCATGCTCCGTCCCCAAAGGAGAAGGAGAAAATTTCCAAGAAATTTGTTTAGTTGCCATGGTAACGATACGAAATACAGGATATGAATTGATCGAAAATGTTTGGTGTGAAATTTTCAGTATAATCCTACGTTGCGTTCTCCAGAAACGTCTGATGTGCCATCCACCGTGAATCAGCCTATATGTATATAGCGTCTACTCGGTTGGGTGGACATATACCTAGTTCTTAAGTAGCTTACTAGAATAGGATATTTAGTTTTAATCTCCTCCTGAAGATGCTAACATAGCGGAACACGTGTCGAGGCTTTTGAAATATCGATAGGTTAGTGATCAAACAATGTAGTGATGACTCCAAGACATATATATTCGCGAATACCTCAGGAACCTCTACATTTAGGAACATGGAATGTCATCACTTCTAGGTTGAGTATCGATAAGCCTGACTGATGTCAAAAACCAATTTGATAATATTTTATCTGTCTAAGAAAAATCTGAGAAAAAATTTTGAGAAAAACGACCGTTACTACACCAGTAGTAACCATAATTCGAGAATGAAAACTCCAAATGATTAGTTCGATTAATCTGGGATAGTACACCAAGTAGAGTTGTATTTCTGCAGTAGTTTTTGAAAAAATAATGCAGGTACCTGTACTTTTTTTTCTACTTTCGATACCCTGTTTCTTAGAGATGATGCATATCAGTACATACGTTGATAGAAACGTTTCACCAGTAAATGAGGCAAGGAAGCCGGTCTTAATCTGATTCATCCTGTAGACAATTAAAAGTGGTCTGCACCACCCAGTGCAAATTCGTTGAAGAATGACATCTCAGAATTCATTTACTAAAGAGTTACAACGACTCCTAATCATTCGAGGTGGTGCAGAGCTATTTTTATTTCGTTTACCTACGTATAGTTGATGAAAGTACATACATTAGTCCCATTGAAGCCAGGAGGACCTCTTGGACAAACAACGTCACAAGTCAGATCTGGTGAAGGAGTTGGTCCAGGTAATATAATTGGTACGACAGGTCGCACTTTCTAAAAACGAGAAAATACCAATGTAGATTATCTCGTCAGTATAGAATCTTGAAGTACTTACTGGAAGTTCATTGCAACGCTCTCTTTCAGGTCTAGTTGGATCGCAGCTCATGACCATCCATTGTAGATCAATCTGTGAATGAATTATATTAATTGAGCTTTAATTATGGAATGCTCCATTTATAAGTGAGTTAGAGGATGATGAAAATGTATCAGGTGATAAGATTATCTTTTCGAGGTTATAATTATGGGAGTTTCAGAACAAGATTTTTATCATTTCATTATGTCTATATTATTTGAAATGTTAAATTATTATGTTTCATGTCTACGAGAGCGCTGAACGAACCTGATAATTTTTTCTATAATTAAATCGGCAATAATTGCCAGTTTGAACTAGCATTCAGATATGATTGCCAGTTTGAACTGGCAATTAGCCATTATTACTAGTTTGAACTCGCAATTAGCCATAATTGCCAGTTTGAACTAGCATTTTCCTATAATTGCCAGTTTTAACTGGCATTCAGTTATATTTACCAGTTTGGCATGATTATCTGTGATGAAACATTTCCTATCACTTTTGACAGTAAAATAGCATTCTTTTTTTTTCGGTTTTCAAAATAGAGGTAATAATTCCCCCCCCCCCATTATATTCCTCTATGAAGAATCTATTTTAAGAAGTAATTGAATGGAAAGAAGAGTTTTGGGAAATCGTCCATTTTCTCAGAAATAAATGATCAATTCGATCAAAATGTGAATTCGAATTCACCTGGCAAAAAAAACTGTCCATTTTTGGGGGTTAGCTCAATGAAAATATTTCATAGAACCACATGAACTACATCATTCAAAAAATTGAGAAATATCCATCAGGACTCAATTCACCTTGAAAATTTGCGGGGTTCTCTCGTACGCAGGGGCGGATCCAGACGATGTTTGAGGGGGGGCCATAGAAAGACACAGCTCAATAAGGTTAGCGCGGAAACGAAATTATATGAGACAAATGCTTTTTCATTAAAGAAACTGATCACAGTAAACATCGAAATTATTGGTGAACAAAATTTTCCATCAATGTATGTAGAATTCTATAATAAATCATATTGGATAAAAGAAGTGAATGAAAAAATATTTCTGTTGAAAAACTTGGGTACAAAAGTGAATGAAAATATTTCTCTTCAAAAATAAAACAAATGAAACAGACAAAAATAAGAATATATATAAAATAAAGAAAACAAATTCCAGTCTTCTATTCTTCTGCCTAGCTTATCTTTGGATGATATCATCAACATTCAGACTGCTGCAGATGCCCCTGTGAATATGCATTAATGCCAATCCATTTAACCAGTCTTGGACCATTCTGGATCTTATCCAATTTTTTAGGATTCTGAGTGTTGAATAACTCCTTTCAGAAGATGCAACACTTACAGGTAGGCAACAAAATAGTTCCAGAAGGATGTTTATGTTAGGAAACAAATGTTTGTTACATTCTTTCAGGGCAGTTATACCATTGTTTGGTATATTTTGCTTAGTATCCCTCATTTTCTTCCATATATACATTTCAGAAACGATGTTCTGGAAGGACATTTCATTATTCTCCCCAAAACTGTTCAAGTATATTTTCCATAACTCATAAATTTTCTCATCTGTTTTGTTTTTAGTTATTGAGATGGCACACAAAGGTGAAGGTTGTATTGATTCTATTGATTCAATTCATTTTCTGATATTCCTTCTTTCAGATCAATAATATTACTGTAAGGAAAACACTTATTCTGTAATGGTCATCCACTGAGGAAACCGTATTTGGTCTATGAACCATTCTCCCTGTTATTCTAGGCATCAAAAATTCAACATTCAGTTCTTTCAATTTCTGTTTGGCTGCATTCGCCATGGCCCCATGCCCCCCCCCTGGATCCGCCCCTGCTCGTACGAAAGCGCTAAATGCCAGTTCAAACTGGCAATAATGGCTAAATGCCAGTTCAAACTGGTAATTATAACTAATTGCGAGTTCAGACTTGCAATTATGATTAATTGCCAGTTCAAACTGGCAATTACAAAAAAAAATTATCATGTCCGTTCAGCACTTCTGTACATGTCGATCAGTGAGACGGATCAGTGTTCCACTTATGCAACATTGAACAAATTTTCGAACAACGAACTGTAATTATACCCTGCCAAGATTTTTCATTCATTCAAGTCTCCATCTAGATAAGTGTGAACTACACAAATCACTAATAATCTAAAACTACGTATGACTATCTGAATAGCTTGGTAATAACTTACCGGGACAGTCCGCTGTTGGAACAAAAATGTGTGTTAGTTGGTGCTGTACAGCAAATGAATGTGATGAGATATGTATTCGAATATTCATTGATGAAAAATTGAACAGCAAGATGCAGAAAGCAAACTCTTGATATGGTACTCAGATCAAGATAACTCTCTAATGCACCTGAAGCTTCAATATTTTCAGACAAAAATAACGTTGGGTTAATGACATGTGAGACAAATCACACTAATGAGGGTTTGAGACGTGAGATTAAACGAGGAAAGCCTAGGTGAATATGACTTTTCCGTACTTTTAGCTTTTCGACGCATGATTATTCCTGATAATAATATTGTATAGGTATAGTCCATCCAAAGCTGCTATTCTTACTACTTACTATGAGGTGGATTGATGCACAACCTGATATAACCTGAATTTAATTTAACTCAGATCTTTTGAAGTTGAAAATCGCGTTTTCGATACATTGGTTCATGCAGTTGATTAAAGGATGAATTTTACAATTTTTTTTAATCTCAAAGCGAATAAGCTGCGATTTCGTTCATGGTATTCATGTCAATAGGTATTGCTAACTAAACAGAATGTTGAAATGTTAAAATGAAATTTCTCCATACAATCATCAAAAAATGCTCGAGAAAACAAAAGAAGAACAGAAGACGGAATTTCATTAAATTAAAACTTTCTTTTTCTCCTCATCAAAAAACGTACTGCGAATTTTCGATGGTGCGTTATTTTTACACTAATGTTGAAGCTGATAAGGAGTTTATCACTATCAAAGCTGTAGTTTCTTCAGGAACCTCCATTTCTTCGATAATAAACCACAGATGAACAGTTGATCTCAAGAGCTGTCATTATATATTATGACGCTTATGATCTCTGAATGTTTTTGTATCCATGTGCATGTGTGTATCTGAATAAAGTTCTGCATGAACCTCTCAATTCCAGTTTTCGAAAATGGAATAATATACGGAGTGTTCCGTTGGAAAAATTAATTCAATATGGCGCTCGCCAGTCATTTTGAAACTTTGAGCTGTTGTTTTTTTATGATTTTTTCATGGAGAAGTAGGTTTCCTTCTTCTATTTGAGCCTTCTAGATTTCGTCGCGATATACCAGAAGGTTGAAAAATAAATAGGGGGAACGGACTTTGGACGGGCACTGAATATGGTGCAATGTTCCAGGAATATCAAAAGTGTGGGTGGAAAAGCAATCCTTGATTATTTTATAAAACGTTCTATTTGCTTCAACAGCTTCCCAAGTTTGTCAACTGAACACTCCATGCACTATCCATGAATGATAACAATTATATACAGATATTTCTGGAAGTAGAAGGTTTCTTGAAGAAGAATGTGCCTATACTTTTCTGCCATAGCATTTTCTACAAGTGGATTCGTTTTTGCTCATGTTAAGGGAAAACGTCAGACGATGTTACAAAGCTGGTAGTTTGTACGAATAGTTGCTTCAAGAATTTTATTAGAGTCGCTTTACAGTTTACCTACAATAGTTGTTGTTCTCTGATCTCAGTTCTTTGTATGCAATTGATTGCTGCAATTCATATTTTCGCCAGTAATGATATGAAGACTATTCAACACTGAATGGAATGACGGTTTGTAATGTCTTTTTGTCGAAAAATACGTGTTTTGCTTCTCATTAAGTTTTGCATCCAATAAAGCATAAATAAAATCAAATCTTCATTGTAGATCCCAAGAAAGGAAGAAACACGTATTTCCATTTATGATAGGGACACATAATATTAATATAAAAAAATGGATAATATAATATATTCACTATAAGTTCAGTATGATCCACCAAGTTGGAACCATATGGTGAACAACTTTTTTATCACTTATTTTAGAAAGAAAAGTAATCCGTCATGAAAAGTTCTGCATGTTCTTGAATTCGAAATACAATCATATGAGATATCGAAATTTCACAGACGTATACGCGATGTGCCCAAAAATGTGAATTGTACTTAATAGTGAAGTTTCTTCATATTTGATACACCGCGCATACGACTGAAAAAATTTGATATCCGATGATTGTATTTTACATTTTAGAACATGCAGAACTTTTTATGCGGATAACCTTTTTTCCTGAAACGAATAATACAAAAGTTTTCCATATGGTTCGACTTAATGAGATACACCTACTGTATATAGGTATGAGTTGAAATATCCAAAATCCACCATTTTATCACTAGAATTGCACCAGTAATACGAATTGCCGATACGAATTTCCACAATAAAATAGGTCCGCACCCATTTTTTGCAGCTGTTCAAAATGACACCATATAGTGCGTAGGCTTGCAATGGAAGAATTTTTTTCGAAAATACTGATGTGAATACAGAGTATTCCAGAGATTCGACTATAGCGACAATGGAAACAATACATGACACTTATCTTGTGAGTGCTATTTTCGATTTTGAATAAATCGCTACATGGCAACTTGCCAAATATTGAGGCTGTCGACTCTCAAAAGTCTTCGGATAACATCTCAAGTGATATATCTTTCTTCTTCACTACTTCAGTTACTTAAAAGATAATTCAAATACTTCAGATTGCATATCTGAGACCTGAGTGATTGTGAGAGAGAGATGAAAGAATAAATATGCACAACTATATAGGAGATCTTCAAAAAATATTTGTTTCAATAATGGGTGATACATTGGGAGATGCGCATAGAGTGATCTACCCTCACCGTGCTTCTGAATAATCTATTTCGTTTCATCTTTTTCATTTCATGGATCAATCATTCTTTATAACCAAGAGGCAAGGTGATTTATTGACTTCCCCCATATTTTGAATTAATCATAACATATGAACCACCCCATACATTTTTTTGATATCTAGTTTGTATGTATGTTCTTTTTCCACAGTGGTGACGATTGACATAATAAAAATAATTCTCATTCCAGGGCCGGCTTCAAAAAATTAATGAGTAGGTTTCGAGTCGAAACAACACCCTGTTTATCAATAACAGATTTGGAAAGAGCAGGAGAAATTAAGTGGAACTGAATATATTTGGTGTTTCCGCATACAGCTTTTTCACCTATTAGCTCAAGTTAATCTAGAGGTTTCAATAACGAGGTGGCACAAAATTTAAAAAAAAATCATTTGTGGCCCCTGATGGTACTTTTCCATTTATAATCTATGAAATCATCAACTATTTCTCATTATCCTTATTTTAATTGAAAACGAGAGGACATGTCCCTATTTGGGACAAATTATTAATATCAATGCCTAACTTGTATGTGTAAGAAAATTTGTTCATTGTACTACATTTGAAACAACAATCATAAAAATGTTGAACAATGCCCATTCCGAAAAAAGTATAACTTTATTTCAAACAGAACTGTCTTCCTTACAAAGTGTATTGAGTTAAATCCACAGACATACAACATGTTCATTATTATCAAATTTGTGGCATTGAGTAAGCAATAACTGTTATCAACGAATAGCGTTAAAACACAAAACACAAGTACAAAGGACAAACTCATCGACCAACGTCCAAATTGTACTCTAACATCAGCCAACTTGACAATTACAACGATTCGGGATATCAAACCCAAAGTGTACCTGCAGACTGCTTTATTTTGTCATTATTAACAAGAATGCGTCAGGAGAGTCGATAAATGATCATGCTCTATGGCTAAAAAATAATTAGACGCGGATAAAGAAAATTCCAGTTTTGTTATTTTCTGTATGTTCAACATTTAAAATATAGACTTGTGGCAACGTTAGTTTTGTTTGAGACAAAGTTATAATTTTTTGGAATGGGCATTTTTCTTCATTTTTACACATACAGGGTATTTAAAGTTCGTCATTGATAGAAATAATTTGTCCCAAATACGGACTTATCCTAGGTTTTCAATCAGGTCGGGATCTAAGAATCAGAAGAATAAAAAATAATTGATGATTTAATGGATTGAAAATGGAATAGTGTCATCTGGGAACGACAAATTATTTTTTTAAAATTTTGTGCCGCCTCATTATTGAAACTTCCAGTATAGATTTGATTCAAGTTGAAAGGTAAAAAAGTTGCATGCGGAAACACCAAATACATTCAGTTTAACTTATTTTCTCCTGCCCTTCGCAAATTCGTAAATGAGATTTTAAAATATTGATACACAGGGTGTCGTTTCGACTGGAAACAATCTTATTATTTTTCTCTAGGCCGGTCCTGGAATAAGACTTATGATAAAACTGCATTTATCATGCGTTGGTTTTTTTTTCGAAAAACTTTTTTGGTACTCTCGTATTCTTGTCTGAAAAACACGAATTTGATAATGAAAATGTGAACAAACCATATTATTCATCAAGATATTTCACTATAAAGTTACAAATTTCACCTAATTTTCCTCCTGTCTTCTGGATCGCATTTAGAACAAATTGCCCTTCTTTTTTCATCATTGGACAATTCATATATATATATATATATCACAATATGTACGACACATTTTTTTATATCATCGAGTCGACTTGAAATACGATTTTCTTGTGATTAATCCATATTTTGTGAAAAGAAGGAAGAATATCATATAAAATAATTGCGTGTGTGATGTCATTCAAAAGCATTCTCTTGACATTTGACATCTTGTATTTGGATTGACTATTGATTAAATGGCCGTCATCTGGTATGCTTGTTCACTAAATGAGGAAAACTCGCCATAAAAATCATATTTCCTGTTGAATTTTCTACATGAAAATGTGTCATTGAAGTACATCATGAGTATATATAGTGTCCAATGACGAAATAAAAAGAGCAAGTAGCTGTACATGCATCCAACACAAGGGGAAAAAGAAGGCAACATTTCGAACATTGTCTTGAAATATCTCGATGAATAGTGGTTCGTTCACATTTTCATTATCAAATTAGTGTTTTTCAGACGAAAATACGTAAGTACCAAAAACAAATTTCGAGAAGAAACCCATCGCATGATAAATATGCAGTTTCACCAGAATTATTTTTATTATGTCAATTGTCACCACGAAGGACAAAGAACATACACACCAAATATCAAAAAGAATATTGAGTAGTTCATAAGTTTTGATCAATTGAAACAATTGGGAAAATTAATAAATCACACAGTATCTTAGTTATAAAGAATGATAGATCTATGTAATATGGATTATTTAGAAGCAGCTTGGTGTCCTTCATCTACCATTATTGTATGCGCATTTCCCAATGAATCACCCTGTATAATGTACTTGATGCTTTGTAATATGAATACTTCACCGATGAGCTCTTTACGCAGTGTGAAATACTAACATCAATGAATGATAGCAAGAAATGATTATTATAATATACTTACGGGAAAAGTTTCTCTACTTCTTTGAACTTTTGAAACAGAAATTTGACCGTTCACGTCTATTTGGCCTCTGGGTTGTAGAAGAACTTGCGATAGATTTCTGCAATCCACGTATAACATGACGTTTTCCCTGGACACTCCAAAGTGTATTTTATGCCAATTCTTATCAAAAACCTAAAAAAAAAGATTATGAAAAGGAGAACCAGAGATATACTTGAGAAGCTAGAAGCATACGATCTGTTTCATTGTACCAAACTGATTACATCAGTTTGTTACAACAAAAATATAACAACATTATATAATTGACATCATCTATACATCATTTATACAAAGTGTCCGATAAAGTATGGATCCTAACTCTATAGCTGGTGATTGACAAGTTCATAACCTATATCAGAAAACTGGAAACCAGTAAAAACCTCACGATATTCGAGATAGTGGAACTTTTATGGAAAAAAAATCGAATTCCAGTTTTCATGTTCAATTCTAATAAGGAGCGTCTCATGTTAATTCTTATGTTCGATAAATCTTACTGAATAGTAGTCCGCAGAAGACAGATTTTCGATAGCAGTCATAAACGGTCTACTAAAAAAAACTTTGAACAGATTTTCATAAAAGAAAATCATGAAGGATCCGAATCGGAGGAAATTTTTTTTTGTGGACCGTGAATGACTGCCATCGGAAGTCTGCCTTTTGCCATTACTCTTACAACTACTATTCAGTAAAAATAGATATATATACACTCACCGGCAAAGAAAACCGGCCACCAAAAAATTTAGTCAAGTTGTTCGCCCTGTAACTTCTTTAGTTCTTGTCAGATTTTGGTGAAATTTTGAACAAATCATAGATTCATGTTCCGGAATGTTAACCTGAATATGAATTCCCAAAAAAGCTGATAGCTTGGTCATTATACAGGGAAAAACAAGAGTTACTCATTTACCCATAACTTCTTAACGCCCTGTGGCTGAAGTGAGTGGTTGAACTCCTCTTCATTATGTCTTGGATTGAAGAGTATTCTTTTCTCATCACAATAGTTTTTGATTCACGTCGATATCTCATTGTTTAGAAAAGATACGATGGTTTTAAGAAAGTATGAAGTTATTCAAGTTTTATTTAACAATCATCAGAACGTACATAAACTTATCGATCGACAACTTAAAAAAAAAACATCTTTAAATCAATATGGCTTATTTCCACATTGTTTTCTTGGTATACTTCCCATATTATTGGAGACGGCTTTGTCTTGATGCATGACAACGCCAGACCACACGTTGCTCGAATTGTAACCGAGTATTTGAATGAGGTCGGAATTCTAAGGCTTGACTGGGCCAGCATGCAGCCCGGGTCTCAATCCTATAGAGCATCTTTGGGATGAACTACAGAGGCGCATTTGTCTACGTCCGGCATTGCCAGAGACTCTTCAAGAGCTACGATTCGCCCTTCAAGAAGAATTTGAGGCAATTCCTCAAACTGCTTGAGAAATCTGATCAACTCGATGCCACGGCGATTAAATGCTGTAATTCAAGCTCGAGGAGGGCATACTCGGTATTGAATACATCTAGGAGATCAACTTTTCGTTTGTTTTTTGTAATTAAGATTTTTTGTGTAGGTGTGTCTACGTTCTGATTATTGTTAATGAAACTTGAATAACTCCATACTTTCTTAAAACCCTCGTATCTTTTCTAAAAAATGAGATATCGACGTGAATCAAAAACTATTGTGATGAGAAAAGAATACTCTTCAATCCAAGACATAATGAAGAGGAGTTCAACCACTCACTTCAGCCACAGGGCGTTAAGAAGTTATGGGTAAATGAGTAACTCTTGTTTTTCCCTGTATAATGACCAAGCTATCACCTTTTTTGGGAATTCATATTCAGGTTAACATTCCGGAACATGAATCTACGATTCGATCAAAATTTCACCGAAATCCGACAAGAACTAAAGAAGTTACAGGGTGAACAACTTGACTACATTTTTTGGTGGCCGGTTTTTTTTGCCGGTGAGTGTATATATCAATCGAGAATAAGAATCAACATGAAACTCTTTATCATTTGATTGGAATAGGTATTCAATTTCTTTTCATTAGAGGTAAAAAACTTCTCAAACTATAAACTTTCCACAGAATTTTCAATCACACGACATGTTTCGCTGTCAGATGACGTTCTGATGACATTCAAAGCTACGACAAAAAAAAAGTCTAACTTTCAATCTATGCCAGGGAATAGGATGTTTCGTGACCTTGGCGACCACAAATTCACAAGTTCTAATATCCAGAGAAACTTGAAGTTTTAACTGAGGTCAAGTTATGATTTTCTGATAGATTATATGAACTTGATTATCACCAGCTAGAGTATGATCCATGGTTTACACCGGACATCCTGTAGATACTTTTACTTTCTTATGTTTCTTCAAATAAACTTTTCCACTTTTTTTTTTGTTCTGTTTTGTTCTGGTTCCCACGAAAAGGGATATACTGTAATGTTCAGAGAACATCTTGAGAACGAAGGGAGATAAGGTAGGAATTGGTGTTCTCCTTAAATTTCTGGAGGTTATATGCCTCGGGGACACCTCCCTTGGTAATGTGTTCCAGAGCCTCGCTGTTCGTTGGATGAACGAGTCTTTGGAAGAGATATTTTGCAGGTCTTAAAAGTGACCACGAATAAGGGATGCGTAGCCTCAACGGGTTAATCTCGCGGAGACTGCCAAGGGAGGAACAATAACTGTTGATATTTCAGGAGAGCATCGTCCATGAAAATATCTATAAAATAGAGCCAGATCGCCAACTTTTTTACGGTGCATTCGCGGTCGAAAATCCTAATTTAGGAAAATAGGTACGTGCTGGCAGTGGAAAAATTAATATACAGTGACGACATAAAAAGTCTTCCTTCCCTTTAACATATGAACGGAAACGAGGTGGGTAATACTACTTTTTGGCAAGAAAATGGTTGTGATCACGTGAACAAGTGTCAAGTGGGCACAATCATTTTTGTTTCCAAATGTAAATAGAAGTCGTCATGTGTTTTGAAAGCCTTTTGATTCCCTATCTAACAGAACCGCTCCGTTTGTCTTAATCGGCTAAGCTGTTCCAAAATGAGAAGCATATGTGCTACAAATATCAATATTGATGAATAAAAAACCTGAATATCCTTCAATTGGAACTTAATTGCAAGTAAGAATTCTAACAAGTGCTCAAAACTTATCGTTCACATATTGACACAATAAAATTGGATTTGGATTTCAATCCGAATGGTAATTATATATATAGGTACTGATTCCGAGGTATAAACTTCAAACGCTCGTTATTTCGGAAAGACTTGACCGATTTGCACAAACCATACACCAACGAAGCGGTGTTGGAAAGAGAATCAGAAGGCCTTCAAAAGAAGATACCACGTGACCGCTCTTTACATTTGAAATAGTATATTACATAACTAGTGTGGAAAGTGACATATTTCGCGCGAGTGGACGTTTAGCACGAGCCGCAGAGCGGCGAGTGCGGAAACGAAACGAGCACAGGAAATGCACTTTCTAACGAGTTTTGTACACTATTTTTCCTACGACCACAAATATTTATATTATATGTCATGAGTGTTTATAAGACCAGAGTAGGGATCATTTTTCTAATCATATTCGATCACATGAAGGTAATATCATAATCATTATTATTTAATTTCACTTCAATATTTAAATGACATCATTAGTTCAAAGTTAACTTAACATCAACTTAATATGAACTTAACATTAAATCAACATTAAATCAACATTAACTTAACATCAACTCAACATCCACTTAACATCAACATAACATAAATTGAACAGTTTCTCACCATTAACTTGAAATTAACTTATCATTAAAACTCAACATCAACTCAACATCAACTCAACATCAACTCAACATTAACTTAAAATTAACTTAACATTGACTTAACATCAACTTAACATTGACTCAATGATTATTCAACATCAACTCAACATTAAATCAACATTAACTCAAAATTAACTTGACATTACCTTAAAATCAAATTAACATCAACCAATATCAAATTGACATTAACTTCACATTAATCACTGAATTGCCAAAACATTGACATTAATTCAACTTTCAATTGAAATTAACCTGATTTCAACTTTTCATCAACTTAACATTACGTCAACACTAACGACAATACCTCATGTTAAATCGACACTAACTTTCCATTTACTTGACCATAACTTAACTTACCATAATTCAGCATAATAATCATTCATTGATACATCATAATCTATAGACCCTAGCTGTTACTGTGCGATTTTCGAATATTTCTACCCATGTGTGAGTTTTACTCTCGAACTGTTATATGTTGTCATAGTGAAACGAGTCACTTTCTCAATAACAAATCAATGTGTTTTGTGCTGTTTTCATAGGTGGTCGTAGGAAAATGAAATTGACGTTGCCCAGATTCTAGGTCATGTGACCACAGCCATTTTATGCCAAATGATAGTAAAATAGGTACCATTTTACCTGAATTTGACCTGACCTCGTTAGCTTGTTCCGTTTAAAAGTTGAAGGGAGGACTTTTCACGTCCTCATTGGTTTATATAATATGAAGTATGCATGGTACAGAATACTATCCTCCATTTCCCTCGATGTTGAACCATTTCGGGAACTAATGCAGGTTGGCATAAAAAAGTATCCTGTTGGTTTATAATTATTATCATACATCAAAAATGTTTAATCTATGTTATTATTATCTTATAAATTGAAAAAAAAAAGAGTCGATCCTGCCAGGATTCGAACCTGGAATCTTCTGATCCGTAGTCAGACGCGTTATCCGTTGCGCCACAGGACCGTATTATTTTCGAAAGCATTGGCATTACAACAACAAGATATAAATAAAAATAGAAAATACAATGATAATAGGTTTTCACATTCCTTCAATCTATTATTCTCATTCAATATTTCTGATGATACGTATAACAGTTGTTGATCAGCTCACCTGTGGATGACCAAACTCGACAGTTTGAAGTTCCCCTTCGTAGTTAGTGATAGAAAATTCAATGGTTTGATTGATTGGATTGAAAGAGATTAAGAACTGTGGCTGCAGTTCAAGGTCATTCACTCGTATGAAATGCCAAGTTGTTTTAGGCACTCTTCTAGCTCTGAATGTGGCAATAAATGAAAACTGTTGCGGTAATCCTAGTGGGAATATATCTCTGCAAAATTAAAACAACCTTATTATACATGTACAACAAGCCCGGCTAGCTCAGTCGGTAGAGCATGAGACTCTTAATCTCAGGGTCGTGGGTTCGAGCCCCACGTTGGGCGATATTTTTTTTTAATTTGTTCCATAAGTATTGAGTTTCCAACTTTGCCTTTCAATAAAGAAAGGATATAATATTTCGAGGGAATAAGACGAATATATCCAGATCTTTTATTGTTTCAACCTTTTTATTGAACTGGAATTGTGCGATATTATACAGTGCGTCCCGCTTTTCATGAATACACCGTAGTATCTCAGTAATTAATGATGTGATTTTCTAGAAATTTTGTATGTTAGAACAATGTAGTATTTAACAGAGTGAATAGTTTCATTCACCATTGGCGTGCGATGTTGAGGGGTATAAGAAAGACTTTATTCCGTAAATAAAAGGATATTAGGGCTTCTTGTGAATAATTTTTTTCAATAAGATTCAGAACCAGTATCCCTTGAAACAATTCATATTTTCAAAATCTCAAGAAAAAATCAAAATCCCGCTTCTCATGGCGAGTCAAATCGATTTTTTATTGTTTCCTCAAAAACTAAGCTAGATACAAAAATCACACAGATGATGAAAAAAAATGTATTTCAATAGTTCAATCTGATAAAAATATGAAACTAAAAAAAAACGGTGACGTACCCACTGTGACGCCACTAGAAATATTATTTCGAATATAATTGCACTAGAAGAAGCTCCATATATCACTATTAACAAAACCACAACGTTCTATTGAAATTGAAAAATGAATAGAAAAAATATTCTTCATGGAAATATTAATAAACTAAGCAAGTCCTAACTTCCTAACATGTTTATATGAACTTCATTTCCTAAAATATCACAAGGAATCACCCCTTGAATTTTTTTGGTGTTTTTTAGATACACCCTGTATATAGCATTTTCGATAATATAATTGAACCAAGAAAAAAAAAACGTTCTCACCATCTCAATTCCTCAACTATTATTGAGAGTCATGGTTACTCATGGTGCTCATACCATCACCGGAAGCAAACGCTCCATAAGAACTTTCTATGTGATTTTCTAGAAATTTTGTATGTTAGAACAATGTAGTATTTAACAGAGTGAATAGTTTCATTCACCATTGGCGTGCGATGTTGAGGGGTATAAGAAAGACTTTATTCCGTAAATAAAAGGATATTAGGGCTTCTTGTGAATAATTTTTTTCAATAAGATTCAGAACCAGTATCCCTTGAAACAATTCATATTTTCAAAATCTCAAGAAAAAATCAAAATCCGCTTCTCATGGCGAGTCAAATCGATTTTTTATTGTTTCCTCAAAAACTAAGCTAGATACAAAAATCACACAGATGATGAAAAAAAATGTATTTCAATAGTTCAATCTGATAAAAATATGAAACTAAAAAAAAACGGTGACGTACCCACTGTGACGCCACTAGAAATATTATTTCGAATATAATTGCACTAGAAGAAGCTCCATATATCACTATTAACAAAACCACAACGTTCTATTGAAATTGAGAAATGAATAGAAAAAATATTCTTCATGGAAATATTAATAAACTAAGCAAGTCCTAACTTCCTAACATGTTTATATGAACTTTATTTCCTAAAATATCACAAGGAATCACCCCTTGAATTTTTTTGGTGTTTTTTAGATACACCCTGTATATAGCATTTTCGATAATATAATTGAACCAAGAAAAAAAAACGTTCTCACCATCTCAATTCCTCAACTATTATTGAGAGTCATGGTTACTCATGGTGCTCATACCATCACCGGAAGCAAACGCTCCATAAGAACTTTCTTGAATAATTCCAAAAATAATTTATTGTGTTTTAGCTCCCTACAGAAACACCCTATATAAAGGACATTTCTCTCACCTATACAAAATTTCGAATAATTGAAGACTTATTTGGTGATAATAAAAATTGTTAAAAACTTTTAAGACTTGTCCTATATCATAATTTTATGATCTTCTTGTATGAATAAAGGTATTCTCTATTCTATTCCATTCTATTCTATTCTATTCTTCAAAAATGTATCCCAAAAAACCTTCGATCTCCTCTTGAGTTACATTCCCCTACCTCTTGAATTAGGTTCTCTCAATTACTCAATTATCGTTCCAAATTTCCTTTACCTATCCACCCACTTCGAAATTTTCGTTTTTTGCACAATTTAAGACAGCCGAAGCATGTGTATGTAACAGGTGGATGTGAATTATCGCATTTCTCGCCAATGTATAATGATGCAAGCGTTCCAGATTAACCCTTAACTACTAACGTTCCAAATATATAACGTTGTCACTAACCATACGTCTCACAGACGGGACTATTAAAATGTCCATATAAAACCAAATTTTTTTCATTTTATTTTTGTGAGCTATTCAAAAACGTTCTCTACATATTTGACGAAGAGAAAATGATGTTCAAAATAGAAATACAAATTCCATTGGCGATCAAAATTTCATAGAGGAGTACCTAATGTTCAACATTTTGACCTTGCTCTATAGAAATACTCAAATAAAATTGAAATACTAAAATTATCGATGATATTATTGTCATTCTGAATACAGTTGGAGTCGTGATAAAATATGGCAAAGAATAACTAAGTCATAAACATGCAAATTCAAAAAGATGACAATGCCTGCATATCTAGATATAGATAGATAGATAGATAGATAGATAGATAGATAGATTTATTGAAGCTTTCAATTTAAAACAGTTGAAAAACTCAAGTCATATCACAAACTTATAAATATAAATATATGTGTAAATTGTCGTCAAAAAGTGAAAAAGTATGAAAATATAGCTTAACTAACACTAAATACTAAATAGAATTGATTAAAATATCACAGTCGATCAATATTATTGTAAAAGAACACATAACACATAACATGTACAACGAGAATTATATAGGTAGGTATCACATAATAAAAAAAACAAAAAAAACAATAATTTAAGTTATTTTTCAAGAAATTCTTGTAGTGAATATGGTTCTATATCACACAATAGATCGAAAACATGTTTTTTAAAACTTCCTTCTTTTATACAGTCTACTCTGATCTTCAAGGGTATATAGTTATAAAATTTAATAGCTGCATAGTGCGGTCCTTTCTCAGTATTTTTTAATCTATGCTTAGGAATTATGTAATTTGATTTTTGCCTGGTGGGATATTCATGTTTGTATGTGTCCCTTTCGAATTTTGATTTATTATCATGTACAAAAAGTACACATACATAAATATAAATCGCATATATCGTTAGCATTTTGTGATGTTTGAAAATACCACGACAAGATTCTGTGTATTTCATGTTCAGCATAGTTCTCATGATTCTTTTTTGCATTAGAAAAATACGTTCTAAATGAGTACTTCCACCCCAAATCAAAATTCCATACTTCAGAAACGGATAAACGATCCCATAGTATGCTGTTTTTAGAGCCTCCAAATTTAAGTTTCTTCTCAATACTCTTATTGCAAAACATTTAGATGCAAGTTTTTTTGCAAGATGATCAATATGCATCTCAAAATTCAGCTTGTCATCTATATATACGCCTAACATTTTGGCATCGGTAGAGAAATATAATGTTTCTTCGGTTTTCAGTTGAATTGACTCCGGAATGCTGATATTTTTGCGGCTAGTTTTGAAAACAATGCAATCTGTTTTTGTGGTGTTTAGAATTAATAGCGGACCCAGCACACTCCCTTGTGGTACACCGCTTTTAATTTCAATAAAATCTGATAGAAAGTCCTCCTAGACGCAATCATATGTATTATAGGCGGAATTGAACTTTTATTGTTACGTAATAACTAACTATACGTCTACGAGACGGCAATCTATCTTTCACTCAAGATATTTCTAAAACTGAACCTCATACTCACATAGATCAACTTCAGGGAACTGAATGAGTGCTGGTGAATTTTAGTTCCTAGGAGCTAAAGTTGAACTTTAGCTCCTAGGAACTAAAAGGGATCTACTGGACGTCATCAAGAATAAACAACATTGTGACGGTTGGTTATTTGGGTTGAGACGCATACCTGATTTGTTTCCGATTTCAGCAGATTTGGCATTTCATACCCATGCTGGAGATATAATACACCTTATTATAGTTTAGTATTGGAATTATAAACATCTCAGTTAAGTATTTTTGTTTTGATCAGGGAAGCCTTCAAGATTCAAATACTTGCTTGATCTGTATTTCATTCGTTATTCTCGGGATGGATATAACTTGTTTTTGATTAATCACGGCAAGCAAAAGTTTTTTTGTCTCAAACAACAATATTGTTTAGCTTCATTTGATTATCAAATCAAACACAGTGTAGTATCAAAGATTCTTTGGTAGTATGGAGAGGAATAAATAATCACTATTATCCATTGTTGATATGCTCACTAACCTAACATTTTACACGTATTGTTCCTATAGCTGGCACTGGCGCGGTATTTGCCATTAGAGCACCTGGTCCATACACAAATATATGTTACTCTGTGGTTGTATTTATATTGAAACTACAATTCGAACATCCTAGAAAACCTAACCTCAATCAATCAATCAATCAATCCTTTATTGTTCATCAAAACTTCACAGTTTTATAACAATGTGAGTTCAGGCAGAGATAAGAGACGTGACGAATAATATATACTAGCAAATTTTGCTTTCGCTCGGCTTCGCTAAACGCTCCGCCTCGCAAATGCAAAATTCGCTTGTCAAACAAAGTGTCACTTTTGATCCTAATAAAACAATATACTATTATTTTTTAATCCAAAACCGTTTGTCTAACGAAGAAAAGTCAAGTGGTTCTTTTTGTGAGCAACTAATAAGAGATCACAAAACTGATTTTCATTTTGATGAAAAACAGTGGCGTGCCATTTTTTAATGTAATAAAATTATATTTTGGTCAATATCAACGGTTCATGAAAAGGTAGATGATGGATTATTTCCATTAAATTGAAGAGAATAATCTTCTTCGAAAACATATGAAAATTAATATACCATTTTATAGGTTTTTTTTTTGAAAAAAACTAAAAAAGAAGGTTGCCTCGATCGATAGTGCGGCAAGGGGGGAAACGGTCACTCGTGACGTCACAGGCAGTAAGACGACAAGTTGTCAACCAAAGCGACATGTCCTGAAATGGGCTCAAGTTTCGTTTAGCTGAAATCAGTTATGGAAAACCTGTTGCCATGGCGACGATCGTTATGATAACTAGTAAACAAAAACCCGATTCACGTGGTGAGGAAATGCGTGGTTGCCAAATTTTATCGGGTTTAGTATAGCTGAAATCAGTTATGGAAAAACTGTTGCCATGGCAACGATCGTCATGGTAACGAGTAAACAAAAATCCTATTCCCGTGGTGAGGAAATGCGTGGTTGCAAAGTTGTATCGGAGAAATATTGCTCCATTCATTAATTTTAAAAACACTCTTCAATGTAACTATCCTTCGCGTGCCGAGCTATTCGACAAAATCAAATAGAAACAGAGCCATCTTGGAATATTTACATTTCCATTTGCCATCATTTCGATTCACTCATACCTTTCTTCACGCGCACATTTTGATTCAGCAACAAACATACACGAACAATGCCTTGCTACTAAATCTGAACGATGTTGGAAAATATATGTTTTTTAAAAAGAAGGTTGATTTAAGTCGAGTCAGGTTAGATTGTTTGGAAAAAGTAAGTGTCATTTTTAATGTAGTCTTCAAACACACACGAACGATGCCTTGCTACCAAATCTGATCGATGTTGAAAAATATAGTTTTTCTAAGGAGGTTCATTTAGGCCGAGTTAGGTCATATTGTTTAGAAAAAGTAGTATCCTTCCTTGTGCGCTATTTGTTCCGCACCATTTTGTCGCTCGCTATTTTGTCTAGCTCTGTTCAATAACAAAGCTTATTTTTTCCTGACGTTATTCCCATATATGATTGTCAGAGAAGTAGTAATTTGGGAATTAATCAACGACGAACAGTCTTCAAGAAATTGATAAGAAGGGTATTCATTCGAATCAAGTTATTGTTTGAATACTAGCAAGAACTTTTGTGAAACAAAAGTTGAGGGTCGAAGACTGCGCTGATTTTTCCATTTATTGATTAGGAAAATGTCACAAGAGTGTCAGTTCAAAATGTCTTCGTTCGGCGAACTTTCTCTTCTGAGAAATCAGAAAGAGTTATAACTTGGCAACCACGCATTTCCTCACCACGGGAATCCGGTTTTTGTTTACTTCTTACCATGACGATCGTTGCCATGGCAACAGTTTCTCCATGACTGATTTCAGCTATACTAAACCCGATACAACTTGGCAACCATGCATTTCCTCACCACGGGATTTTGTTTTTTGTTTACCTGTTACCATGACAATGGTTGCCATAGCAACAAATTTTCCATAACTGATTTCAGCTAAACGAAACTTGAACCTGCAATAATACCGCAGTACAGCAGAAAGCATCAAATATAAGTGGTTACAAAAACTATTCACTTATTTCTGCTCTTGCTGTGAGTATTGGTGCAGATGGTTGGTATGTGGATTCTGGAGCTACAGCTCACATGACCAATCGAAGAAACTGGATGGAAAACTACACTGCAGATTTGGTTAGCAGAGAAGTGACCATTGCTAATAATTAAAAACTTCACAGTGCTGGAAAAGGTGACGTGGAGGTAAATTTGCCAGAAAATCCCAATACAACAATAACTGACGTTGTATTTGTACCAGGACTTTCTACAAATTTGTTATCAGTGAGTAAACTAGTCGAGAAAGGCCTGAATGTGACTTTCATCGAAGAAGGTTGCCAAATTTTCCTGCCAAACACATTCGAATGCAGAGGTGAGATATTAGCTACAGCTAGGTGTGTCAAAGGTATCTACAAGTTAAATGTTCAGCAAGAAATTGAAGGAAGAGCACATTTATCGATGTCAGAAGAATCTCAAGAATTATGGCACAGAAGATTAGGTCACCTGAACAAGTTGAGCATGAACTTACTGAAGCAAGGTATGGTTACTGGAGTTCAATATAGCAATTCAACTCTTCAACCATGTGTACCATGTATTGAGGGTAAACAAACTAGGATGCCATTTCCCAAACATGGAGGAAAAAGGGCTTCAGAAAAACTTGAACTTGTGCATTCCGATTTATGTGGACCTATGAGTGAAGCATCTCACAATGGTGCCAGATATCTTCTAATCTTCATTGACGATTTCACAAGAATAACATTCGGATATTTTATAAAATACAAGAGTGAAGTTCTGGAAAAGTTCAAGAATTTCAAAGCACTAACAGAAAACGAAACTGGCAAGAAGATTTCATCAGGAAAAATTAATAAAGTGTTAGTGAATATGGGGATGAGAAGATCCGAATCAGAGCCCTGTATATATTCACAAGTTAACCACGAATCAATTCTTGTAATTGACCTGTCCAAGAAAATCATTGTCAAAGAAAATCTAATGTCAGAATTCGACATGAAAGATCTTGGACACGCAAAACACATATTGGGAATGAAAGTACGAAGTGAACATGGACAGATATTCATCGATCAGGAGAAGTATATTCAGAACATATTAACGAAATTCAATATGACAGATTGCAGACCTGTGAGTACTCCATTAGCTGGTAAGAAATTGATGAAGCCAGAAGCAACTGAGAAAGAATGTGATCACTTGCCTTATCAGCAACTCATTGGGAGTATTATGTACATAGCAGTATGCAGCAGACCAGATATAGCATATTCTGCAAGTTTAGATCGCAAATATCATACTGGTTACATATTCAAGCTCAACGATGGAGCCATTTCTTGGGAAAGTCGAAAGCAGAAGACAGTGGCTTTATCAAGTACCGAAGCAGAATACATGGGCTTATCAGATGCAACGAAAGAAGCAATTTTTCTCAAGAATCTACTCGCTGAATTAACATGCCAAGAAATGACTACAATCATCTATAATGATAACCAGTCAGCATTGAAATTGTCTCCAAATCAAAGGTTTCACAACAGAACGAAGCACATTGACATTCGTCATCACTTCGTGAGAGAAGCTGTGGAATCGAATCAAATACAAGTGAAATATTTAGGCACAGAAGAAATGATTGCAGATATTTTCACTAAACCTCTGAGCAAACCGAAGTATGAAAAATGCTTGGAAGGTTTGGGATTGAAGAAATATGTATAATATAATGTGTGGTTTAAGGGAGAGTATTGGAAATATAATCCTCTATATATTATGATATTATTTATTTGTTATGTTGTTATTCAGATTCAGTTTTGGAAATATACATAACTACAGTTGTTTCTTATTAACATTCACAAGAACAAGAAGTTTCTTATTCCTTCAGAAGATTTCATCAATTCCGATACTCACCTATAGGTGTTTTTATATCTCCAGCATGGGTATGAAATGCCAATAAATACCGAAGTCGAAAACAAATCAGGTACGCGTCTCAACCCAAATAACCAACCATAACAATGTTGTTTATTCATGATGACGTCTAGTAAATTTTTTTCAGTTCCTAGGAACTAAAGTTCAACTTCAGTTCCTAGGAACTTGAGTACAACTTCAGCTCCTAGGAACTAAATATGTTGCCTAGCAACATACCTATTTTTGTTTCAGTAATAGAAACGTCAATTCAAGAGCTAATTCTGGTATAAAAATGGACGACTTTTGTGTCGGTTACAGAAAAAAGCCATTTTTTATGTCATCTGTAGGAGATAGTTCATGATTTCAGTAGGCATAAAAATATATACAAGATTTATTGCCGCTGCTGGCTAGGAAACCAGCCAAGGCATCACATTTGCTTTTCTGCCATGTGAAACATACCACGTGTCAACAAATCTATCAGACAAGCCTTAACTTCTGAACTATTCGCTGTATCCAAATGCAATACAATATAGGTAATGGTACCTATGTGACGAGGAAAGTTTCTGCAAATCTTTCACTTTCCGGTCACTTCCAATTTCACCGGAAGTGGCTCCGGTTTTGAATTGTTGTATGGAACACACTGTATAATATTACCTTCTCGAATTTCTTGGACGATTCTGGATCAGAATATGACATTTCCAGAAATTTCAACGCATAATCCATTTTTCGAGTCACTTTCAATTCTGTATCTGTGGCCATGATCGAACGTAAAGTTATCTGAGGACCTCAGGTGACGTCAGAAAATTATAATTGCATAGTTTTAGTGACCCGATGATGTGGTTTGATAGAAAGGAAGAGGTTGATTTGACAAAATTACATTTCTCGCGCCTCATATGGCAAAAATTTTTTGACAAACACTCCGAAAAAAGGATTTTTTGACGAATCTAACGCTGCTAATCTATTTGTGATTGGATTGAAAATGAGAACATTATTTTAATATTACGTGGGAAAATATTGGATAGTTATCTATTCACATTTGTCAAGTATGCCATGGATCGCCATGATGCATAATATTTCGCAGGCTTTTTTCGAGTCTTCTTTGAAAAACAGAACACCTAGGTAATGATAGTGATATAAGCTTCAAGACACGATATCAAGAGCAGACAGTGAAAGTGTCTTTGTTTTTTTTTAATTTCAGTTCAATTTTCACATTTTTTTTTCAATCGGCTCAAAAGTCGTTCATTTTTGTTCCATATTTAGCTCTTGACGTTTCTCTTACTGACCAAATGGAATGATTAGTATTTATCTTGTTAGGCAACACTTTTAGTGATATATCAGTTACTCTGTGTATTGGTTGAAGTTTCACAGTGAGCATTGATGGTTACTTTCTGATCAAGTCTATTGAGGACTGCTCATTCTGTCTGGTCGTCGTTTTGTTAGTATCCCAAAATAGGAAATCATCATACAACTACTCACGAAGTAAGTGAAAAGTAGTGTTGATATTGTTTTGAATCTGTACCACAGATTTGCATGTGAATAATAACGTGGAATCTTCTGCATACAAACAAGTAAATGCATTCGGAAGAATCAGAAATATTTATCATTGATGTAAAGCTTAAATCCGTATAAATATTTCCCCCTGAAATCAGAAATTGACGGGCCGAGCATTTTTTTGAAAATGACCTAGAGTGCCCAAAATCTTTTTTTCCAAGATTGCCCAACTCTTTATGTGAAATGAAATTAAGACGATGATGAAGTGTGGCCTCAATTCCTGTTGTGTCGAGATCCCTCTCCCCCAACTCACGTTCAAGTCCACCAATTTCAATTCGTTTAGTTTCTTCACTGTTATAGTCTGATGTTCACTTCACAATGGAATATCTCACTTCTGACACCAATTGTTACGTGATTTGTGTGCAGAAGCGAAAACGATACGATTTATTTTCCAACTGATTCATTATAACAAACTATATCTACTCAAGAATGTCCTACATTAGAAAATCATTCGAAATTCTTCTCTGTGAATGGATCATTCTTCACAAGAATTGGTACTTATATCAAAACCAGGAGTGTGATACTACTACTATTTTTTTGATGAAAATGTATAGTTACACAAATCCAACTCAAATTGAGAAATAACAGTATGAAAATATCAAAATAAAATGGTGAATTGAATAATGATTATCATAAAATACTACATGGTATACAAAGTCATCTCCACGACATTTAATGTCGTGGCGAGACGAGTATTTAATACTTGACGCCACTTTGAGAAACCATGCAATTCTACCAAAGATTAATAATTATCATGTATATACTATTTTTCAGTAACCTTGTAGGTAACGTTAAGTCTGCATCTTTATCCAGCCTGTAAGCGGTTTGCATTCTATTTGTGCCTCTGACTCTGCTCACTCCTGGATACTGAGTTTCCAGAAGATCCAGGCGGAATTGTCTGATGAAGTCGTAGGTTTGTAAATCGTCATCTCCGATTTTGAAGTCGGCACATGGCCCACTGAGTTCTTCTTCAGCTATATTCAGTTCTGCAATGGTTATTTTGGGAGATATCAAACTCTGTCTGAAAAAGGGTAGAATTCGTTCCACAGCATGAATCACTGCATATGAAACGAATTCTGTTTTTCTCGAATGGGGAAATGATTTTTGCATTAAACTGATATCTGCTATAATTTGGTTATCATATGAGATTCGAAAATCATATAGTTAATTCATCCCAGCAGTGTTTACACTATTCATATATCATATTTTTCATAATGTGGTAGTTTTCTTTTTTCAAAATTTCAGTTTTTGACCTTTTGGCTTGGCTCGAGTCAACTGCTCTGGTCTCTTCACTTTGAACTATGCTGTCCCATTTTCGATGTTCCTACAGGGTATCTCTCTCATTTTCAGACATAGAGATTTTCAGTTTTCGCGAACGTTAGTTTTTTGTGGACCTCTCGATACCGCGATACAGGGCGAAATTGAAAATATTGAATTTTGGGTTCCCACTCCTGTATCTCAGCTATATTTCGACTCATAGAAAAAGAAGGAACTGGATCCTATACATTTTTCGACGTAGAATCGAGTGGAGTAGTCATATTTTTGAAATGACCTGTTACTATCTAGACATAACCCGACGTTATGTTTTTTTTTTAAATAATACATCTCATATCATTTTTTATATTTGAAACATCGATGTTTTGGGCTTTTCAGAAATACACAACATCTTTACGATATTCTGATTATTAGCCTTGTATGTAGATAATTTCTAGTTTTTGAGTAGATTTTCCATTGATGGACCTTGTATTCACTTTGTTGCTGACATAGTGTTTTGGCACAGACTATATAGTTTCAATTTTACCAACATTCAAACTGTTACAAGTTTTCAGCAATATTTTTCAACTATAAGTGAACCTAATTAGTAGGTGGCTATGAAAAAAAGTCAACGCTGAATGTTTTATAATCCTTCTCACCTCAGGTTCACAGCTTTTATTGTAGATAAATAGTACCAAATATTGATGGATAAATGTTGAATGATGGTGGAATTGAAACTAGAATGTGACGAAATACTGCTCAGTAACGAGGTAAATAATATGAGAATTTGTGATACGGAGAATGTTGGCAAGTGTCACCAGAGACAAAACTACTATAATACTGTAAATTGTTTGAATACATGGTTAATACACAAGAAAACATAACTTTGGGTCATTTCTAATCAATAACAGATCATCTTGAAAATCTTACGACGCCACTGATGGAATCTGGATAAAATAATGTGAGAAACAGATCTCACTGTTTCTATAAATTGAAAGCTAGCTGAAATATATCTCAAAAACGAAACGTTCTATGAAAATGTCTTGCGGTATCCTGAGTTTCAGAAGAGAGTATTGCCAACGTTCGCAAAAACCGTGAATCTCTATCTTTCAAAAACGGCAGATATTCTGTAAGGACATCAACAATGAATAGTAGTACTTCTACTAAATATTGTTCGCGGATTTTTGAATTTCTACTACGGAGTTGGAAGCCAATTAATCAGTGTTTAGAAAAGCTAATACTTGAAATTTCACTGAAAATATCACTCAAGGTTTGATTCTTGGTAGAAGATTCTGATCACCCTCATCTCTCAGGTTCTTGTTCGACTCAATGTAATTCATGACTGGAATCGATCTAGCTAATTGATACGTTGCTGCAAACTCATGAGTTTTATCGATCTGTCCTTACGTTGACATAAATATATATAGAATCCTGATTTCCTAGACCACATCATTCATCCACTCTGTATTATCTGTTCGAGATTACATATGTATGAACTCCTTTCAAATTTTCTACATTTCGCATCTTTTTAATATATGTATATCTATTTATAGAACCTCAATAAACTAAAGATCATTTATTTATAGGTGAACATACCACATTATCCGCTTGTAAAAACTTTCAATTGAAGTGCAATTTCTAATCCATATAATCCATTATTAAACTTACGTGATGTGACTGGGCCAAATATATGTAGATACATCAATAATCCTATCGAACTCTGCCATCTGCAATAAGAATATCATGAAAAGGGACGAATCTATCAAAGCATTGGGTTATATCGTACAAAGAACAGTTCATAAAACGATCAGTTCTGCAAACATTGGATCATTCTAAATCGGATTTTGGTGGGCAGTAAGTATACCAAAAGTTTAAGACTTGGAGGTGATAAACTAGTCCTCCTCTTGGAGAGAATCTCGATCAACATCAGTAAGTTCATCTCATACGTACTTATCCAGTTTCATGTGACCAATATTCCATTCGAATCAAAATGAGCGCGGTCAGAAGTTATCTACCGAAAACTCCATATTTAAGTTTCCGTCGAGCGCAACATTCTCAGAATTATGATTGAAACTCCCATAGTTATTTTCATCTGTACTTCTGGATTGTGAGTGATGGCCCTGCTCTCATGGAAAACCTGATTATCTTGAAGTACTATTTTACAAAAAATGCTAGTGCAATTTGTCTTTCCATCAGCAAACGACCTCTCTTAAACTAGGTGTATGATGGCACATAATGCATTATTTTATGGCTGAGATATTGTTATTATCTATGAGTTATTGTTCGAATTATGAGAAGAGCAATTCTAATGATCATATTGAAAAATCACAAGGAAATATTCAGTAGTAATACTATAAGTATTTCAAAATATCCGGGTTATACATCTATAACTTGTTGAATAATTATTGTTACAGAGAGTGTCAGTCCAACAGTTGAAATAATCCGACCGCGAAACGGGAGGATTATTCTGTTGAACTGACACGATTTGTAATCATTGTGCAGGAAGTTTGAGATGCGATTATTTTTTCAGTAGTGAACGAACGTCAAAATTTTGTAATTGAAATAACGCCAGCCATTTCCATTTTGCACTAAGAAGAAAATTTCAGTTCTGAAGTGTTTCTTTCCTTCTGCTCTTTCTGGAAGCGCCTCAGTGCGTACAAATATGCCGATTGGATTTTTGTCGGGTCAGGTTTCGCTTGGTTGGCGGTTGTAGGACTGCTAACTGGTGATTACCCTATACTGATGAGGTACAAAATCCAAAAACCGGTCTGTAGGTGTCAAGTTGATCAAAAATATTCCATGCAAAAACAATATCAACAAAGATATCATCAAATACGAACATTATCTTCTGGAAGGCAAGCAGAGGTACCTACTGTGCATGAAAAAATATATGTTGTTTATGCAATGCTACCTATATTTGCTCGAGTTTGATACTCTCAATTCCATTGGGAATATGAAACTCACCAGGGCAGTAATGAAACGTAAGCTACCGTTCGCATTTGATTGATATGCAAGTCGAATATACAGCGTTGGAATGCACAGATTCAATAACAGATTCAATAGATTTAATAGGAATATCGACGCCAAAGGATGCAGCTGAAGCCAATTTGTTGTACCTTCCATGGAAATCAATATTTGTTTTCACCCGTGGGACTAAATTGACCACCTTTTTTTCCTTAAATGAGGAAGCAAACTCCTACTGTCGTTTCAGTGAATAGATAAACAACCATTAAGAGTAATCTAATTGCATCAGAAATCAATTCTGAGACCTTGGGGTTCTGTGATGCAATAATATCTGAAACGAATTCAACGACAACATTGTCCAGTATCGAATTTACTAAAGATATCCTTTCAAGGGAGATTGTGGAACTCATAGCCAATGAGAAGAGACTCAGAAAACTCTGGCAGTGGTTGAAGACTGCCCAAGCGAGGGCTGACTTCAATAGTGCAGTCCAACTGATAGAGACAAAAATCAGAGAGTTTAGGAATGTTATCTGGAGGGCCAAGGTGAACACCTTGAATCTCCGCGATAGCTCTCTTCGGAAGATGACCAAGAGGATGTAGAGAAAATTCACCCTCATCCCTTTCCTAGAGTGTGATCGTGGGAGCCGGTGTCAGATCCTGAGAAAGTGGTGATGCTATTAACAAAATCGATAAAAATCCTGCGAGGGAGGTACAGTGGGACATGGCAGCCAAACCAACCCGAATCAGGGCTCAGCCTGCGGTGCATTTGTCTCCTCAGAGTTACAAAATGTCGACCAGGAAGCTACCGCCCTACATCGCTGCTCAGCGTAGTAGCCAAGGTAGTGGATAAGATTCTACTCAGATTGATTTAGGTCTTGGTCGTAGATTGGAACTGCTCAGCATAGTAGATTTCATATAGTGTATAAAGTCTTTCTCAAGTTGAGTGAGGTCCAGGTCGACGACTCGAACCTGATCCATGATGAATAATTAGGGTTTAGCAAGGAACTTAGCACCACGTCCCAACTTGCCGGAATTGTTCAAAAGGTAAAAGAAGTCTTCAATCAGGACAGAAAAACCATCATGGTTATGATGGATGTCAAAAATGCTTTCGACACCGTCTGTTACGAGGGTTCGATTTCAAAGTTATCTGAGGCTAGAGTGCCTATTCATATCATTGAGATAATTGACTCATCTCGAAAAACGTGAAATCAGAGTCAAGGTGGATGACGCTGTTTCTGGGGATTTTCCACCCGAGGCGGGTTTTTCACAGGGGTCTTATCTATCTTCTCTCCTATACTCAATAAACACGCATGATTTTCCTCTGCTCGAGAGGACGAGTGGAGCTTTATATGCTGATGATAAGGAATTATATGCACACTCTTTCGACTCGGACATCGCCAGGATACAGATTCATCTGGACAGGGGAGGCATCCCGTATTTTGAAGAGTCAAAGATCGGAGTTAACAACAATAAGACCAAAGTGTTATCAACTTCAGTGGAAATTTCAAGAGTTATGTGACTGTAAAAGCTGCGGATGTCATGGACTCTACTGTTGTGAAGAAGCTCGGAGTAAAGCTGAACAGAGGGTTATCATTCAGGAAGAATTCAATTTCCTTACCCAAAAAAACTCAAGCCGCGATCAGGGGCTCGTATTTTCTGTTGAAGAAATATACATGACTGACATTGAATAACAAGCTCCTGATTAATCAACAGATATTAAAGCCTGTAATGACATATGCCTGTCCGGTGTTTCGTAGTATCTCGCAAACCCAAATGGGTCGGCTACAGATACTGCAGAACAAAGCTCTCCGTATTATTACTGATGGTAATCGATACTCTCGTGTGGTGAATCTTCACGAACATTGTCATGACATATCATCAACACAACAGCTTCTATAGATTCCATGTTCAGAGAAGTGAACTCACTCGGAATATCACTTCAATTCGAGCTGGACAGGGAATTCAAAGGAAGCAATAATAATTTATGAGTCGACCGACCTTTTTAGGGAACCCCTGAACAATCTGTAAGTTCCTGAGCACAAAATATGAGAGCTCGCCGAATTTCCAAGGAAACAGTGTAAGCAATGCCCTCAGAAATCGGCAAGAGCAGCATCATCCCAGTGTGGCAGTTTTCTCGCTGAGATGCAAGCGTTTGGCTGTTGGTATAAGTAGGCTGCTCCAGACGGCTGCTTCTGGCGTGGCTTGCGGATATGAGCAGTGAGCGCTGTCTCCGAAACCACATACCATCGCAAGAGGGTGTTTGTTCATATTTTCCCTCGCCTTATTCGTTAATTTCTATCATGCCAATGTTTGTATTGACCCCTAACCTAACTTGGTTGACCTCTGAGATTTGCCATTGAAAAGAGCATAGCTTCAGGAGATGGGATTCATGTGTCAGGACTCTAATCGTGGAGATTTCCCCTGGCTCACTAGTCAACTCCGCACTGCACTGAGGATTGCTTAAACTCTACAATTTTATGATAATCTGTTCCAATACAAATTGATGCCTTCTTTTTTCGAAGAGATTGATTGATAAAAAATACTGTGGAGGCATTCACTGTTATGACTGATAGTGATTCACTATTTCTATGACGTTTGTCAATGGAATCGTACCCAAAACTTGTCTATCGACCGACAATGGACGTCTCTGGGACGTCCTGAATATCCCAGATGGACGTCCTGCGGACTTTTTCGAGACGTCCACGTGTTATCTAGGAATAGATTTGTTACCGATAACTAGTTGAAGTCTGAGGACAGACGCATTTTACAGGATGGCCGAATGATAGGTGAACGGATATTATGCTTATTTCCGAGAATCTGAAGAGTCCTCGAATGAACGTGAATGCGACGATGGTTTTCATAATATTTGTTAATTGTTCATGTCATAACAAATAATGGGACCCGAATAAGTAGACTTGAGATGAGGTAAAGACAGTATCTGACGACCGTTGGTACGGAGACGTCAAACAGTGAAATCCGTCATTCCCTGAAATGCCTATAGTCATTTCACTTATTGCCGGCAAACAACGTAACTATAAATTCCGTACATCGTTTATCAAATAGTTTTAGGCTTTTCCTGTGATGACGGAAGGATGGTCCCGAATAAGTAGACTTGAGATGAGGTAAAGACAGTATCTGACGACCGTTGGTACGGAGACGTCAAACAGTGAAATCCGTCATTCCCTGAAATGCCTATAGTCATTTCACTTATTGCCGGCAAACAACGTAACTATAAATTCCGTACATCGTTTATCAAATAGTTTTAGGCTTTTCCTGTGATGACGGAAGGATGGTTCATTGAGACTGAATCAGGTTAGGAAACAGTAGTCTCTTTTGTTCTCTCACGTGATTTTCCGAAACATATACTATCTAGGAAGAACGTTCATTCATGCCACGTTTGGTTAAATTTTCAGGATGAGTAGTCTCCTTTTTTATGCAAAGATTATATTTTCCTTCCTCAACCCTTCGGCAAACAGAGTAACGGCTAAAAATGGAAGTTACGCTGTTACGCTGTTTGCCGGCAATTCGGGAAATGACTTGGCATTTCAGACAATGACGGATTTCACTGTTTGACGCCGACATGTATGCTGTTTGTTCGAAGATTGGATTGATGCCAATTGAAATTATTGATAAAATGAGTTAAAATATGATTTTTGCTATTATTTCAACATAACCCAACCTGAAACAGACAAATTATTCAATTCACAACCAGATTTATTCATGTGTGTGACTTGTCTCATGTGGTGAACTAAATAAGAATTGAACGAATGAAGATTCCATCACATTAGACATAATTATCTATTCATCTGTGGATTATAATGTGATATCACATGACTCAGTCGCATAAGAAATCTGAATCAGATGTTATTTAATTGATTTAAAGAGTCAAAGCGTTAAATGGAAACTGGAATGTATCATGCATTCAATAATATTTATTTGACCTATATTATCGATAATCGATTATAGAATAAAAATAATGCAGACTTGCTGCCTGCATTCTGATCGTCACGTATGTTATAGTTTTTTTCAGCGTTAGCAACTTTATAGCGTTTGTGTAGCGATTGCTATCAAAATTTACCTATATAGACAATACAAGAGGCAGATTGAAAGACATGTTTTCTGTCTCCCAAGTACTCATCGATTAATATGAATCACATGATCAATATTTCAGATGCATATATCGAAAGTAAAAGCTTTTTGTGTGTATGAGATTTTAAAAGAATAAGCATATAAGGTGTATCAAAATGAAATTCATATAGGTGAAAGTTATGTGAGAGGAGAGTTTTCGCATATTTTCCACTTCCCGGACACTTCCGAATCCACCGGAAATGACTCAATTTTTGAATTTTCGAATGAAATATCCTATGTAGGATCCAAAACACAAGGTGTGAATCCTCTCAGTTTTTGAGCTACAGGGTGTTGAAATCAGAGGCGTGATTTTTTTTTTCAAATCAGAACATTCGATATCAGGCTTTCGTGAACATCACTGGTGAAAGTTAAAATATGATTTTCGTCTCGAAACAAAATGTGTTTTCGCTCATAGTGAGTGCCTACTGAATTTTAACAAAATACCAAAAAAATCCCAATGAACTGAAGGAAAAACATTCTTTGGTTTTTATTTTCTCAAGTGGAAACGGTACGTTGTATGTGAGTGAGTCTGGGTATGAATAATTTCGGTTTTCAGAAAAATCAGTGGCTCACCATTTTTTTCTCGAAAATGTATGTTCAAACCCCATATACGGACGACAGTGGTGGAAATTCTAAAAAACCTTCCACGTTAAAAAACGCCTTCTTGATGATGACAAGATGTGTACAAAATTTCATGGAAATATCTGGGAGTGACAAAAAATTATGATGAATAACTCACTTTTTCCTGAAAACTTCAACACCTCTTGAAGGTAAAAAACTGACAGGTTTAGGATATATGTTGATATATAGTCTTCTTCTGAAAATCACCCAAGGATTCACACTTAGTATTATCCGCACTCAATTAATTAACGCCAGTATTGTTACATTGTTTCCTGAGACAATCATTTCGGATCAGAATGCGATTCTTTCGAAATTTCTTCAAGAATGAGACGGTACACATTCTAGGAAAAACGATGGGTATAAAAGTATAGATTGAAGAGCTTGTCCTCACTACACGTGCATTGAAATGATACTGATAATTTTATTTTATAGAAACGAGAAGAGAAAAGCCCAAAAAAATCTGGAATGATGAAGAAAACCAGGCAAAAAACTATTTTTTTTATTTCAACACCCTGTATCTCGGAAATGGTGAATTTCAGAGGATTAGTTAATGGACACTCATATCTCCATATCACATCCTGAAATTCTGCGCATATATTATGAAAGACCCAGTATAACAAGTTGACTTTCGCGCAAAGGCAGTTCAAATAATTGATCCTATGCCGACAAGAGATGTTTTTTTTCCATTGCATTTCCTATTGTATTAGTGAACGTAGCAGTAGATGTCTTAAAATCAACCATGTTCATGAGCTGTCAGTATGACATTTGTTCCATATTTTCAAACAGCACATGATGATGATAATTTGTTTTTAATAAATCATTTTTGAATATTATGATGATTTCGTGAATTTATAAATGACGGACTTTACATTCAATGACTCAACATCTATTTTTTGTAGACGGAACCTCGGACGGAACTTGAACTTTTTTCAGATTATTCCTCAAAGACATGCTAATATTTGAAGAGGTGATTCCTGGACTCATTTCAATGAGGAAACTTCACATGAACGTATTTCATAGAAGTCTCAACTTCAGAGATACCGGGTGATGAAGTTTTGAAAAATATTCAGTTTTTTTATTAAAACTGAGACATTTTCATGAAATTTCCAGTGAAACCGTTACGTTATATTTGACTCAAAAGTGTGCAGCGACGAAAGCTTTTCAAATACCGTACGATGCTATGAAAGGCTATTCAATTATGTACAAAACACACCCTCCTGTTGATACTTGATAGAACGCTTCGTTTTAGCGAAAATCGAAAAACGAGACCAGACTTCTTATTTTGATGTCTGAGTATTCCATTTCTGGCTTACCACAGTATGTTACATTTTGAAATGTTCATACCGATTCAGTCACATAGCAGACTGAATCTTGCGATCACAAAAATATACAGGGTGGACAAAAAATAATCCATGTATATGTTCATAATTTACACCCTGTATCTCAAAAATGAGGACGTTCACGAGATACATTTATATGAAGTTCAATTCTTGAAATATCAGCCCCTTGAATGATAGCATATCATTGAGGAACACCCTGTATATCAATGTATCCAAAAATATCTCTATCAAAAATATTATTGGAAATACCTCTACTCTCTACGCGAATAAAGGTGGATTGATCAGGATTATTCATAACCCTAATAACACACTTATGTCCCATGGATATCCTTAGGACGTCCTGTCGGGACATTCAGGACGTCCATAGGACTGTTGGACTTATTCAAGTTTCAATTCTACTTTTTCAATAATTGACAACAAACTGACATAACATAACTCACTATCAAAATACAGAAATACAGGGTGCCACATTACTCCCCCCCAACGATACACTATTTTGTCCTCCGAGAATGTCACTTTTTTCCTAGATCGGTTGATTTCAACTGTAGGTGAAATGCCAGTTTCTCCTTTTTTCATGTCGTTCTCTAAAAACGCGGGCTTGAGTCGATCAATGGAAACGTTTTTCTCTTTACCTTTCATCGATAGCTTGAAGTATTTATCTGTTTTCTCTAATACATTATATGGACCAGAATAGGGTTGTTCTAGAGGCTTTTTAACTGAATCGGTCCTGACGAAAACAAAATTTGTGCTCTGTAGATCCTTGGATATGAAACATTTTTTGTATCTATCATGATTAGTACCAGGGATCACTTTGAAATCAGCCATTGAATTTCGAAGATCTTCCAAGAATTTTGGGTTCATAACGTTCATTTTACAATTTGGTACTACCATTTCTCCTGGAATTCTCAGTGCTGATCCATAGAGTAGTTCTGCACTAGAAGCTCTCAATTCTTCCTTAGGCATAACACGGATTCCTAGTAAAATGGTTGGAAGAACATCCGTCCTGCTTTCGTTATTATGACATTTTAGGACTGCTTTTAGAGTTCTATGAAATCTTTCGATCATTTCATTTGAACAAGGGTGATAGGCAGTCGTTCTAATGTGCTGAAATCCCAATAGCTTAGCAAACTCTTGAAATAGGGAAGATTCAAATTGTCTTCCTTGGTCGGTGGTTACCCTGGACGGAACTCCAAACCTCGATATCCAACCATTATAAAATGTCTTCGCTACAGTTTCCGCTGTGATATTTTCTATTGGAAAAGCTTCTGTCCATCTTGAAAAACGATCAATACAGGTGAGGCAGTAGGTGAAACCATGCGAGGGAGGAAGGGGACCAATAATGTCTATATTTACATGCTCAAAACGACTCTCAGGAACAACAAATTTTCCTACAGGTGATATAGTATGTCGAGTGATTTTTGATTTTTGACATAATATGCAACACTGTGACCAATTTCGAATATCTTTCTCCATTTTAGGCCAAACATATTTGCTTTTGATGAGCTTGACTGAAGATCTCACTCCAGGATGAGACATATCGTGAATTTTCTTGAAAATTGAACGTCTTAGATTATTAGGAACATATGGTCGAATCTTGTCTCCTGAAACATCGCAGAATATTTGAGTATTCGAATGCGGAATTTCGATTTTCTTCAAATTCAGAGCGGTTTTTCCATTCAACAATGTTCTTAACTCATCATCATCTGATTGTTCCTTCTCCCAGTCAGTGAAATCTTGGAAACTAATACTGGATATCCGTGATAAAGCATCTGCTACCACGTTATCTGAACCAGAAATGTGACGGATATCAGTTGAAAACTGGCCAATGTACTCCAGATACCTGGTCTGTCTGGGAGACAAAGTATCTGAATTTTTGTTGAAGGCAAATGTTATGGGTTTATGGTCGGTGAAAACGACAAATTCTTTCCCTTCTAACATGTAACGAAAATATTTGATTGACTCATATATAGCTAACAATTCTCGATCATAAGTGCTGTATTTCCTTTGAGTATTTGTCAGTGTTTTAGAAAAAAATCCTAACGGTTCCCAGGATTTATTTCGTAGCTGATGAATTGCGGCTCCAATTGAAAAATCTGATGCATCAACCATGAGACCCAATGAACTTGTAGGCAAAGGATGAGCTAATAAAGTTGCATTCGATAAAGCAGTCTTCAGTTGGTTGAGAACATATTCTTGCACAGTAGTCCATTCGAGCTTCTTATTATTGGAAGGATTTCCTTTAAGAAATTCATTGAGGGGAGCTTGTAGGTCAGCTGCTTTAGGAATGGTTGTGCGATAAAAATTTACCATACCAAGAAAACGTCTCAAAGATTTTATATCATTTGGCTTGGCATAGTTTGAAATAGCTTCAATCTTCCTATTAGTTGGTTTTATCCCATGTTTGGAGACATTATAACCAATAAATTCGATACTATCTTTGCCAAATTCACTCTTCTCAGGATTGATTACTATGCCATGGCCTCTCAAATATTATTTTCAGATGTCTCTTATGATCTTCTTCATTTTCTGATGCTATCAGGAAATCATCAATATATGGAAAACAGAACTCGAGGTCTCGTGTTATTTGGTGAACGAATCGTTGGCAACTTTGAGCCGCGTTTCGCAACCCGAAAGGCACATATAGATACTCAGAAAGACCGAATGGAGTGATAATAACAGTTTTCTTCACGTCTTCAAGAGCCATGGGTATCTGATGAAACGCTTTGACAAGATCTATTTTTGAAAATATTTTCTTGGTGTCTAGATTGAAAGAAAAATCTTTTATATTGGGTAGAGGATATCTATCAGGAACTGTTTTCGAGTTCAACATTCGATAATCTCCACATGGGCGCCAAGTTCCGTTAGCTTTCCTGACCATATGAAGCGGACTTGCCCAAGAACTCTTCGATGGTTGAATTATCCCTTGTTCCAGAAGGTACCCAAATTCTTGTTTCGCTGCAGCTAATTTTTCAGGGTTAAGACGGCGTACTCTGCAATATACAGGAGGACCAGTGGTGATTATTTGATGGGAGATATTGCTAGACTTTGTCGATTTATTTATTGAAGAACTTGTTATTCCAGGAAACTCTGCGAGAATATCGTGATAAGGAGATTCCGCATTAATCGTTCTGATGGTAGGTGTGATGTTATTCATACACAAATCACATGCATTTGATATCTTGGTTTCCTTATCGATGATTTTTCTATTATGCAAATCCACTAAGATGCCATATCGTTCAAGGAAATCAGCTCCTATTATAGGTTTATCGATGTCTGCAATCACGAATGTCCAAAGAAAATGTCTTCTCAAACCTAAGGTTACATTAAGAGTTTGTTCTCCGTAGGTAGATATTTTTGAACCATTTGCTGCATATAATGGTTTATCTGAAGGTTGAACCTTTGTTGATGTTTTCGGTAATACAGATACATCTGCACCGGTATCAATAAGAAATATAATTATGGTAGCTGGGTCTTTGATAAATAGGCGACAATTTCTGTGGCCAATATCATTCGTCACCATTAATGACTGGCCTGAGAGTTTTTCTTTTGATGCAACATTGAATATTCACAAGGTTCTAGACATTTTGTAGCATTCTCCTTGTATCGGCGATGGTAGTAGCAAATATTTGTTCGTTTTCCATATCTTGATTCTGAACTGCTTCGTGATCTTGACCAATCGCGACGTTGGAATTTTTTTTTATCAAGTGTTCCGTTCAATTTTTCGATGAGAAGATCGATTTTATTCTCGATGGATTGGGATGAGGATTGGGATGGTGGAGAGTTTCTAATAGAATTAACCTGATCTGCGGAATGCGTGCCTTTCATCACACCATCTGCCATGCTGATCAGTTCATCGTCGGATAATTTCTCTTGAAAAGCGCGAATCAGTTGTTCGACAGTTTGTGGAAGTTTTTTGAGCCATGCCAATACGATAAAATGTTTGGTCATTTGACCTGAGGCCAGATCAGTCATCTCTCTGTAGAGTTGGCTTGGTTTTTTATCACCTAGTTCACACTCAGCAAAGAGTTTGATCATCTTTTCTTCTGCAGAAATCTGATACATTTTAATGAGCTGTTGTTTTAACATTTGATATGCATTGGGATCATTTTGAAGTTTGAATAAATTAGAATTTTCCTTGGCTAATGTACAGTCCAACATTGAAATAACTTTACCAAACTTTATCTTCTCCAAATGAACTCCATTAATGTCAAAAACTGTTTCCACCGCATTGAACCAAAGTTCAGGTTCATGTTTCCAAAACACAGGTAGGGTAACTGATTTCGTGCGATTGTATTGTATTTCGAGGTTTTCATTTTGATTTGAAATGTTTGAGGAAGAGGTAGATGGTTGATCAATATTGTCAATTCTTGGCACAGAATTTTCTATGAATGTTTTTATCAAATTTTCCAAATGTTCAAGTTTCTCTGAAAAACGTACACACAAATATTCCAAATTGTTGACTTTCGTTGACAAGAGCGACATTTCACGATCTATATTATCCTTATCATGGTTTGTATTCTGCTCTATTTCTTCGAGTATGTCGGAATAATCGAAATCATTTGGATTCTTCAAATCTGGATACTTTCCTCTTATGAAACCTTCCAGAGTTAGTTTCATATCGGATACCGTTCCACCAGAAGGTAACTTGAAATGTTGCAGTACATTGAGCAGTTGCTCTTTTTTGATATTTTGTATAAGTAGAACCATGTTCTTTCGGGGTCACCAGATGTTGGACTTATTCAAGTTTCAATTCTACTTTTTTAATAATTGACAACAAACTGACATAACATAACTCACTATCAAAATACAGAAATACAGGGTGCCACAGGACGTTCGAATTTGGTACCTTGGACGTCCATTGGACGTCTGTGGGACGCACAAATGTCCCACTTGAGGACCAACCAGGGACGTCCCTGAGGGATGTCCCTGGGACAACTATCGAATACCTAAATCCTACAGTATTCCTCATCAAGCACTACAGAGTACATCATTAGGACATCCATAGGACAACCTATCAGCAACGCTGAGGGATATCAATTGGATGTCCATAGGATGTCCCAGGGACGTACGAATTATTCTTGAATTTGAATTTTTCTGGGTCCCTCTAGGACCAGATCTTGCATAACTGATTAGGACATCCAGTTGAGTTGATGGTCCGTAGAAGGTCCCCAAATAGTTTCCCAGAGATGTCCAATGGACTTACGTGAAGGACATTGACGAGGAGTACTTATAGCCTACGAGCAATCATTCGTCGGCGAGGTGTTAGTTAACGTCCTCGCAGGGACAACATATTGAAAGTACCGACTGGGACGTCCATAGGACGTTATTTCTAGGACATTGGAAGAGTACTGTTCATGTACCAATTGGGACATCCGACGGATGTCCCTAAGGGACATTTCGATTGTTATACGATCCTGGAAATATTGAGGGCGTCTGTGCAGAGATATTAGAAGAAATGTACCATCAGGGACATTCCATGGTTGTCTAGAAGGGAAATTATATAAGATCCGGAGTCAAGCCAGAATATGTACTACTCGGGACATCCAATGGATGTCTCTAAAGGAACGTTTAAAATCATATCCCATCAGGGACATGCCAAGGACGTCCTTGTATGAACATTCTACAATATGTACCACGTGGGACGTCTAAGGGATGCTATATCTAGGACATTTGAAATGATGTACCAGCTGGGACATTCCGTGGACGTCCTTGCTCGGACATTGCATGAGATGTACGGGATGGGACGTCCCAAGGACACTTATTTTTGGTTCGGGACATTCGGACGTGAATTGTACCAAATAGGAGCGTCCCTAGGACGTTGTGTGCTATCAGGGAAGGGAATGCTGATGCTGCACACGCTCTTGATCATAAGGGATTGCTCCACGCGAAGTTAGCGTGTGCTAATGACAAATGAATGCTCCACGTCAAATCAGCGTGAAGTTTCAATGAAGAGGGAAACATCCATGCGAAACGGTAATGTCACCTGAATGACGAACTTGGCGTGAACCTGAATGACGAACTTGGCGTGAACAATAGAGGAATTCTGAAAACAAGATCCACGCTAGCGTGGTTCTAGACAAGGCCTTAAAAAAATGTATTGGTCGTCATTACTCAAATGTGGATCACTCTGTATATACTGCCAAACTTCACCAGCGGTTTCAACGATTAAAAATAGGAAGAAATATCCAAGGGAGCTACGGCCCCCTGATGCATGAAAGGGGGTTCCTGAAGAAGACCTTCTTTGAATATTTCCAATCTGGTAGAAGAACTAAACTTTCTATACCCGAATCTCAATGCGGTGAACATGAAATTATTGAGTTTCATTCAGGAGGGTATATACAGGGCGAGACTACATCAAATATTGTCCAAACTTCTTTGGATAAATATTTTTCGACGATTTAATCTCGAATTATGAAAATCCACACCGTTACATGAAAAAAGGTCCTCTTGTTCCGCATCGATCAGTTTTATCATTTTCGAGTTAAATCTTTTCATAGATACCTATCGATTTACTTATATATTATGCATAAAATTGACAATTTTCAAATCATAGTGGCTATAAAAAAATTTACTACTTTCTTTTCACCAAACAATCTCATGGAAGCGCGAGAAATAGGAAAATGATGATGAAGAGCTACTTCAATTTTTGTGCATTTTCTTTCAATTTCCACTACGAGGTAGTGTCATGCATAATATCTGGGATGTGAAGTTATCCTAAAGATTTCCACCTCAGTATTTTTCTAAATTTCAACTGTAACGTCAGCGATTTTCAACTTTCCTCTCATACGTCATTATAATATATGATTTTTAATCTATTTCCTGTTCGGAATTTTCATTCGGAATACAGTGATGTCTAACAAGTTGACTTTTGGACGAATTAAGTTGAAAATGGAACATAAATGCTCAGTCGACAAGAAATACATATCTTCATGGAATTTCAAGATGTATTATTGAATGTTGCAGTGAATGTCCTATTGATGGTTCCGTGACTTCAATTATAAGAAATTCATATTTTGTTTTATTCATAAGGAAATGATAGGTAACTATGACACGATTATCGTTTTATATGTCATGAAGAAATGAGGGAATCCAATGAAAAACAAAATAATAATTGTCATTGTGTTAATGGTGTGTTCAATATAACGATGGCGTTATAGGAATCTCCTTCCGTGCGCTCCAAGAGATAGAAAAAAACGAGCAATGATTGTTTATTTCAACCAATTTCATCTAGAAGTCTACCTGCTATACATCATTGTATTGAGAATGAAAATTCCACAACAAACATTTTCGATCAATTTAAAGTCAAGAGAGAGCAACTATACAAATTTCTTGGAAATTTTTTCCTCCTCCTTGGGGGACGGAGCATGAAATTGAACTGAAAATCTTTTAACGTTTAAATGTTAAATGACATTTATATTCAACTTTAGATTATTTCGAGCTCATTCTATAAGTCAATAAATAAAAATCATTTATCAAAAGTTTACCATATAATATCATGAAGGTGTACTTGGAAATTCGAAATTCACAAGAACACATGTTGTTACTATTATACGTTAGTTCTTACATTCCATCACAAACAACTATCATTTTCATATAAACACTATGATATTATACCAACTCTTCAGTTTTGACATGAAGAATGACATACGTAAATAAAAAAAATATATCAATCTTTTGGGTTAACATACAAAGCCTACTATTCAAATGTCAAAACCATAAAAAATCGTCATTATCCAAGTAATTTTTTAATAATATTTCAGTGTGAAATTGTCTTACCAAGTACCACTTTAGCTTCAATTGATATCCAAGAATCTTTTATCGAACTCGAATATTTGAAAAATTATCCCTCATCTTCTACTCGGGAGAATTTTCGAAATATTCGTGTTCTCGAAAAAATTTCCGGAAATAATTGAACCTCTCGTGATATTATAAGTGAGAATTTTGAAAAGAAAACAAATCAACAAATGGTGCTATTTGAGACAAAAACGTTGATAATCGCTGACGTGACAATTGAAATCTGAGAAAAATGATTATCAGAGCCTACTTATAGTATCTGATGAACAATTCAATTTGTTTTTTCTGTACTTCAAAATCGGATAGTTAGTAGCGGCGCTATGCCTTGAGGCGTTCTTGTCAGTAGGCCTGTAAACTAATAGATTTTTTCAAAATGCACTTGCAATTTTTGTTAGTCTCTCAGGTACCTATTCTTCAATCTCTGTCTGATACTGGCCAAGATTTAAATTTAGGTATTCAAAAATCTTAATGAATGAATGTGTTCAACAGATTTCGAACAGTATCCTGATTATTTCATTTCTATTCCTCTAACGAATTCTCAACCTTGATATCTATAGCCGATTCCTGATATCTCGGTAATGATGAATGTCATTATACCATACCTTCTCAAACTATTCCACATTACTGATAAAGACCGTCCGAATCTGATGACACTACAAACACATGCTTTATTAATTCACTGCTTCAGCTAATTGAGATATACTATAACGATCAATTCCAAATTACTGAGACAACGCCGGAGTGTGACAATATAAGAAGGAACATTTAATGACTGAAACAGTCTGTAATGGACTGAATAGGTCAAGATGAGAGAACATTAATGATTATGCCTGAAAAATTCTTTTACACTGGAGGCGTATATTCTGATTTGCGTACCAGATTTCTATCAATGCATTAAGTTTTTCAGTGACGAGAAGCAAATAACAATGTGATTGCTCCAGCAGATTTGTGATTTCATTGATAATATGATTTTTACTCATTATTCCAGATTTTTTGGGATTTTCTCTGCTCGTTTTTCGAGTAATTCAAGTGAACATTTGATCGGCTTGGACATGAGCCCCTATGCAGCTGAAGATATCGTACCATGTCCATACAATCTGTACGCTATCTCAAACCACAGCGGTACCACCTACAGCGGACACTACACAGCCTACTGCAGACATCTATATACGAAAATTTGGCACGAATACAATGATTCCCTGGTTTCTTCAATTTCGTCGAACTCTCTCGTAAGTGAGGATGCTTATATTCTTTTTTACCAACAAGAGGCTCACCCCAAATTCGAACAACGTGATGTTGACTCTGTGAAGAGCTACTGCTCCGTAGCTGATCCCGATAGCACCCTTCGTACAGTCCACTATTCCGCTGATAACCACGACATGTTCAACACAGTCGTGGAGAAGCATGAAACTCCAGTTTACCTAGCTCCAGCTGCACACTCTGACCCAGTAGATATTGTATACTCTGGTCCAGTACTGAATGTATACTCTGCCCCAGTACAGAAGGTATATTCTGCCCCACTTGCACATGCTTGCTCCAGTACGTGCATCCCAGTATGTGCAAGCTGCCACAGTCGTTCTTTCTGCCCCAGCTCACTTGTGGAGTGAATGAAGTGGAAAATCATTATTTATTTATTAAGTTATGTTTATATGTTTATTCAATTTGGAATATATTTATTCATACATTTTACAAAATAGCTCAAAATTGTACATAGTGATTATAAAAAGATCGGATTCGAGTTTTTTAGTTTTCTTTGCATTTTCTGAGAAAATTCACCATAGTAATGTATATATTTCCTTACATCATCAGAAAGAAGAGATTTCAACGTACAAAAAACGCCCCGAGTTTTTTAAAAAGCTCATATTTTGACACGAGAATGTTCGATTGGAAATTCGGGTGTTTTCTCGATTTAAGGTCAATATAAGAAGAAAAAAATTAATATTCTAAATCAAAAAAATTACAGTGTCTTTGGGACATGAAAATATGAGTTTTGACCAAATTTCGTGAGAGAAATTTCATTTTTGCATAAGATAGAAATAAAATAACAAGAACTTGATTATATGAATTTTTCTATTGAATTTTGAGGTTATGTAAGAAAAGGGATAAAACAAAAGTTGTAGGTCTCTTCATTACCTACAACTTTGCTTTCCAACTTTTTGCCATAGGGCTCGTAGTTCTGCTGGAAATCAAGATAAACCGTTTTTCCACCTCAGATCGCCCGTAAATTATTTCTCCTTCCATCTTTGTCATGTTCTCTTTCTTTCTCAATGAGATTCATCCTTCTATGATTGTTCTTCACATTATCGTTTCCAAAGGCTGGTCTATTACAATCATTTTCCATCAATAATTTCTCTCGAAAAACTGACATTACACTGTACTGCAATCAGGTCAATAATAAATATTGTTTAATAACATATTCAACCGACTCAGCATATTCATTACTGAACAGGTATAGAAGGTAATTATGTAGGACAGATTGCATATAGCTACGGTGGTGTATGGCTCACTAACAAAATGCTATTATATTGGGTGTAGAAAATGTGACGAGTTTTATTAATCTACCCTTATCCCGATTGCTACATTACATGGCGATCCTGCCATAAACTCACACAGTAAAGGTATTTGAGGAGTTTGTTGGTGAAATAAGTGTGAAAATGGGAGGAAAATCATCGAAAGAAGAAGTAATCATAGCGCAGACAGCAAGTGGTGATGCCGATGCCAAGCTATCACACATCACAAGAACAGAATGGTTGCTGATTTGTTTGGTGGTATTAGGCTTCGTAGTCCTGGCCTATTTTATGATTAAAAAGTGGCGGAAAAATCTCAAGAAAATGGTCATTCATGAGGTCATCAGATGTCAGAGCAGAGACAATCTGAATGCTTCAGTTTAGTGCAAATCAGTGCAATTGGACAAATAAATAGACGACAAAGACTTGCTACAGTGTAAAGACAAAATTAAACTCAGTGGAAATGAAATGTTATAGAAGAAATGCTCCTGGTATAGAAGAAAAGCTCCTGTTATAGAAGAACATATGGTAACCGCATAGAAGAAAGAAGAGCTCCTGCTTGGCTATTTAAGTCCGAAACTATGAAGAATTCGAGGTAGTAAGAAGATATACCTTGGGTGAGCGAATTGTATTAATTGTCGCCACATATTTTATTATGCATTTTTGGGTTTTATCGATTACATAGGGACAATGTTGTATGCTATTATCATTTCTTTTTGATTTTGCGGATATTTGTGCACTATATAAGCTTGGAATGTTTTTTTTTTTCTTCATAAATGCCATCCTGGGAAGAGATCAAAACCGAACTTTCGATAAATAAAGAAAATCTATATAAAGAGTCTAAGCGAGCAATTAAAAAGAATACTCCCAAAAGTGAACATATTAGACAAGAAATTCGAGATAACCTAGTGAGATACTTTAATGAATACACTCGGATTGTCGCTATTTTCATTAATTCTTTAAATGATCAACAAAAACAGTGGGTTAAAAGGAATTTCCTTATAATCAGGGATCGAGTGGTTAGGTCATTCCAAATACTAGATACTAGATATAAGGTTCCACTGTCTTCAGTTGAATCAATAGATCCATCCATCTTAGAAGACGATAGCGAGGACGAAGAAGAAATAATGCCTCTATCCGCTGTAGAATTTTTCAATTTAGCCCATAAACTAGTGCCAAACGAATTCAATGGATCTCCCGATAAATTACAATCATTTTTAGATGCATTGACCCTGCTAGAAAATAATGTGGAAAGTCAGGAAGAAAATGCTGTTGCTTACATAAAGACTCGATTGACAGGGAAAGCTCGAGATTTGATTTCTAATGAAAACACAATTTCAGATATTAGTAACGTTCTCAGAAATGGAATAAAAGGAGATAGTTCTAAATTTTTATCTGCTAAATTATCAAGTTTAAAACAAAATTCTAAAGACACGAACACGTACGCCACTGAGATAGAGTCACTGACGACTGACTTGAAAAGAGCATTCATTAGCGAAGGAGTCCCACATAGCGTAGCTGAGAATTATGCGACTGATATTGCCATTAGGACAATGAGTCGAAATGCTGCTTCCGAAAAAGCACGTTGGGTTATGGAAGCGAGTAACTATAATAATATTCAGGAAGCAATCGCAAAATTTGTAAACATCGACACCACACCCAGTACTTCCAATGTATTTTACGTTGGCGGTAACAATAATAATAATAATAGTAGAAATAGTTACCGCGGAAGAAGGGGTAACAATAATTTCGGATATATTCGTAGTAATCATTGGCATAGAGGTAACGGTAGCAGTCGTGGAAATTGGCGTGGAAATCAAAGACGCCAATATCAAAATTTTGCCCCGACAAGGTCATCGAGTTCACAAAGTTTCCCAAGATATAATTCTCAGGCACGATATGTGAGGTCCTACGAATCAGAGCCAGCTCCGGAAAACCAATCGGACCCCCAACGGGTGCGATTGGGGGAAATGTGAAAAATATATTTACTTTTAATTTATCACTATCCAATTTTGTTTTTCTTGAGAATGAAATGACAGGGACTGAAAATACTTATTTAGTTGACACTGGTGCTGACATATCCATTTTCAAAAGAACCAAAATCAATCCAGATCAGATGATAGACATTTCAAAACGCTATAGAATTAAGGGTATTACTGATGGTCTAACCGATTGTCTGGGATCTACAGAAACAAATATATTTATTAACGGGTATTCTTTGAAACATACTTTTCATATTGTGGATGAAAATTTTCCTGTCCCAGCCGACGGAATTCTTGGTCGAGACTTCATCTCAAAATATGCATGTATATTGGATTATAACGATTGGAGTCTAACAGTACGCTTAGGTCATGGAAAAACTACTGTTCCGATTCATAACAGTCCAGAAGACGATACTATTGTAATACCATCTCGTTGTGAAGTTATACGAAAAATAAAATTAATAGACATTTCGAAAGATACATTAATAATGAATCAGGAAATAAAGTCTGGAATTTTTGTCGCAAGATGTATAGTTTCCAGTGAAAATCAATTCGTAAAAATAATTAATACCACAGCAGAAAATGTTATCTTGAGAAATGTACGTTACGAAACAGCAGACCTAAATGATTTCGACATTTTCAATATAGAAATAGAAAAAACCGATAGGCAAGCTATTTTAATGAAACAATTAAACATGAAAGTACCGGAATTCGTGAAAGGCGATCTGTATAATTTATGTAGTGAATTTGCTGATGTTTTCGCTTTGAAATCGGATAAACTTACGGTTAATAACTTTTATAAACAAAAATTGAAATTGCGAGACAACAGTCCTGTTTACACTAAAAATTATCGTACACCTGCACTTCAAAAAGAAGAGATTAGTAGACAAGTGAATAAAATGTTAGAAAATGAGGTTATAGAACCCTCAACATCAAACTATAATAGTCCGGTGTTGCTAGTACCGAAAAAGGCTACTGATGGTCAAAAGAAATGGCGTTTGGTTATCGATTTTCGACAGCTCAACAAAAAACTAATCGCAGATAAGTTTCCTTTGCCGAGAATTGACGATATTTTAGATCAACTCGGTAGGACGAAATGGTTTTCGGTTCTTGACTTAATTTCTGGTTTTCATCAAATCCCACTAGATAATGAATCAAGAGATCTCACCTCCTTCAGTGTAGACTCAGGTTCTTATCGATTCACCAGACTACCTTTCGGGCTTTCGGTCAGCCCAAATAGCTTCATGCGAATGATGTCGATAGCTTTCGCAGGGATAACACCAGAAAAAGCATTTTTGTACATGGACGACCTAATTGTTTTGGGTTGTTCAGAAAAACATCATCTCAATAATCTCAAGAGTGTATTTGAAACTTGCCGGAAGTTCAATTTGAAATTGAATCCTGAAAAATGCCAGTTCTTCAAAAAGGAAGTAACTTATCTAGGTCACAAAATCACAGATAAGGGGATTCTTCCCGACGATTCAAAATTCGACGCTATTTACAAGTACCCGGTGCCTCATGATGCTGATGCTGTTAAAAGATTTGTTTCCTTTCGTAATTACTATCGAAGGTTTATTCCAAATTTTGCAGCGATTACATATCCTTTGAATAAATTGACAAGAAAGAACACTGAATTTGTCTGGTCGCCCGATTGTCAAAAGTCATTCGATAAACTGAAAAACGCATTATTAAGTCCCGAAATTTTACAATATCCAGATTTTTCAAAAACTTTTATTGTCCATACAGATGCTTCTAATATAGGATGTGGTGCTTTATTGAGTCAAAATTTCGATGGCCAAGAGTTACCTATTTCGTATGCATCTCGATCATTCACTAAAGGCGAATCAAACAAATCAACAATTGAAAAAGAACTGACCGCTATTCATTGGGCCATTAAGCATTTTAGACCTTACCTGTACGCTCAAAAGTTCATAGTCAAATCAGATCATAGGCCGCTTGTTTATTTATTCTCGATGAAAGATCCATCTTCTAAATTGACAAGAATGCGTCTAGACTTAGAAGAAGCCGATTTTGAAATTGAATATATAAAAGGGAAAGATAATTCTGGAGCCGATGCATTATCCAGAATTAATATCAAGGAACTGATTGATATTCAAGAAAATGTGTCACAAATACTTGCCATCACAAGGTCAAAAACAAACCTGCAAGAAAAAAGAAGTTCAACCCAACTAATACAAAAAGAAATAAAGGAACCAAAAGTATATGAGACATTAGATAATATTGGAAACTTGAAAGTACCTACATTGAAATTTAAAATTGACCGGTCATCAGTAAAGATAATAATTTTTGAAAATAGAAAAATGAGCGCTCATAATCAGATAATCCCTATCGTTAATGGTGAAATAGCTTTAGAGCAATTATTGCCTCGTCTAGAATCAATGGCGAACGATTGCGGTATTTCAAAATTGAAAATATATGTAGATGATGAAATATTCAAGAGGTGCAATATTAATCAATTCAAAGAGAAAGGTCAAACAATTCTGAAAAATTTAATCGTTATTCTTTGCAGGGTACCCAAAATAATAACGAAGAATAATGAAAAACAAGATCTCATTAAAAAATACCATGATGATCCTCTCACAGGAGGTCATTGTGGTCAGAAAAGACTTTTGAAAAAACTGAAGTCGACATATAAATGGAAAAATATGTCTCGTGATGTCTCAAATTACATACGAACATGTAAAAAATGTCAAATCAATAAAAGTAAAGTAAAACACTTAGAACCAATGGTCATAACACCTACGCCCCAAACGGCTTTCGACATAGTTTGTATCGACACGATTGGTCCATTTCCCAAAACAAACAATGATAATGTATATGCAGTAACTATACAATGTGAATTAACAAAATACGTAGTCATCCTACCCATTCCCAATAAAGAAGCTAAGACGGTGGCTAAAACTATTGTCGAAAACTTCATCCTAGTCTATGGTCCGGTAAGAGAAATCAGAACGGATATGGGTACCGAATATAGAAATCAAATTTTAGAAAACATCCTGAAGCTGTTAAATATTGATCATAAGATTACTACTGCATATCATAGTCAAAGTATTGGGGGGTGTGAACGCAATCATAGAGTCTTAAATGAATATATTCGTATGTACGTAAATGATACTCATAGTGATTGGGAAGACTGGATGAGGTATTATGCTTTCTGTTATAATACAACACCCAGTACATATCACAACTATACGCCGTTTGAATTAGTTTTCGCGAAAAAGGCCACTCTTTCTGAAAAACTGTCCGGTTCGTGTGTTGATCCACTTTACAATATAGATGCATATGACCAAGAAGTTCGTTTCAGATTGCAATCAGCACAAAAGCGCGTTAAAGAATTCTTGGAAAAAGCCAAACAATCGCGTAAGTGTGCGTATGATAAAAGTGCAACATCATCATTTAATTTCGAACCAGGTGATCTCGTAATGATAACGAACGAAGATCGTAAGAAATTTGACTCATGGTATGATGGTCCTTTCACAGTTATAGCTGACGACGGTCCAAATTGCACAATATCTAATAATAAAGGCAAAGCCACGATAGTGCACAAAAACCGTATTCAGAAATTCGTTTCATGATATTATATTAAATAATTACGTAGGTACCTATAGGAATTTCACAATTGGCCAGAATAATAAAACAATATATGTATAATTTCAATTTTATAAACACAAGACTATATCATAATATATAAGCTGTTATATTTCATTTTTGTGTATCAGCGATTTCAATATACGTATTTACTTTTGACATAGATTAAAACTTTTGTGTAGGCAAATATCTAGGTTAATGGAATAATAACATTATATACAACAAATTAGGGAATTTTGTATTGTAATGAAATATTAACATATTAGGGAATGTTTTATGTACTTGAGCCCCCGAATTTTTATCAGAATGCTCTTCATTTATGCGCAGAATGAAGATCATTCTCTAAGAAAGGGAGGTGTACTGCAATCAGGTCAATAATAAATATTGTTTAATAACATATTCAACCGACTCAGCATATTCATTACTGAACAGGTATAGAAGGTAATTATGTAGGACAGATTGCATATAGCTACGGTGGTGTATGGCTCACTAACAAAATGCTATTATATTGGGTGTAGAAAATGTGACGAGTTTTACTAATCTACCCTTATCCCGATTGCTACATTACAACACAACAAATTTTTATGTCAGGTTTTCCCGTTAAATTACTGATCGGCAAATGTTTTTCGTTACCAAGAGGAATTTATCCGATGAAAAAGCTCTTGTGCTTTAACTGTTGATAAAAAATAAAAAAAAACAAAATTTATCAAAACACTTGTATCTTCGCTTAAAAGGAAGATATGGAAGTGATGATGTGAACACCATTGTGATAAGAAGGGACCGCACTTCAATCCTAAGCATAATGAAGCTGAGTTCAACCACTCACCTTTGAAACAGGGCGTTATCAAGTCAAGGGCGAAAGAAAAACTTTGAGTTATGACGCCCGCGAAACTTTTTCGAAGGAACACTCTTTACTCAGTCAGTACACTTACATTCGATGGATATCCATTGGACATCCATTCAATTTATTTGGGATATCCCGAGAATATCTAGTGATATCTGATGTATATTTTATGGACGTCCAATGACGTGCCGAGTGGTAGAAGCCGGACTCCCATGAGATATCTTTCAGGGACATACGAAATATATCATAAAGGAAGATTATGTTTAGTGTTATTACATCTCAGAAATATTGAATATACATACCTAATATAAGAAAAAGAATATTATACAGGGTCCTGCATCTCACCTCCCGTCTTCTATTGCGTCAGAATTTCGATATTTTGGAGGATTCGTTTGTCTCATAGGGCGCATACCAGGAACATAATTTCGATTATACAGGGTGTCTCAAAAAAGTGTGACGTCAAAATGATGTATATTTTCAAAGGCATGCCATTTATGTTGTTGTAAATTTGAGTGATTTCAGTGGTGACATACATACTCCTGGAATTTAATTGAAATCGGTAAAGTGATATTCACGTAAAAAAAAAATCAATTTTGCACCACAGGTCAAAAACATTAATAACTGAGAGAGTGCTTGATCAAAAGAGAGATACATATCAAATGAGGCCTAAGATGATCGCTAATCGAGTTTGATTGACACGAATCATCACAGGATGATATTTTCATGACATTCGATGCGAGAATAGAAAACAATTTTTCTTTATAAGTACCCCACCTACAAGTTATTCGCTGAAAACTCGCTCCATCAACTATTTTAACAGTCATTTGAAAGAATAAAAAACGAAGAAAGCTTTGATAAACAATTTCAAGTTTTAGTAATACACTTTTCAAAAACTAACAAATAGGAGTATTGCCCTCGGTATAACCTGAATATTGAAATGTATGTTCGATATGTCTCCCGTTCTCTTGCAGTCATAAGTGAATATCATTAAGGAATGACCTTGCCACTCTTCGTAATAGGTCGGGTGTAATGGTTTGAAATGCGTTAAGGATTCTTTGCTGCATATATTTTCTTATATAGTAGGAGGTTCTTGATGAACGATGTCCTTAACATAGCCCCACGAGAAGAAATCCAATTTTGATGACTTAGGTGATCTGGGCGGCCACTCACTTGGTCCTCCTTTTCCAATCCACAGATCTGGAAAGGTTATGTTTAATTGGTCCCTGACTCAAAATGTATAATGAGCTTGGGCTCCATCATGTTGTAGCCATATCGCATTCCTCACAGCTATATTGGTAGATTCTCACATAAGTATAGCAATTGGTTTTGCGTAGAATTCAGATACATGGGGCCATTCAAAATCCCGTCGGAAAAGTAGGGACCAATAACATGTTCACCAATGATTCCCCCCACACATTAATTAACCATCTGTGTTGTCTATTAATCTGCCTAAAAACCCTGTGATTGGAGTAATAATGGAAGTTGTGACGATTTACATATCCATTCTTATGGAAGGTGGCCCCATCAGAAAACAAAACCTTATCAAAAAAGTCGAAATTCAACCCAATATAACCTTGCGCCCAGTTGCATAATTCGACATGTTTTTCTAAATCTTGTTCAAAGAGTTCTTGATGAAACATTAGATCTATGATGAAACTGAATATGATTGGCATCGAAACGGTTGTCTCTTAAAATTTGTTGAACAGTTGTTTTGCTCACGTCCAGGGCATCTGCAAATGCTTGCCGGCTGATGGAAGGATTTCTCGTAACCGATAACAGCGCAGCCATTTTCTTCATTTCGAACCGCTCTCTCTTCAACTGGTTTTGTATATCTTACATTTCCGGTTCTTATAAACCCATTCAATAAGTTCTGCAGGCTCTTGTTGTCTGGATGACGTTGTTCCGGATACCGTAGTTCATAAACTCGACTCGTCAAAAAAGAGTTTTTTTTCACTTTGTCCTAATATCAGAATCATATCTGTAAAGCACCCCTTTTCTTGGGTTGGCCTATACAGGGGTCTTCACAAAGTTACTGATTCACTGGGTTCGTGAATACTTAGGCAGGAGTAAGATTGGTGTATATAGACATTAATACGGCAGTTCAAAATACATAAATCTCTATTCAGCAATCATCATAATATGGACAGGCAGAGTTGACATGGAAGTAAAACAGATGTGCTTACATAATATTGGTTGGTTATACATGATGACAGGATGATGTACACTCGCACTATTATACTGGGTCACTTTGAAAAGTTAATACAGTTTTATAAAAGTTCAATAATTCTCGATACACATCTATTGCAGCAACACAATATGTTCACTATGTACAGACTTTTAAGCAATTTCTAATATCAACTACATATCACGTATAACTAGACTGTTTAGCAGAGTTACTGGTTCAAGACATGAGACTTCGTATCAAGAGTTCGATCAAGACTTACTTTTATGCCAAAATTCCCTGCTTTTATACTGAGATTTGGTCATAAATTTAATCAGAATTCATTAGATTTTCGCTTAGTTGAATTGACCTCGAATTAAAGTGCAAAAAGAGTGGCTTCGGATGTTTTCAGAAATAGTTTTTAATCTAATGGATTTTTATCATAAATCATTTTGCAAAAATCGATGTCAGTTGACCTTGGGTATTACTTAAAATTAAGTACAGAAAAAGGATTTCAATGTTCATCTGAAAAGATTTTAAACTAATTGATTTTTGTAATAATTCATCTGACCTCTACCTATCTTTGGCCCGCCCCTCTGCTGTGGCTCAGTTACTTAGCTTATACATTCCCTGTACACTCTTTTCTAACTTTTATTCACATCTTTTTTTTGCTGTTCCTGTGTGCCACTATCAACAATGTTACAAAGGTAAAGTACCTAATAATAAACCTATTACATATATGCATTTCTTGGGATTTGAAACAAATATTCATATTTCCAACAAGAGTTAATTCACGTAATAATATTGCTCTATCAATCTATCCTTCTAATACTCATTGGATGCATTCGAGTTCAGATACCTAAATATTTATTGACCTAATTAAAACGACCTTCTACTTCCTATAAGTGTGAAGTGTCTAGCATTAGTATTTGTTATGCTATTTTTGGTCGAGTCTTCGCGTTCATTACATTCGATCCATCCCTCGTAGACGAAATTCCATATTTTAACATATGAATTTCGTTGCCATATATAGATTATGATCTGTATTTCTTTCTAGCGCTATCATTACGTGAACTTCACCCATGAAACATCAAGAGCATCTTACAACATTCTCGAAATTGTTTATATGAAGTTGTGACCCAGTAAATTATAGTATCAACAAATAAAATGAATGAGATATTTGAATGATCTTTGGTAGGTACCTGCAGACCTCTCTTACGATAAATATATAGAGTCGTTCATGCAAAATTCCTATACCTGAATAATATAACTATTATTAATTATAATTATTATTAAAATTAAAATTATTGCATTTTTTTTCACACTATACTACTACCTACGAAAATTTTAGACAATTTCCAATATCTATACTTATCTCTACTCTGGTAAATTATGAAATAAAGCTAATTACATGCATATTGGTGGACGATGGTCTAACGAAACCTATACCTATAAAATCAAATCACTCACTCAGTTGATCGACGTTTAATGGTAACCTTCAGGTTACGTCCCATTTGATAAACCCATCGCTCGGTCGGGGTGTTTGACCACTGGGCTTCTTGGGTAGATCCAGGCTGGTTCAATGGATGGTCCTCTCGCTGTCCTGGGTTAGGTGCCGGGTATGGCACAGAACGGTTCAGGGGTGGCCTTTGAGGTATCATAGGCCCAACACCTGGGGCGATGTTCTCGTGCTCATAGGGTGGTGAGTTGGATCGCCTTGCTGTTGTTAAATGGCCCTTTTGAGAATCCAATCATGGTCCTCTGCCTGCCCTTGTGACCTAGTATTATATCTAGACTGCGATACTTGAGTATTCATATTGTCCTGTGTTTTGTTGTGCTCCAGGTCTTCCTCACAGTTTTCTTCATTCACTTCCTTATTCTTTCTTTCATTTTCAGAATTATTTTCTTCGTCTCCTTCTTCCTCCTCTTCGTTATCCTCTTCTTCCTCTTCTTCTGAAACATCAGTGGTTGATATGTCAAGTGGTTCGTCATTATCGTGTTCTTCTATGTTTTCGTGATCCTCAGGATTTAATTCTTCATTGTATGTGTTAAGATGCTCAGAATTCTCTTGATCTGTTTGTTCTTGCGGTAATCTTATGATTTTACTTGGATTAGTATCAATAACTGGTTGAGGGGTTCTTTCTACCAGATGTTTAGGAATTGTTCGATCATTTTCTTCCTCATCCATATCTTCCAATCCCCGATATCTTTTCAGTCGGTTGGCATGTACCACTTGTTCTTTTCTTCCATTGATTTCTTTAATACGATAGGTTACTGGTCCTAACACTTCAATTATTCGGTACGGTCCTGAGTACTTGGGATAAAATTTATGAGCTAAATGACGTCCGGCCTTGACGGCGGGCGAGTAAAGATATACACGATCTCCTAAGTTAAGTGATGTCGGTTTGGCTTTTCGGTTATATCTTTGCACCTGTTTTTCGGCTTGTTTATTCAGATTTGATCGAGCCACTTCATGCGCTATTTGCATTCTCTGAACGATTTCTGTTGCATAATTGTCATCTAAGTCATAACGAACCTGTGCATGTTTAGTTATTAAATGTAATGGCATTTCCATATCTCTACCGTACATCAAGAAAAATGGAGTTTCTTGAGTTGATTCGTGCACGTGATTGCGATATGCCATGGTGGCGAATGGTAACCATATGTCCCACGAATCGTTGTCTTCGGTCACATAATGCGATAAAGTGGTTTTTAGAGATCGGTGCATTCGTTCTATCATTCCGTTTGATTGAGGGTGATATGGAGTAGTTTGAAGTTTCTTGATTTCCAAAATTTTGCATATCTCTTTAAATAATTTTGAGACAAACTGCTGACCGCAATCCGTTAGTAATTGTCGAGGTGTGCCATATTTTGTGATGATGTTTGTTACGAAAGCTCTAGCTACCGTATCTGCTGTTATATTTGGAAGCGGAATACATTCTGGGTATCTTGTTAGGTAATCCATGACAGTGAGGATATATTTATTTCCATCTTTGGTTTGGTTGAGAGGTCCAACTAAATCCATAGAAATACGCCCAAACGTAGCGTATGGAACTGGTAGTTTCTGTAGTTCTGCGGGAGGTTGGTAATTGGTTTTCCGTAAATTGCAAGAATGGCATGCATTGCAATATTTTATAACATCTTGTCTCATCCCTCTCCAGAAGAAATCCCGGTGTATTGCATCTAGGGTTTTCTTTTGTCCTGCATGACCATACATAGGGGAGTCATGGTATATTTGTAGAATTTCCTTCACCATGGCTTTAGGTGCATACAATTTGTCATTTCGGTCCCCTTCTTTTCTCTTAACGTAAAGGATATTATCTGGGCATAGATAAAATTGGTTATCGTCGTCCAATACTTGTGGTATTATTTGCGAAATGATAGGGTCTGCTCTCTGCAATTTACTTAGTTCCTCTTTCGTCCAAATAGTCGATAACATTGGGCTATACTCCTGCTCTTCTTCCTGAGTTACCAAAGCTATTGCAGCTAATGGACTACAAGTTGCCTCTGTAGATGTCTCCTCTAGTTCTACCTCTCTTAGCCTGGTTAATGAGTCAGCGTTTCCATTTCTCTTTCCCGGGCGGTATTTGATATTAAAACTATATTCCATCAAGAACATTGCCCATTTGGCAAGCCTTGAACTGGCATCTTTTATGGTTAAAAGATACACCAATGGTCGGTGGTCGGTAATAATGGTGAAATGAGTTCCAGTCAGGTAACACCTATACTTTTTCACAGCCCAAATTACTGCCAAACATTCACGCTCTATTGTTGAATAGCGTCTTTCTGCTGAGTTCAAGGTTCGGCTAGCATAACAAATTGGATGTTCTATATTATCATATTCTTGACTCAAGATTCCACTAATAGCAGTAGCGGAGGCATCTGTATTTATAATGAATTGTTTTTGAAAATTTGGGTACTTCAAAATAGGAGGAGTAATGAGAGCCTGTTTCAGATGTTGAAAAGCCTGTTCATGTGGTTCCTTCCAAACAAAGGGGGTATTTTTCTTGGTGAGATTCGTAAGTGGTTGGGATATTTCAGAAAATCTTGGCACGAATTTGCGGTAAAACCCACAAAGTCCTAGAAAAGCTCGTATTTCTTTTACGGTGGATGGACGAGGGTAATTACGGACTATCTCTGTTTTTTCGGGGTCTGTCTGACATCCAGCTGCTGATATGATGTGCCCCAGATACTTGGCTTCATTCTTCATAAATTGGCATTTGGTTGGTTTGAATTTCAAATTACTGGCTCTCATTCTATCAAATACATGTCTCAGTCTGTTGAGGTGTTCATTTAGGTCAGATGAGCTGAACACTATTACGTCATCCAAGTAGACAAGACATTCGTTTCCAGTCAAATGGGCTAGAACCGAATACATCAGTCTTTGCCAAGTTGCTGGACTATTCTTTAAGCCCATAGCCATGCGATTGAATTCATAATGGCCAGTAGGGGTGGTAAATGCACTTTTCTCCTGATCTCGTGGGTCGAGTTCTACTTGGAAATATCCACTAGCCAAATCTAACACACTGAAAATACTGGAGCCAGTCAATTGATCTAAGGTTTCTTGGAGATTTGGTAAGGGAAAGAAATCTGTTTTAGTGATTGCATTAAGATCTCTATAGTCGATACATAGACGAAATTGGGGTTCTTCTCCAGGATGCAATTTCTTCTCTACCAATATTGCTGGAAATGACCATGGTGATGAAGATTCACGTATGATTTCATTTTCTAGAAGATCTTGAATTTCTTTGTCCAGTATTTTCTGACGTTGGTAGGGTACTCGGTAAGGTCTTTTTGAGATAGGTGGTACATTTTCTGTTATAATTCGATGTTTTACTCGAGAAGTACAAGTCAATTTGTGTGTTGGAGCTCTGAATATGTCGATATATTCCGTGATCAATTCTACAAGTTTTTCTTCTCCTTCTCCTTGTGGATTAGATAGCTGAAGCTGCTCAAGAATAAGTTCAGTATCTTGCATGCTCACAGAGCCAATTGTTTTTCTTCTTTTTTCCTGTTTACTTGGGACTTCACATTCTGTTTCAAATGCTCTGGCTATTATTTGTTTTCGCTGAATCACTACAGCACAATTGAGAACGTTAATCAGTTTTACAGGTATTTCTTGGTTCTTGTGACAAATGGATCGGGCTACCAATATTCCGTTGATCGAGTCCATAGATTCAATTACGATAGAATCGGTGGTAAGTCGTTTCGGCTTCTTGAGTAGTGCTGGTTGTATGGTCATTGTCCTTGGTGGTGAGTGAACATCTTCTTTGAAATATACTCCCACTCCATTACTGTGGTAATTCATAGGCTTGGATATGCATCCATGTGCCTTCTCATTTTGTGTCCAAGGCACTACTGACTGTGGGAGACTGGTATCAGTTATCTTACTTGGATGTTCAACTTTTGTACAGTCATTTCCTGATTTATTCATCCGTTTTAATTTAGAGACTTCTTCTGTTGGGTACTCGCTGCTTCTTTGACTTCCACTGTCGGTGTTTCCAGACTTAGAGGTGCATCTTTGTGCCCTATCCTCTTGTATCTGCGAAACAGGTGCAGTCCTGAGGCTATTTTCTCGACTATCGATTGGCTCTCCACTACGATACTGTGTTCTGCTATCCTTCAAGGACCCTTTGGAAGCTGCAGTCTTCCTTTCCTTTGACTTCTCTTCATACCTTGGAGTATCTGGGATGGATATTGCTGTTTGGTGAACCAGAGGACTGGAATTCCCCTGTTCACCGGAATTCGCTGCCAATTCCAGTGGCATCGAATTCATATCCTCCTTGAGTACGGTTGAAGTAAAGGCTTTCAAGGTATTCTTGATTTCAATTATATTATTTTCCATTTCAGCTAACCTCACTTTTATCTCTTTTTCCCAATCGTTATTTTCTTCTAATAACTCAATAACTTCATCTAGAATGAACATTTTCCCTGTTCCCCAATCGATTTTTGCTCCGAATCTTTGTAAAAAGTCTAATCCCAGCAGCATATCTGCTCTGAAATTCCCTGTCTCTATCAGGATGAACTCATGTTCAATGGTCTTTCTTGAACTCAACTGTATTGGTAAAATAACCCTTCCATTATCATGGATTTTCCTTCCCTGAATATCAACTAGACTAATATCGTTGTTAACTTGAATATTGAACCCCTGCACGATACTCGGCTTAACTAGAGATACTTGTGCACCTGAATCAATTAAAGCTGTCAAGTACTGATCTTCTACTTTAATTTTTGCTATGTTCCTGGGTTCCTCCTTTCCTTGCGTGCAACTTATTAGTATCTCTGCCGTCCTTGACTCTATTGTCGAGGCACCTCGCTGGCAGCTACATGGCGGGGTTGAAATGCAGCTGCGGTCGTGTTTAAATTACCGGTGGAACGTCCTCCTCTACCTGCAGTTCGCCAGGTCCCAGTTGGATGACCTTGACCTCGTTGTTGGCTTCTGTCTGGACAATACCTCACTATGTGTCCAGGTCTTTGACATCCATAACACACCCGGTTTCGGTTATTGCTGTTGATTCGTTCCTTGCAATCTCTAGCAAAATGTCCCGTTTTCTGACATCTGTAGCAGTTGAGATTGTTTCTTGACGTTGCATTCTGTTGATTTATTTCGCGTGAGTCCACCACCCTGCATTCTCGTTCCTGTATTTTGGTGAGATTTTCTATCGTCTCTTCCTTTTCCGCTACTCTGACTGCGTCTTCTAAGGTTAGGGGCTCTGCTGATAGTACTCTCTTCCTGATCGGGTTCAGCAAGCCTAATACAAACTGCGTGGTGGTGTCTGCTGCTAATTTCTGTTTAATCAACCGATTGTCATCTGGACGAGCAGTGTAGGTCACAGTCTTATCTGCAGCAATCTTTAATCGAGCCAAAAATTGTCTGCACGACTCACCGTTGCGTTGTCTACATTCGATGAATGCCTTCAGGGCTTGCCCAGGGAGTTGCACTATTCCAAACTGCTTGCGTAGGGCCTCTTCAAGGATGTCCCAGGTGGCTGTAGTTCGTAGATCAGGCTCTGAATCGATCAACTGTTTGGCTACCCCTCGTAATTTCAATCGAGTAATGGCTGTCTGCTGCCTCTCGGTCCATCCTGCTAATATAGCTGTTTCCTCAATGATATGGAGAAAATCGTGAATACTTGTTGATCCATTGTACTCTGGTATTGCATCCAAGTTCATGGGCATGGAGACAATGATGTTTTTCTGTTCGTCGTCGTCTCCGGTTTGTGACATTTTTCAGTCTTATGCCTACAAGTCTTTCTTCTGCCGTTCTGCCGTTGATGGTAGAATGTCTACACTTCTCTTTCCTGCCGCTGAGGGGGTTTAACAGCTTCTAAATATTCGAACCCCACACAACTGACACCAATTGTAAAGCACCCCTTTTCTTGGGTTGGCCTATACAGGGGTCTTCACAAAGTTACTGATTCACTGGGTTCGTGAATACTTAGGCAGGAGTAAGATTGGTGTATATAGACATTAATACGGCAGTTCAAAATACATAAATCTCTATTCAGCAATCATCATAATATGGACAGGCAGAGTTGACATGGAAGTAAAACAGATGTGCTTACATAATATTGGTTGGTTATACATGATGACAGGATGATGTACACTCGCACTATTATACTGGGTCACTTTGAAAAGTTAATACAGTTTTATAAAAGTTCAATAATTCTCGATACACATCTATTGCAGCAACACAATATGTTCACTATGTACAGACTTTTAAGCAATTTCTAATATCAACTACATATCACGTATAACTAGACTGTTTAGCAGAGTTACTGGTTCAAGACATGAGACTTCGTATCAAGAGTTCGATCAAGACTTACTTTTATGCCAAAATTCCCTGCTTTTATACTGAGATTTGGTCATAAATTTAATCAGAATTCATTAGATTTTCGCTTAGTTGAATTGACCTCGAATTAAAGTGCAAAAAGAGTGGCTTCGGATGTTTTCAGAAATAGTTTTTAATCTAATGGATTTTTATCATAAATCATTTTGCAAAAATCGATGTCAGTTGACCTTGGGTATTACTTAAAATTAAGTACAGAAAAAGGATTTCAATGTTCATCTGAAAAGATTTTAAACTAATTGATTTTTGTAATAATTCATCTGACCTCTACCTATCTTTGGCCCGCCCCTCTGCTGTGGCTCAGTTACTTAGCTTATACATTCCCTGTACACTCTTTTCTAACTTTTATTCACATCTTTTTTTTGCTGTTCCTGTGTGCCACTATCAACAATGTTACAAAGGTAAAGTACCTAATAATAAACCTATTACATATATGCATTTCTTGGGATTTGAAACAAATATTCATATTTCCAACAAGAGTTAATTCACGTAATAATATTGCTCTATCAATCTATCCTTCTAATACTTATTGGATGCATTCGAGTTCAGATACCTAAATATTTATTGACCTAATTAAAACGACCTTCTACTTCCTATAAGTGTGAAGTGTCTAGCATTAGTATTTGTTATGCTATTTTTGGTCGAGTCTTCGCGTTCATTACAATATCTACGAGGTCTTCGTGGTTGTACTCCATGACAAAAAACAATATTTCGTTATAAACAGTTCGGAAAATTTATAAAAATGAGCTATTAATTTATTGATTTTGAACTTCTCAAGCCCAAATAGATGTCAATAATGCACTTCTAAAAAAATAGTTGATGAAACGAGTTTTTGGCAAATAACTTCTGATACGATGAGATTCCGATATAGGGTTGTGAAAAAAAGAAGAGTTTTTTATTCACGCATTGAATGACATGAGAATATACAGCGGCTTCAATATGAAAAAAAAATATAGTGCTTTCGAATTTGAAAATTTTGCTACTAAAATTTGCACACCCTGTGATGATTAGTGTCAATCAAATTCGGTTAACGATCCTCTTAGGACTTATTTGTTATGTATCTCTTATGATTATATTGAGCAGGCAATCTCTTTTTTGTTATTAATGTTTTTGAGCAGTGGTGCAATATTGAATTATTTTGTGATATTTTTTTTACGTAAATATCACCCAGCTGATTTCAATCGAATTTCAGGAGTATGTTGGTAACCACAAGAAGCACTCAAATCTGCGACAAAATATATGGCATTTTTTTTTTCAAATTGACTCAGCCGTTACTCGATGGAAATCCATGATGAATGTAAAAACTTCACAAACGATAAGATTTTCACAAAATTTATTAAACATACGACATGTTTCGCTAACACAGTAGCTTCGTCAGGTGATATACTGGTACAATGAACTAAACTAACGTTGGCTTGCTTAACTTTTATATATCTTACCTTCCCAACCTGAAGGATTAGTTAATTACCTGTGGACAGGTACGATAAACCTCCATTTTCGGAAATTAGGCACAATATCTACATTAAATTACGGTATACCGGATTAACTTGAAAGAGTTGATATTAAATACATATTATTACTCACTAAGAAAACAAATTCAACAGTGGTGAACTATCAAGGTCTAATTGATCATTAAGTGAAATGTCAAAATTTTTGAGTTTGTTGATTTCTAATGATTCAAAATAGTCCAGTCACCAGGTACATTTTACCTGGACAAAGGTCCGAAGTTGATGATCTTTTGATATGTTGTAAGTGGGTATTTCGTGGTGTAAAAACCATGTTTTCCAATTCGAGAACCTTGTGCAAACCTCAGGGCAATCGAAAGACCAAAAATGTTTGCCTCTTTTTTCAGTATTCTGCTTATTACTACTAAAATGAGCACTTTAGTCAAAAATACTCTATCACAAAAGTTGTAGAGCATAAAATTTTCAACAATTTACATCTTTAAACCGTTGCTCAAAATTTGATAGGTACCGAGATATGGCGCTTTGAATTATCGACATTTCTTCCAAATATCGAAAAACTGCGAATAATGCACGTTTTTCTCGAGTAACTTTTATCTTTCACGTTTCAATATCCGTATATGAATAACTTTCAATAACCTCAACAATGGAAACCTCTTTCCCGATGAGATTTTGATTTATTAACTGAGTAAAATGATTACAAATAAAAAGCCTTCACTTTGTTGTTCCCAATGGCAGGTCGGCATCTTCGTCCTGAGCAATGGTCTCATCCATGACGACCTCCTCGTCGCACTCAATGTCGGTATCTTCCTCGTTTAGTTCGGTTTCAGGCGAATTCTCACAAGCATTTCCTGCACAATTCTTGCAGATGGCTGAACACCGGAGTCCTGCTTTTTTGCAGCTGCAAGCTCCGGTGCTACAACCTGTCATGCACTTACATTGTATCATGTGCAGCAACATTTCTGGAGCTGCATCTGTGGTCGTTGTTATGGGTATCAACCCTCTTTTTGTGAGAGTCCAGCACCAAACAGACGGTGACTTTTCGTTGCCCAGCCACGTCTGCACTTGTAAATAAGTTCTAAAAGAATGGTACCGGGCAGCGTGTCGTGTAGGGGGCAATCGGGCAAGGTGAAATCTGGATTTTGCCACAGAGTTCGAGAATATTCGGTAGCGAAGATCGTCCACAGTATCTGTGTCTATGTTTCCACCGTAGTGCCACAAGAAATTTTTCTCCTGCTACCAAAATTTGGCGTGGTGTTGCATCTTCATCTTTGAAAACACTAACAATGTCAGACAGAAAATGGTTTTTCTCATAAATAGAGAGGACTTTCTTCTTTCCCACTCCAAAAGGGTTCGATGTAGTGTCACACCCGCTAACTGCATGGAGGAAAAGAATATCCTGAGTATTGTATTTGCAAAATGATGACGAATACAAAGTACTAGGAGCATTACCTCTCCCACTCTTTTGGAAATACACGTTCTTTAGAGATGAGCCCAACGCAGTCAGCAATACTAACAGATCTACGTCTCCACCTATAATAGTAACACTATCGAAGTCAGAAGCTTTAGATATCGCAGTTTTCACTATCATGACATCAGCGAATAAAAAAACAGTTTTTTCCTCTTATCTCAGGAACACATCGAGCAACGGAGCTGAGCCTTTGTACACACTTCATTATTAATAATGACTACTTCTAAGGCTCTTGATCAATTCCCTTGAACATGTCAGTGGCGGAGAGTTCCCTACTATTTTTTTTTCAATTATAAGTTGAATATTTTTCGAAAAAAAATTATTGTAGGATTTTGAATGTTTTCATTCATAAATCGCCTTTTTTCTCGAAAACTGTTCACCTCAGAGCATTGAAGCAAGAGGACCTTTTTTGTGTGAGAGACGTTGGCGCTTCAGTATGTGCTTTGAAAATTACAATTCGTCAAGTGGAATGAAAGTTAGGGGGGTTAAACCCTTACGAGGCGTTGAACTCTCCGCCACTGACATGTCCAAGGAAAATGATCAAGAGTCTTAGAAGTAGATATTATTAATAATGAAGTGTGTACAAAGTCCGGAGAAAAATTTCGTAAAGAAAAAACATTCCTCTTTTTTTATGAGGAATCTACAGTTTTCCGTTGTAACACTTATTTATTAATACCCATTTGAAAATGATGGAAGATGAAATATACTAGTGAAGAACCAGAAGTTTTAACAGCGCTATATCTCGGTACGTATTTGGTGAAAAAAATAAGTGATAGATGGTCATTGTAGGAAATTTAATCCTCTGTGAGTTCTGTAACTTCGTGTTTTCCGCTTGAACGCGTTGTTTAGGAGTTATAAGCAAAATATTGAAAAAATTCCGAAAATTTACTAGTTTTTCGGATGCCCTGAAGTTAGCACAGGGTCCTCGAATTGGAAAACTTGGATTCTACACCACAGACTTGCCACATATGAAAAGATCGTTAACTTCGGACCTTTTTCCAGGTAACCCCACTGTGAAGTACAGGGTGACTGGACTAAAATGATTGAGTTTCAGTCCTTTATTTTCTACGTGCAGAATTTCGAAATTATCATCAAAACTATGGGTTTCTTCTAATATATGGTTGGCGTATGTTGAATTTGTTTTCTTTTTCATAAAATTCAACTTATGTTCATGAATGCGCTGATTAAACGTACGACCTGTCTGACTGATATATACCTTAGGACAAGATCCACATTTGAGTTTGTATTCCCCTGATTTTTCGAATTTAGAAGTTTTGTCTTTATTATTCTTGATAAACCGTCCCAACGTGTTATTTGTCCTATATGCCACTTTTAAGTCCTGTTTATGTAGAAATGAAGCTAATTTCTCAGTTGATGATCCGAAATAGGTTAAAGTTCTATAATTTTGATTATTATTCTTGATGGTAGGATAAACTTCTTGAATAGCTTTATGAAGTTTTTTAGAAAGAATACTGTCTATCAAATTAACGATGTATCCGTTGTTGACAGCAATCTGTTTTATAATATTGACTTCTTCATTGATATTTACTTCCGAAAGAGGGAAATTCACTAGCCTGTGTAAACAGGCTCACAAGTTCGTAGTGGTCCGTAACGTCCAGGGCCTACTCTATAGAGTAGGCCCTGAGTGGTCGCTGTATTCCTCTTCAGTTGCTATTCTATCTGTCTTCTTTCTTTTTCCAGTATTTGATGGTGATTGGTCGCTTGTTTGCGCGGTGCATATAAAAAACTAATTGCATATTCGATAAACCACGTGAATCGAGATTTTCTCATAAAAATGAAACTGGATAAGAAAATATTATTTCTGAGAGTATTTATGTTTCAGCACAGTGTACCTATTATCGTGAAAGTTTCAAACTGATATTTTATAATTGAAATTCTATAAATTTAATCATCATACATAACAAGAATTATATATGATAGAGAACTTTTTGAATTTCTAATGAACATGTGACATGTGATTTGCATGTGATATTTGTGATTATTCGTATTGTCTTGTTCCATTTCCAAGCCATATTTCTTTCTTGACAAATGAACATTTTATGGACATCCACAGGTGATTCGCCTCAGTATCAAAATCGGAATCAGAATATCTATATGTTATGTCATTAGATATTTTGCATTCTGCGACTGGCACACGATTTTTTTAGATAGATTAGCTCTAGTTTTCTTCATCTTATCTGATATGAAAATATGTACTTTGCATCTAAATAGTTCAATCACAATGGGACGATCACACAGTTTCGAAAATCTGAAGTAGTTTGATGCGATTATCAGATTATCGAATCTCTTATAAATGACACAATTTTGATCGATAAAACTATCATTTCATTCTGTTGTTCGAAAAGGTAAGACTTTATATTCAATAACATGTTTAAAGATTCATACTCAAGATAAATAGGATACGTTGTTTGAGAATTAGCATTTTCCCATTAGTTTTCAGTGACAAAATTGCTATTAATGTTGATATTCACACGAATTGATGAGTACTGCATGGAAGCCTCCTCCTCACATACATATAACAAAATGAAATATTCATAATCGTATATTGAATCACAAAACTTGCTCTACTGTAGCATATGACTCTTTTCGTAATTTAGTAATTTCAGCCACAACTTTTTGAACGATTCCTGTATTGCATTGTAGAAATTACACTATAGAACCGCCCTTGTTTACTACTTAATGCAGGAAACTGAATAATCCTTCCAACCAACAATAGCGATGATGATACTTATAGGTATAATATAAATACGATTCGATCAATGTAAAGAACGTTTTTCCGATCAACATTTGAGAAAAATATTGTAATAAGCTCTTTGGTTATCGTTATTCGATAGTATAGATCAGGCTAAAGGTTCAGGAAATTTTTATGATAATATTAGTGGGATATAGGATAAATTCATCCCAGATTCAGAATTGAAGCTACAATTAGCGGTTGGTTGAATAATTCGAAAATAATTTGTGGAACGATATATTCATAAATAATGTTCGATATTGTTTCACAGACACATATTTTTCTAGACATTTATTATCTTTTTTTTATTTCGAATATTACACCCATTCTGATTCTGTAGGGAAAACTTAAATCAATATTCAAGTTCGACAGGACATTGGTTGAATGATGTTTCAATATTTAGTCGATTGTGGTGGCGAGATCCAATATTTAATATTGAACTCAATAGCACATTGGTTGAATAATGTGTAAATAGTATTCGAAAATAATATTCACCTATGTTGGAGTACATAGTTTTCAATAATATTGGAATCATATTGTATCTAAGATAAATATGAAAAAACATATGCAGGATATAATATGTTACCATGTCGATGAATGCTTTCATTTCCATTGATTTTGAAATTTGCTTATATTTCTTCTGAAATGATTCACCAATCTCATCATGACGACGTTGCGGAATGCTTTCATTTCCATTGATTTTGAAATTTGCTTATATTTCTTCTGAAATGATTCACCAATCTCATCATGACGACGTTGCGACATATTGTTTCGTGAATATTTCTCCAATCTTGGTCACCAAGTATTTTTCTGATATTGTTTCCGAAATAATACCAATATAGATGAGGAATTAATTCTATAATTAAAATCGCAATTATCATTGCCAATATCACCTCCTCAATATATGGCAAATATTCTTCTGATACTACATCAATATTGCCCAATAGAAATGTGTACTAATTGAGTTCGTTTGCTAGATAAACAGGGTGGCGAAGCTTCTGGAATCATTTTTTAATTCTGCATCTAGATGACGGGTCAGAATATCTTTCTGATATTCCAGATATTTCGTCGATATCTGGATTAGGTATTCTTTGTACACGTTATTTTTCAGTGATCTAGCTGTTTTATAGGCTTGCCACGAGGCATATTGTTTGGAATTTCACACTGAACATTATATTCAGTTGGAATTTCGCAGTGTTCGACTCATAAAAGTTCTTTCGTATGTCACCCAATAAAAAACAAGCATTTCTACATCTCTGAACCAATCATGACAAAATACAGAACGCTACACACTTTCCAAATATTTACGAACAATTCTATCGTGTATATATGGAAAGAGGTGTAATGTGATTTCGAACATTTTCATTCATAATATTTGATACCATACTAATATAAAAAGTGTTACATATCTTGAGATATCATCGCTGATGAATTCGTTGAAAGTAAGACGTTACAAAAAATCGAGTTTTGAATTCTAACGAACCAAAACATTTTTTTATCGCTATTTGATCTCATAACGTGCTCAATATCGATAAAATACGTATTCAACATTTCGAGAAAGAGAGATACAATTAGGTAAACTTTTTGACAAAACGATGATATTGTAGCGTTTGGAATTGCTACAATAATTTTTCAGTTCATTATATCTTTATAATGAGTTTATTTCGACCTAGTATATATGAACTACGCAACACTAGTTTTGTCGCACCTCAAAATTCTGTACCTGTTAAAATATGAGCAACTTTTTTCTGCTTTGAACAATTCGAATTCGGATTACACTATGCTAGCCTGGTCATTATTGAGGTAGGGTTCTGAAATTTGCAGGAGGAAGGGAAAGTCCAACAATGAAGTCAGTTGAGTGAGATATGGGGGTGCTTATTTGAAAAGTGAAACAAAATTCAATTTTTGAGAACTGAAAATTTTCCAGGAGAAACATTAAAAGTTCGTTGGACGTCCTGATTTCGAATCGAAAGTGATTCTCAACCTTCTCCTCCTCCTAATATAATTGTTTTGGTGAATCCACGGCTGTTGGTGAGCAGTGTGCACTGGAGATGACGTTACTTGGTCATATTGTGTATTTTCAGTATATTCCCTGCTGCTGCAAATTGCTGAATCTTAACTCAACAATTACGAAGGATACAATGTTGCTTTCAATAGAAGTTTGACACACTGTATAATGTTCATCTTGAGTGAATTCTGATCTTCATATTCCTTCATTCAAGAGTTGAGCTTCGAAATGAGCCTGAGATATTGAATTTCGAATGACGAGGAGAAGAATATGACTGCAAAACCAATGAACTAATTTTTTGAGATCACTCTGTAAATGGAAGAGATGAGAAGAAACTCCGAAAAATGTCCCAAGATAATGTGAAAGTGCCGATTTTATGTAGAGAACCTTATTTTTCGAAGAAGTACGAGATTATAGGGACTAGGCTAGCGACCAGTGTCATCCGAATTCAAATTGTTCAGAGCAGAAAAAAGTTATCCATATTTCAACAAGGGCCAAATGAGAGAAGGTATAAACTCACAGAGAACACTCAGTCATTAGATAGTCTTTGATGAATCATATTGTCATCTTTATTATAAAACACTTACCTACATACCTTCGTTTTCTGACTTTAAATGGCCCTAACTAAAACCTGGTCGAAACTAGGGGAAGGATCCTCTCCAGAGTTCCGTATCACCCATATCTCGGTCCGCTTGGTGAAAATGCCAGCATAGGTGAGTGCGATTGTGGAGATTTGCGATGTTGAAGATCGGCGCTGGTGAAGATTTGCGCTGATGAAGATCTTCGCTGATGAAGATCTGCGCTGATGAAGATCTGCGCTGAACTGCTGGGCCGAGTTCTGCAGCCCGTCCTCCTAGGTATTTCTCCTGGCGTGCTTACAGCAGAGGATACAGACATCCAGTTTCGGAGTGAAGAAAGGTACTTTCACTAATTCACCGTGCTGGATCCTGAAGTCTCTCCTCCTGGGTATTCCTCCCGGCGTGACGACAGCATGCAGCTCAGAAGATGAACTGCAGTGTAGAGAGAAGAAAGAGTCTAATCTTATCCGGTGTGCTGGGTTCCGTAGCCCCTCTGCCTAGTATTCTTCCCGGGGTGCTAACGAAACGCAGCTCAGGAGATCAGCGGCACTTAAGATAACCATCAGTGCCCTAGGCACATCGTAGCGTTAACTAGTACTTTTCTGAGAAGTGCAAATGAAACATATTGGCTGGGGCACATGGCTTGACTCCTAGGCAGCAAAGACCTATCGAGCTCTCGAATCCAAAGTGACGGTGAATACGCCTAGCGTTGGAGACGTTGTGAATGAATTGATATTTCACACGATTTTCACCGAGTGTTCGAAAATATTTCCACCAAACTTGATGGCTCGACTCTTACATCATCGCTGCCTGAGAAGAGATCCTCATGAACCAAATTCATTTCAAAGTCCACTATTTTTCCACCTACATGAAGTGAAGAAAAAATACTATCCTCGCATCCTTTTGGTTTAGATAAGGGCTGAGAATTGGTAGTTCCGATGAACCTGTTCGAAACAGGAACCAAAGAGAAAAGAATATTTCCATTTTTATCTTTCACCTTCCGCAAGTCCATGATGTAAATAAACAACCAGAGTTGATGATTACTTCTTCCTCTCCTTTTTTCACGATGACCCGAGTTTTTCGCTAGGATAAGGATAGGACATACCTAACCAACAAAAGAATCCTGGGAAAATGAAGCGAACAAAAAATCTCCAGAAACCACTTTTGAGTCGCTCACATGTGAGTTAATTATCGTTCTCAATCTCAAAACGAAATAACTTCTTGAAAATTATCTTCCCTAATTTTCTGGACCTGTTTAGTGGATCAGAGAAAGAATTGAAAATGAAATCATCACTTCCTACTGGTATACTGAGCCTCAGAAAGAATAGTCTGAGTCTGAATAATTGATATCTTTACTGGAGTCTGCTGTTTGTGTTTCAAAATGAAGATGACGATCTGATTTATCAAAAACTTTCCAATGACTGAGTGTTCTCTGTGAGTTTTTTTTTCTCATGTGACTATTTATATACATTAGATAGAAATCACATGATTAAAAAGAAAATAAACTAAACACTTATTGTATGACAGTACATTTGGTCGAATGTGTTCGGAATGTTCTCCCCTTTTTTCAGATATAAGTCGGTTAACCAAACACCCTGCATATTCAATTCGTCACTTATTGAAAACATTAATAATATTTCAGAAAAATCAGAATGAAATTCCTCGTTGTACTCGCAACAGTTATTTTGACTGTGAACGCTCTCACGGATTCAGGAGAATGGGCAGCTTTCAAGGTATGTGTTATAAAATTCAAGATTCCTACACAGCTTTCTGCCTATATGTTATGAAACCTGTGGTGTCCTACTAGGCAGTACTAATGCACACACTTGCAAACACTGATTTATTTAATATATAATAATAACACTAACAATAGTAACAATGTATTATACTCAATAGCATGTCATATATCGGGCCGTAGTCCGTTCACGACTACTGATTCACATTCCTCGATATCTCATCCCGGTGAATCACCATGTCGCTTATCGACTCGTAGAGGCGCGCTCCCACATTCCGTCCTTTTTTTTTCAGTCTCAAAGGTTCTATTTTCTCAAAGGCCTCTTGCTCCGAGATGTTGATGTCTGTGGGTTGTGGTTGTCGAAGCGTGCTCGTTGATGTCGCTGTCTCGCTGCTTGATGTTGTTGGTTCCCCGACTTCTACCCCGGATGCGATACCTGGAATGTTATTTATAGGTTATACATTGTAAACGTCGATTTCCCTGCAAAGTGAATAAGTTGTTGATATCAATTGTATACATGATAGTAATTTCAAACCGATACTTGGATTACCTCTAGGTTCTCCGGTTGTGTCAGTCGATACCGGTCGTGGAGTTGTCACTGTTGCTGCCGGAGTCCGTTTCACATGAGAAACGTGCCGCTTTACAGTCTTACCATCTCCAACCAAGGTCACCTCGTTTCCATTCCTCTCTATCACCTCGTATTCTGTATTATTGAATCTGGTTGTGAGTTTATGTGGAATAACCATATTCTGGAGCACTACCTTATCCCCAACGCCGATGTTACTCCCTCTTGCTTTCCTCTTACTATCTTCTCTTTCCTTTCCTTTCTGTTTATTCATTATGTCGTTGTCTTGTGCTTCCTGGTCAATATCTTCCCCAACAATGTCCGTTATCGATGGAATTTTATCCCGTATTCTCCTATTGAATAGAAGTTCTGATGGAGACTTTCCTGTAGTTCCATGCGGGGTAACGTTGTACATCAAGATAAACTTCTGTATTTCCGATCTGTAGTCTTGTTTATTATTGTGACATATTTGTAATCTTTTCAAGATGGATTTATTCATGTTTTCCACTTCTCCATTCGCTTGGGGCCAGTAAGGAGGTGTGTGGATGAGTTTGATGTTATTAGATTCGCAAAACTGCTGAAATTCTTTACTCGAAAATTGTCTCCCATTATCGGCTCTTATTGATTTCGGAATCCCCAGGCGGGAAAATAATTCATTCAGGTGTTTGATGATCACACACGAAGTTGTCGTTCTCAAAAATTTTATATCTTGGTATCGAGAGTAATAGTCGATTATCACCAACACCTGATCTTGGTTAGGTAATGGTCCCATCAGATCGAGTGCTAAGTATTGCCAAGGTCCGTCTGGAAATTTGTTCCTCGTCATCAATGGAGGTTTGTCTGGTTGGCTAACCAGTAAGCAATCTCTACATTGTTTTACGAACTCTTCCACTTGCCTGTCGATTAACGGCCACCACACCTTTGCTCTTAGGCGTCTTTTCATAACGTTCACGCCTGGATGGCCTTCGTGTGCTAACTGTAGTACTTGCCGTCGTAGGTCTGTAGGTATCACAATTCTATTGTTCCGAAGTAGGATTGGTCCAAGAGTGGTTAATTCTAATCGAAACGGATAGTAAACACTTTTATCTGCTACTACCCAACTATCATCATTGGATTTATCTATGGCGTACGTCAATTCCTTATCCCGCTTGCTTTCGTTTGTAATTTGTGAAATGGACATCGCCCTAGGGGTGCTACATTCCACCACAGTAAATATGTGGTTATCGCTATCTTTGTCAAATGTTCCGGCATCATTCAGTTGGCATAATCTTGAGATAGAATCTGCGATGTTCGATTTCCCCGACTGATAAATAACTTTGAATTTGAAAGCTTGCAGTCGTAGTACCCATCGTTCAATTCGAGCTGGGGGCCTGGATGTGGGTTTGAAAATGGTTTCCAGTGGTTTGTGATCGGTGATCAGTTCGAATGTTAGCCCTGTCAGGTAGAAATAGAATCTCTCCACCCCCCAAACCAAAGCCAAACTCTCTTTCTCCGTTTGAGAGTAACGTCGTTCTGTTTCAGAGAGACCTTTACTAGCAAATGAGATGACTTTTGGTATCTCCCCATCAAATTGAATGAGCACAGCTCCAAGTGCCACAGGACTGGCATCAGCTATCACCCGTGTTCGTTTCCTTGGATCGAAATACCCCAGCGTCGGTGATTTCGTCAATGCCTGCTTCAGTTTTTCAAAAGCTGCTTGGTGTATTTCCCCCCACCTAAATCTCATGTCTTTCTTGGTCAGCTGTCGAAGTGGTTCTGTTGTTGTTGCCAGGTCTGGTATGAATTTACCTAGATAGGTCACTAGTCCCAAGAAACTACGCACCTCTTCTTTGGTATTTGGTGAGCGGAACTGTAATATTGTTTTCACTTTGTCCTGGTCCGCATCAATACCTTCGTGCGACAGTCGATGACCTAGGAAATGTAGTTGTTGAACTTTCCTGGTACATTTGCTTTTATTCAGAAGAACGTTGTTTTCTTGAAAAACTCTCAATACTCTTTCCAAACAGGCATCATGTTCTTGTTCCGTACTACCATACACGATAATGTCATCTAGATAGTTCAGACAATTTGTGCATTTAGTCAGTAAATTTTCAAAAATTCTCTGAAATATCTCAGGAGCTGATGTGACTCCAAACATCAGACGTTTATAGCGGAACATCCCCTTGTGTGTTATAAAAGTTGTAATCCCGCGACTCTCCTCATCCAATTCTATTTGGTGATATGCCCATTCTAGATCTAGACGAGAAAAATACTTCGCGTTACCGATTTTTGCCATCATTGAATCAAAAGTTGGCAATGGAAAATTTTCTCTCAGTATGGCCTCATTTGCTCTACGCATGTCCACACAGATTCGAATATCGCCGTTCGACTTATAAGTTATCACAATAGGGGATATCCAAGGGCTATGTTCGTTCACTGGTTCAATAATGTCTCGTTGTAGGGCTTCGTTCAATTTCCCCTCTAGTGATGCCTCTACGGCAATTGGTACGCGTCTTAATGGCTGTTGGACTGGCTTAATAGACTTGTCTATGGATAGTTTGATTTTTATGTTCTTAATTTTCGGGAATGGCCTTACTTCCATTACACTGTTCACCCCTAATCCTAGTTTCAGGACTCCTAGTCGCTTGGCTGTATCCTTACCTAAGATTGATACGTCTCCTTCCTCTACTACAAGGAACGAAGTGATAATTTCTTTCTGATCCGACGTACTCACAGTTGTTTGGAACTGCTGTAGAACTTCCAGAGTTTGTCCTACAGCATATGGCTTTAAAGCATTTTTTGTTTGTGAATTAATGTTCCACATTGTCGCTTGTCCCTGTGTAAGGCTGTACCAGTCAGATCCATTAACGATGTTAACTTCTGAACCAGAATCGATAAGTAATGTAATGGGTACTCCTCCGACATAACATTCTATGAGTTCATCTTGCTTCGTAGAGTTTGCCGATCCAGAGTGATCAATTTTGAAACATTCGAAATGTTTATTATTGCCTTCGTGGTCATGTTCGTTCTCATCTGATTCTCCAGGATTCAAATACCGGACGCGTGATCCAGTTATCTTTCTCCTCTTAGCCGAGTTAAAATGATCTCGGTTAGGTTGTTGTCTTGTTTTGGTTTTACATTTAAATGCAAAATGACCCTGTATATTGCATTTGTGGCACTTGACTTTCTTTGCTGGGCATTTATCGTCGTTTCCTTGGTGACCAGTCCCCCCGCATCGGTAACAATCATTATTATGCGTACTTTGATGTCTTACTGCTATTCTGTTGACAGATGTACTGGGTGTGTCAGCAATGGACATGCCCATTACCTTTGACTGATCCTTTATTTGTTCATGGATTTGACATAAATCGATGATTTCTAATAATGAGCGTTCTTTCTCTAAAAGTTTCCTCTTGAGTTCTACAGGGGCCCAATTATCGATAAGTTTATCTTTTATATTAATTTCACAGGCTTCTTCAGCATTATTCCCAAATGAACATTTTGTTGCCTGCTGTCTTAGGCGGAGAAGGAATCTGTTAAGAGTTTCTCCCTCTTCAGGTTTTATGTTCCTAAAAGTATGCCTTTCGAATGCTGAATTTTGTGTTGGCGAAAAATATTTAGTTAAAGCGTCAACGAGTATCTGGAAAACATCGATGTGTTCGTTTTCATTATTAGGTACGATCGCTCCAGGTATATTGTAAGCCACCTCTTGTAATTGCATTCCTCCTAAGTGTAAGAGCTTATTCCTCTTCTTCAGCACATCCTGTATATTTTCGGAATCCAGATACAGCTGAAAAGCTCGCACCCATTTCTGCCACTCGATCCTGATGCTTGCCTTGTCGATTGTGTCACATAGGAACGGTTTAATTCCTGATGGCTCGCCCATTATTGTTCGACCTATCGGAATATACGTGATTCCTTATGAAACATTATCACCAAGTTTCTTTTTTTTTTTTGTTTGCCCGGAATTTGATTATAACCCACCCTGTAATATGGGTATGACTACGTTATGCTACTACTCCACAATCTACTGTGCTATTTTTCTACAACACAATTTAATGTGACATATTCCACACTCAATTGTGACATACCTATTCTATTTTATAGACAATATGCAATTGCATGTGACGTGGGTTACAATTGAATGTACCTTCTGTGCATATGTTACAATCTAATGTAAGCTTCATGTTCACAATTGAATGTGAGATTTTCCACAATTAAATGTGCTTTCCTGTTTACACAATTGAATGTGATGTGGGTTACAATTGAATGTACCACCTGTGTATATGTTACAATCTAATGTAACACCCATGTTCACAATTGAATGTGAGATATTCCACAATCAAATGTGCTTTCCTGTTTTCACAATTGAATGTGATGTGGGTTACAATTGAATGTACCACCTGTGTATATGTTACAATCTAATGTAACACCCATGTTCACAATTGAATGTGAGATATTCCACAATTGAATGTGCTTCCTCGTTAACACACTTGAGTGTGTTATAAGTCACAATTGAATGTGAGTACCCCTCAATTGACCCCATGTACATGATGGGTTATATCCAAATATAGGACATAATTGAATGTTATATGATGGGTTGCAGCTAAATATGAATCCTCTATAAGATTCCTGGCTTGCAACCCTCCATAAGTCTCATTCGAATGAAAAAACAAGAAAAAAAAAATATTTTTTTTTTTTACCTCAGTCGCCAATTGTGGTGTCCTACTAGGCAGTACTAATGCACACACTTGCAAACACTGATTTATTTAATATATAATAATAACACTAACAATAGTAACAATGTATTATACTCAATAGCATGTCATATATCGGGCCGTAGTCCGTTCACGACTACTGATTCACATTCCTCGATATCTCATCCCGGTGAATCACCATGTCGCTTATCGACTCGTAGAGGCGCGCTCCCACAAAACCAGTTGAACGTTTGACACGGAATGGGCAAGTGATTACTGAAACAAATATCGTAAATTGAATACCTTCACAGTTGAAATGAAACGCATTGGTCACTTTCTCTACACATACTGTCTTCATCTGCAACGACATGGCATGTGAAAACATTCGATTAGTTTAGACCCATCAACGGTGGACTCATGCACAACGCTTTTTCATGAATCCGTGATTCTCTAATAATCAATTTTTCCACTCAAAACATGGTATTAACATTAATTTATTTATAAATCACAACAGAATTCGATTTTTCATCAACCAGTCTTCAGAAGATAATCGATGTTCATCTCCTAACGAGGAATCATTCATTTATGTTCAGTTGGTAAAGAATATACATGCTGAAGAATATGTCAGGTACCTATTTCTGAAGATAATCACAAACTACGCAAGTAGTGATTCACACGAGACCAACGAGACGAGACTTTCGTGAAGTCTCGTCTCGTCTCGACGATGAAATATGAAGTCTTGTCTCGAGTCTCGTCTCGCAGCCTCTAGTCTCGTCTTGTCTCGCGTCTCGTACGAGAGTCTCGCAAATGTATCGCAATTTTGTATTGCATAATCTTGTTCCAGTCTAGTACGGGATATTCACCTTCATCAACTTTTTAGGTATAATGTAGAAGGAGGAAGAAAAAATTACAGTAAAAATAACATTATTCATTGAGAAGTATAGGTATACCTATTATAGGTACATACTAGGCGATAGGCGATGCAACCGTGGCGTCGGCGGCCCGTCAAAACAAAGTTATTCTTTATCTTAGACTATTTAGCACAGAATGACTCATTTATAGATTTTCAGGTAGTCATCCAATTTGTGATCTGTCGTTATTGCAGAATAAAAAAATAAAAAAATATTCCACCGCCGTGAGAGAGAATAGTCCGTTTTCGTTTCACGCATTACGTAGATTTACAACAATCATGGATTGTGTAGCAAAAGAATGTAGATACGAGAAGAGCGTAATTAGGTGTTTTGTAGCTTTTAAAGATTTATTACTCAAAACTTGATTGACAATATAGAAAATTCAAAATCAATTCAATTGTATCAATAAAAAAATACTCATGACTACGACATAATATACAAAGTGATCAGCTCCAGGTCCAACAGATTGTGTTTTTGAAGTATCTATGAATGAAATGTATTGTCTATCTGTGCTAAATAGTCTGAATTTTTTTCAAATATGTTGTATCATGAATAAAATTCCCAAGTCTGCAGTCGGCACGCAGAAATATTTACCTGCGAGACTCTCGTACGAGACACGAGAAGTCTTGCACGAGACTCGAGACGAGACCATTAAAAGTCTCGTCTCGTCTTGTCCGAGTCTCGTCTCGAGTCTTGTCTCGAAAACGAAACGAGACCATGCGAGACTCTCGAAAACGAGACTCTCGCGGGCACCACTATACGCAAGAAATATTCATTATATTCTTGAATAGTTTCATTGATCAATTGTTTTTGAATTCTCAAATCTTTAACTATTTAGGAGAAACATGGAAAAACCTACAAGAGTGCCCTTGAAGAGAGCGTTCGATATTCTATTTTCCAAAACAATCTAAGGAAAATTGAAGATCATAACGCCAGATATGACAGCGGGGAAGAAACTTATTATCTTGGCACCACCATATTTGCTGATATGTCCACCGAAGAATTCAAAGCCATGCTTAAACGCCAAATGAAGAAGAGACCAGCATTGGATGATGCTCTGAAACATGAATACGATCCTGAAAATAAATTACCTGAGTCTGTTGACTGGAGGAAGGAAGGAGCTGTTACCCCAGTACAGAATCAAGGACATTGTGGATCTTGTTGGGCCTTCTCTGCTGTAAGTATGTAGGAAAAACAATAAAAGTGATTGATATTCAGGTAGGTATTCGCCCTTGTGTGCGAGGTATCTTCAGGTAGTAGTGTCCAATTCTGATATTCTGAATGAAATATTGAGCATCCATTCAGAACTGAATTTGCTATGGACATTATTGCTATTTCCTAAGCGGATTCTCAATGTATTCCTTTATATATATCTATTTTTTTGTGTCCATGAATATATCTGAGAATATTCCTCTTCAAGAGATAAAAACTTGATCAAATTTGACAAAAGTAGCGTAAGATCACGTTCTGCAATCTGGAAAAATATCAGCCGTTCCTGAAATATTTGGAAGAATCTGAAAATCTTTGATTCTATTTTCATTCATTTTCTTGGCAAATATATGAGGAAAAAATTTGAAATTGAGTGGAGGTTGTTAATTAATGAGAAAGAAAAGTAGTCGCAGTTATCAGAAATATCCTATCTCCATTATTATCAGAAATTCACCATGAAGCTTTTGTTTTTCTTATCTAGGCGCTATATTCGTTTTGTGTACCGATATAGCTGGAAATTTTTGTCAAAGCGATGTAAAACATGTTGTCATTTTCACATGATACACATTAGAAACACAGAAAAAACATTCTCAAATGTGGTAGGCTATTATAATAATTAGAAATAAAAAAACAGTCTTCACGACTACAGTATCAATATTTCTTTATATATAGCCATGAATAACACGCTACAAAACAAACGAAATAATCAAAATACTGTAACATATAACTAAACATTGTTGAAAATATTGATGGTAAGAGGATGGATAATGTATTGGTCCCTAAAAGTGGAATATTCTTGGAACTTCATTTTTTCAGTTGAATCTACTCCTTTGGCGATTTTGAATGTTGAATCGATATGTGGAGCAGCAACTGTATCTACGCAGGTGAAGTACCAAACTGAAGTATTTTCGTGATTTCATGTAATCAGAAATATTCCATCAGGGCGTTTTCAGTCAACACGACTGATTGCTGAAGGTTCCAAAACAGCTGAAATATCCAAAGTATATTATTTACAAGAATATACAAAAATGTCCCGCAGTGAAAACCATTAACTAATTTTTTTTGATAGTTCTACATCTGCATGTATGTTTTATACGAATTGCACAACATAAACGTACATCTTCTGAAGTCTTGGAAGCTTCATCATCCAACAATGATTCAAAGAATGCGACAGGAAACGCGTTAAGCCATGCTCCAGATACTTTTGAGCTCACTCCCTTGAGATGAGCCTCTTCAAATGGGAAGTTTTCAGCTGACTCAAGAAGATGATCAGATGACAAATCGATCAGACGAGAAGTGAGTGAAGACGCCCTTCGGATTCTCGAGCCACCTTCCTTCACAGGGAGAGATGCTTGTACCCATGATGACATTATGATTTGCTGATATTATACTTCTTAAACTGCTCTTAGATCAGCGAAGTGTTGACTCAAATTGGTCCAGTTTTTCTTGATAGTGCCAAGTAGTGCATCATCAGTTCGGAGATAATAAGCAATGTGGTTAGGGATGATTTTGAAACAAGATGTCATCATGAGCAGAGAGTTGGTTTTCTGCTGGGGATATTCTGCTAAAGATTTTCCTGAAATCGGTACACCAGGGAGAGTCCAATTATATTTTTCTACTATTTTCAAACCAGAAGCAAGACTGATTTGTAGTGGACTGTAGCTTGTTTTTCTTTCAGTATGATTACAAATCAGACTGGATTCATCGCGGGGATATATTCGAATATTTGTAACAGAAACCAAACCAGAGAGGTAGAAACAGACAAAGTTTGATCAGAGGTCTGTTATAGGTCCCAAAAGTTGTTTGAACTGTCGCCACACGAGCCACGCCGTCCTTACTAGGATATGATTTGGTGATTCGTGACGATTGACTCTAAGGAGTCCCATTCATAGCTGTTTTGTGAATTGGTTATATACTCGTGATGCCATCGGGCCAGATATCTGCTTGTATCCTTCGAAAGAGTTTTCATTTCGATTGAGACACAAATGCTACAAACTTGGCAGTGGTATTTAATATTCGGCTGTAGAAAGTCTCCTTCCAGCATATCATCTGCCGGAGAATCATCTTCTCTGTTTGAGTTATTGACTCCAAAACTGTCACTCGAAACTCAAAAATGTTGCGATTTGGACGTTATTCGTTTCCCATATTTCGATTCTCGCCTGTCACTGATTCAAATTTGTATTTCGAAACTATTAACAGCAGACCCAGAAGAATTTTCGACGCCACAAGAATCTGCATCCCCTATAAATATTATAAACTTCAGAACCACTTAATCCTTATTATTGATTATTCATCTGTTTTTCTAGACTGGTTCTTTAGAAGGTCAACATGCTATCAAGAATAATGTCACAACCCTTCTGAGTTCTCAGCAACTTTTGGATTGTTCAACATCATACGGTAACGGTGACTGCAATAAAGGTGGTGAAATGACTTATGCCTTCGACTATGTCAAGGACAATGGTATTGAACCAGCTTCTAAGTATCCTTACGAAGGCGTTCAACAATCTTGTAGATACACCGCCTCTGAAACCATCGTCAAGGTAGCCAGTTATGTCGAACTTGAGAAAGGAAATGAAGATAGTCTAAAAGACGCAGTTGGTGAGTAAGAACTTGAATTTGTAATTGTCAAGTTCATACCATATACGGTTTGAATCCAATGTTTCTCGCAGGTTCACATTTTTGACTTGGGTGGGAAAACATTTGAAAAATATCAAATCTGGGGAACTGTTATCACGATAAATACGTGAACTAGCGAGATAAATATTGTGTCGGTGACGGGAAAAGTCACTAATTCTTTCTCGGATATATATACATATTCACACTGTTGAGGGCTTCTGTTGGGCACGGAGTTTACAAACTTTTCGAAATCAAAACACAGAATCAGACTGGCAGATGTTTGATTACTACAAAGGAATGAAAAAGATTCCTGCAAAATTTCAAGTCGATAATTTCCTGATTTTATTATAATGTGGTATCTTATCAATATTGATTAGTCCTCTGCCCTGTCACAGAAAATGATATGGTATTATAAACGGGAAAAATATTAGATTTTATCTCACGATTTTTTGAGACAACACAACCTCGAGCTGAAGTTTACTACTTTTTTCCATTGTATGATATAAAAGGTGATTCTCAAATGGGTGGCCAAACTTTGGGAGAATATAGAGAGGGTGAAATAGTTACGAAAACATCCGTAATATTTTTTTCTGAAATGACCCCCGAGAAACATACAGCCCCTCAAAGGGGGGCCTCAGAGAATGATTTTGTATAATGAAAATCTGAAATTTTGTCCATCCACATAATATTTTGTGCCGGTTCGAATGGAGTTGAAATCACCTCAAAATTGAATACAGGAGTGTGTCAAAATAGGGAGGTAGGGGGTAAAAATAACTCCATCGTTTTAGTTCATCGCAATTTCAGTTTTTTGACATGAAATTATGGAATCTCAGGGCTATTCACATAGAAAAGGTGTTTATGTTGCATCTCGATAAAATGAACTATTAGCGAATAAAATTTATTTTTTCTAGATTTCATTTATTTTGCGTTTTTGGTATGTACTTCAGTTCAATTATCTAGGTCAAATCTCGCAACTGAATTCTTACCTACTTCTAATCGTCGGATCAACTTAGAATCTGGCAGATGACAGTTGACAATGCGTTATGGCGGCTCCAATGTGGCTGACCAGATTTGTGATTATGGTTCGATTCGATTCAAAATTGGTATGTGAGGGTTTTTGGGGTTGGAAATTCAGAATTCGTTGTCGGAATTCATGAAATCAAAATAGCCGACGAGTTTTGTTATTATGGACTGATCCTATTGAAAATAAACTAAAAAATATTGTTGAAAACAAGCATTCATTACTCTAACTATTAGCCTTTATTCAAATGCTCTGAAAATGAGAGAAGAATGCTTTTGGATCTCACGTAAGTTATTCTGTGAGTAAGGTATTCGATAGCTTACATATCTGAAGAAATCTTCTTCCAATTCCTGAAGCATTTAGATAGAAACATGATTGTCACTGATTTTTTCTACCTTATTTTATTACATTTTCATACAACATAACTCCAACGAAATGGAACGTAGCAGAGAATTGAAAACGCTTTCACTGAAATAATTCAAGAGGGAAGGCTTAACCGGATATTATTTTCCCTTGGAAAAAGACTGTGTCAGTGCATAGAAGTAAATGGAGGACTCTTTGAGAAGTGAAATGATGATTAACCATCAAGTCATTAGAAATTTCTTATTACGCTGAAGAAATGTTGTGGATCTCTCACTATTTCATCGTGATAAAGCTTGCCTTTCTCCAGAATCTTACTAATCGAAAACTTCATCATCCCTCTCTTACATTCCTGCTATGCTCTCTAAGTCTGTGTTAAATTCTACGTTTCATTTCGTTGGAGTTATGTTGTATGAAAATGTAAAAAAATGAGGTGGAAAAAATCAGTGATAATAATGCTTCCATTCAAATGCTCCAGGAAGTGGAAGAAGATATCTAGAAGCATTTTTTTCTCATTTTTAGAGCATTCACCTTATTTCATCTTCAATTTTTTATTTCAATAGTTAAAATAATAATAGTTATTTATTATACAAGGGAAAAAAGTAGTAGATTTTAGCTCCAGGTTGTGTTGTCTCCCGACGCGTAGCGGAGGGAGACAAAAAACCGTGAGCTAAAATCTAATATTTTTCCCGTGTATAATACACTATTTTTTTCTGTGACAGAAGGAAGGACGAATCAATATTGAGAAGATATCACATTATTTCGAAATCTGAAAATTATGGACATAAAATTTCAAGTTTTCAACAGTAGGGACACCTGCGTTTTATAGGCATCTTTATCATTCTTTTGAAGTTATCAAATATCTGATGTCACTTCTGTCAGTTCAATTCTGTGTTTTGATTTCAAAAAATTGCGAATTCAGTAGTTGTTTAGTAATATACGAAACCGCGAAGTCGAATGGAAGATAAAAGGACTTGCAGTTCTTTCTCGGAGACGGTATTATTGACTCATTTTTCGGAACTATAGCACAACAAAAGCCATTAACAGAGTATATATATGTGATATATATCCGGGAAAGAAGTACTCACTTTTTTCCCACGGGAAAAAAGTAATTTATGAAAAGTGACATTTTATAACCTGCCAACAGAGATGAAATGCCAAACTTTTTTCCCGTCACAGAAAAAAAGCTTGTTTTCAACCATATTTTTTATTTTATTATTTTCAATAGGATCAGACCATAATCACGAAACTCGTCGTCTATTTTCTATTCATGAATCCCGACAACGAATTCAAAATTGTAAATGTAGCATTCTTTCCGAGGAGAAAGTGAGAGGGAGTAATGATTTCGAGATCGTCGGGATCAGATGAGAGAGGAATAATTAGAGGACGTGAATTAATAATGGCCTCAATATCGAGTCAATACCGTATAATATTCCTCGAAGGTCAAAGATGAATTAGCGAGTACTCGCTCTAGATGATACTTAGCGGACTTGACTCCCGCTTCCCATAGTCCTCCAAAATGAGGAGAATGGGGAGGTATGAAATGCCAGGATACTCCTTCGCTTGCGAAAGAATTGACAAGCGTGTCTTCAGCGGTTTGTAAAAATCGCTTCATTTCCTGTAACTCTGAATTTGCGCCTACGAAATTTGAACCATTGTCTGAAAATACATGATTGGGTTTGCCGCGACGAGCAACAAAACGCCTGAAAGAAGCTATGAATGAATCAGTTGTGAGATCTGAGACAAGTTCCAGATGGATGGCTTTATAGTTGTGAAACAGATAAATAAACTGATATAGCATTTTGTATTTCTGCTCCCACGACCCTTTCTGTCACGTGAGAGAACAGGTCCGGCATAATCAACTCCGGTTGTGGAAAATGGTGTTCTTGGAATGACGCGAGCGGAAGGTAAAGAGCCCATCAGAGGAATAACAGGCTTGGGCTTCATGCGATAGCATCTTATACAATTATGTACAGTATGTTTGGCTAGATTTCTTCCAGCTACAGGCCAGAAAAGTTCACGATGAGATGACGACAAAAGCTGCGGACCCGCATGCATCAATCGAATATGTTCATTCATGAAGATCAGTTTTGTTGATTGATGTTTACATGAGAGAATTAATGGGTGTTTCCTGCTGAAGTTGAAATGTAAATTCTGAATTCTGCCACCTACTCTGATCAAACCATCTTCGTCAATAAAGGGATTTAGGTTTAGGAGGCGACTGTTTGCTTGAATACATTTATCTGTTTTTAGATTTAGCCATTCTTGTGGATATGGATCTTGTTGTGCTAATCGCAACATGACTTTGAATGATGCGTTGATTTCATCAGGAGTCAATGAGCCCTGACAGGAGTTTTTCCTATCTTTACATTTAGAGACAAATCTGAAACAGTAAGCAAGGGCCCGTTGTAACCTGTTGAGGTTAGAAAATCGTTCAGAAGGAAATATAATTACTTCTGTTGAAGAAAGTAGTGTAGCTGAAATGGGTTTAGCGCACGATATTTTTTCAGCATTGATAATTTCTGAAGGGGCCATTTCGAAGATGGTTCAGCCAACCAATGTGGGCCTTGCCACCAGAGAGTACAATTACACAAGTTATCAGGATTTATCCCTCTGGTCAAGAGATCAGCTGGATTTTCTTTTGTATTTACATAATACCAACATTTTTGTTCAGTGAGAGATTGTATTTGATTCACTCGATTGGAAACAAATGTTGAAAGGAGTGTCGATGATGCTTTTAGCCAGCAGAGGACCACTGAGTATCGCACCATAGGTATGTGTCATCAAAATGTATCGTCATTGATTTCTGTACTTTGTCCACTAATTCTGATAGGACCAAAGCTGCACATAGTTGAAGCTTTGGAACTGTTAGTGCCTTCAAAGGTGCTACCTTTGAATTTGCAATTGACAGAGATACTTGAATACGACCAAATTCATTCACACTTCGTACATATATGCAGGCACCGTAGGCATCTTGGGATGCATCGGTGAAACCATGTAACTCAATATGCTTTGGTGAATTTATCAGGATTTTTCTTTTTATTTGTATTTCGTTCAGATTTGGAAGTAATTGATGATATTTTTGCCACCAGGCTCTGAGATCTCCAGGTGAATCATCATCCCAGCCAATCTTCAGAGACCACAATTTTTGCAAAAATATTTTCGTTATAACGACACATCGGCTCAAAAGACCTAAAGGGTCGAATATTTGGGAAATTATTGATAAAACAGTTCGTTTGGTGTCCTAGGGCTCGAAGGTTTATTGAGATCATACTTAAAGGAATCTGATGTTGGGGACCAACAAAGGCCCAGAGTTTTTGTATGTTCTCGGGACAAAAATTGTCTGATACCTTCACAGACCTCTGGTGAAAGTTTTTCGAGTACTTCACCACTATTAGAAGACCATTTTCTGAGACTGAAACATGCTGATTTCAGAATGGTGGATACCTGAGAACAAAGAGTTATAACAGATTCAACAAATTCTCCTCCTGAGAGGAAATCTTCAGCTATTGCGTTAGCAGCTACTGGGAAGTCCTTTTTATTCTCGATTTAAAGTTGCTTGAGACAACGAATTGAGAGAAAACTGGATGAAGCTAGCCTGTATGTAACGGTATTAAGGTCGAAAACCTGAAGTTCATCTGTAGGATTTTCCCTCCACAAAATTCGTTGAAGGGTTCATATATACCATTCGGTACATTCTTTCTATATCAGCACAGACAACATATTTGTGACTGCGAAATCTTAGAATTATTGATTTCAAATCATCCTGTATTGTGGACCCCACACAGAATATGATTCAGGGATACACCTGAGTTTGGGGGTGCTGAGCCATCAAAAACTAGTCTTAGTTTAGTAGTTTCACTGTTTTAGTTTAAAACCCCATTATGGGGAAGAAAGTTTGATACCTCGTTGAAAGCACTTATTTTTGACATATGGCCAAGCTGCTAGTATTCCTGTGAGAAATTTATGTACATTTTTCGTAAAAGAGTATTCTTCTGAAGTTTATTTCCAAGAGAATAAAACCTTTTTAATGCTATTGTTTTTGAGCCTCCAAGAGCAGAAGGATCATTCTTTAGTGAAAAGTCAACAATAAATCGCCCTTCCTCATTTCTCTTGGTTGTTTCATTGAAAAGGTTTTCGCAGAAATGCTCTTCCTGAGAAAGACTCTTTGCTTCATGATAGGGTTCTTCAAGTTCCCAAAAACGAGCTAGTTGATTTTGTATATCCAAATTCATGCTGAGATTGCAATGTACAGTTTTTCGATCAGATATAGATGTAGTACCCGCAATGAGCCAACCAAAAATCCTATTTTGTAGTGATGGATAACCATTTCCAAGATTCATATACCCTTCACGCAAAAAAGAATAAAAAATTCACAAGTCTATACGGCATCTTCCCGCATATTTTTGGGATGACCAGACATGAAATAGACTTTTCATAATCAGTATTTAGCGATTGTATTAAAACATTGCATTTTTCGTTAATATTTGATACGGCTTCATTGATACCAACAATTGAAATGTTCATACTATTTTTAGAAATATTGAGCTTATTACAAAATTCCTCAGTGATTAAATTGGATTGACTCCCAGAGTCAAGTAGGATACGACAAAAATGAGGTCTGCTATATGAATCCAGAATATGTATAATTGTATAATGGCAGTGGATAAAAGCACCTCACTTTCAAACTCTCTTACGCCGGAATCAGAACTAGCTACTAATACATTTGAAACAGAGTTTTGGGATTGATTAGATGCTGAATGCGATGGTTTTGGATACTCTCTAGAATCTTCTCGATTTGAAGTGGGTTTATCCGCGTGTAATATCGTGTGATGTTTTCCATCACATTTCTTACAATTTGATGACCGGCAGTCTGAGATTTCATGATTTCTCCGCAGACAGTTTGTTTCTGATTGTGCTTTAATTCACTACGAGAGTCCCCATGATTCAATTCTAGTTTTTCTAACAAATCTGCCTTTCCTCTGGTAAAGGATTTGAATTCATCTAATGTAGGCAATTCTCCAGCTACCTAACTTGAAAGATTCCCATTCACGTTCAGTTTTTTTATCTAACTTCAAAGTTAAGAAATATATCATCAATGTATCCCAATGATCAGTAGGCAAATTCGATTGTTTCAAAGCTCTAATATGCTTTGATACGTTATCTGACATTTTACGAAGATCTGTTGAGGATTCGCTACCTAAATTGGACGTATTGAACAAATATTTGAAATGATTGTGCACTAATGAGAGTTTATTGTCATATCTTTCTCATAAAAATTCCCAAGCCATTTCATAATTTTCCGAAGAAAATTCGATTGAATGAATCACTTGCTTAGCCTCACCCTCAAGATGAGTTCTAATATAATGAAATTTTTCAATATTATCTAGGTCAGGTCTTTTGTGAACAAGTGACATAAAAGTGTCGCGGAATTCCAGCCAAGAGTCATAGGTGCCTCTGAAAATGGGCAGTTTTATTTTGGGTAATTGTATATTAGGCATGACTCTGGGCTGTGATAATGTTGGATTAATTTGGGCAGGAATCGCATGATTCAGAACGGGATTCAGGATATGTTCTTTATTCATGATAATGTCTCTTGCGATCGATATAGTTTTGAAATATATTGATTGAAATTTCTCCTGCTCTGGAAGTTGTTCCTCTAAATCTTCAACCTCGAGTTCAATATCACCCTGTACATTTTCGAATTCAGGTAATAATATGCTTTCTTATTCAACCCTCATTTCTAGTTCAATGATTGTAGCTCTATCAAGTTCGATATCAGGATCAGAAGCAATTCGCACTATGCTGTAAACATATTTTTTGAAAAGCGTAAGCCTAGCCTTGATTTGGCCTCATTTTTTGTTCAGTTTTATCAAATCCATTTTTTCAACTAGGAGTAGGTTGAAAAGTTACTCAGTGAATACAATATGAAGAAACAGAAGACAGAAACAGAACAGAGGTTGAATGATGATTAAATGAATGGAACCTCTCACTTTTATGCCTCTTGATATGCTCACGCCACTACGGAGGGGAGTCCCGATATTTGGGAACAAGCCTTTCCACCTGAAGTCGACGTTCCAAGTTGATGAGATTTAGTTTTCATTCAAATTCAGCGCAGGAATTGGACGTTTATGCAAGCTTCTGCTTGATCGTTCACTGTAGATCCCGCTCGATTGGACCTTTTAATGTTATGTTCAGTGTTTAATCTGGTGCTAAACATGGTGCAATGCTCTCGATATATCGAACGGCACAGGTAGTGATTCCCTATGTATTTCTAATGAGGCTTACCATATATGGATAACGTAGGCAAGTATCCGGTTCATCTTCGATGGCGAAAGCTATATTGCCTATCATTCATAATCCCTGAGCTCTTCAGATATTTGACAAGCTCAATGTTGATGATATTCTCCATCACTTCGGGGATAACTGATAGCAGAGTAATAGGCTCATAGTTGGGCAAGTTCTCAATTCTCCTTTTGGGTATTGGTTGGCTATTCTCGAGTAAAAATTGATCTCATTGTATTCTCAGTGTACACGGAGAGAAAAATATTGCTTCCTATGCAGTTGATTAAACAGAACATGGAAGACACTTCTGAAATCTTCTTCTATCATCTTTCGAACAAGATTTCACAAACCGTCGATTGATTTTGTCCATTTCATTTCCAGTAGTGAGAGACATATATCGAAATTTTGAAAATACTATATCGTCAATCTGCCATTATTTCAATATAAGGATTTCATTATTCCTTTTTTAGCAAACAAAGGACCAGTATCAGTAGGAATTGACGGTGACACAATTCAGTTATATCTCGGTGGTATCTTCTCCTCTATTCTTTGTTCCCACGACCTCAACCACGGAGTACTCGTAGTCGGCTATGGAACCGAGAAAGTATTGTTCTCTAATACTGACTACTGGATCGTCAAGAACTCATGGGGTTCAGGTTGGGGTGAAGATGGATACATGAAGGTGAAAAGGAATGCAAAGAGCATGTGCGGTATTGCCGATGAACCAGTTTATCCAATCATTGTGTAGGATATGGAGTCATGCAGAAAAAAACACCTCTACCGACCTAATGAGAAAGCTCATAATTATGAAGATATAACATCATCTTCCATGTAGGATATGAAGTCAGGCAATAATAACACCTTAACTGTCCTTGTGAGGAAGCTTATGATTATGAATATATAATATAGTACTTCACTGAATTGTTATTGTTTTATTGAACAAGATCCTGAGGTAATAAGTTTCAAGATTGATTGAAAAGTCCATATTATTTCCTATTCATATTTTCATTGAAATGAATATCATTCGAATAATTATTTGGAAGTGGGAAATTATTTGAAATCAAATACAGTGAACCAATATCGAAGATGAGAATTACTTATGTCATGATGAGAGTTATCAGAGAACCCATGTACCTGTCACGGGTGCACTTTTATAGAAACCTCAAATTTTGATATCTTCATTCGTTTCAGAGAAATAGAACTAATACATTACTATGTTTTCAAAGGCTAGAAAGTTTCGGATATAAAAGTTTGAAGTGCCTCATTCATTCCAAAGGAATAGAAAACTATGATGATTGGCTCAGTGAGCGGTGGGGTGAGTGAGGTTGGTGTGGATGAAAGTGGTAGAGAGTTCAATGTATACTTTTTTGGCTCCCTTTCAATATGTTTTAAGTAGGTGGGTGTCCCCCTATCGACAGCAAATATTATGTATCACAGTATTGTGGCCTATACTTTGGTGATCACCTCAGTTCACATAGAACTTTCACTTACTGTGCTCACCAGATACACATAATAATGCTAACAAAAATGGAAAATTCGACAGAGAAATGATACTTGAGACACCATTTTCCCTTCACTCTGAGAAAACTATTTTTCCATGAAAAATCCTCACTATACTGTTATCTCTCTCTTTCGAGTCGCACGCATCAACGAGCACGGAATTTATAACCGGCCAACCGGTTACCCATAGGTCGCGTGCTTGATGACCGACCCTGGAGGTGAAATATAGAAACACAACCTCACTTTTCTGTGAAACATTGAAACACAACCTGATTTTTTTTCATTTGTTTTTGGAAGAATTTGGGGATGGAAATAGTTTTTCGCAATATGTTGGCATACGATTCCTGTTTCTTGCGCTATTCATCAATTCAAGCATGCCTTCTCAATGTGCTGTTGTACAATACACAAAAAATGAAGCAAGAGACGAAGGAATATGATTTTTTCTACGACTGCTATGAAAAGTAGCGTAATTCTCATGGCTTACTCAATTTCAAAACCACGAATTGCTCATACCTGTGAGAAATATTATTTCTCACAGCACTTTGCCAACACCACGCATAGTAGGTACCTTTTATATGGAGAATCAACTAAAATCGACAAAAACTTAGTTGGCCGCTGTTGTCACGAACAACTGTCAACAGAATTTATTTCAATTTTTGAGGTAGTTATCAATCGTGTTTCGATAAAAAATCGCAATTTCATTGAATATTAGTAAGACATAATATACACTGAGAGAAAACTTGAGTTATCATAATTGGAAATCTGATAACCGTCATTACGATATCTGCAATGAATAGGGGACAGATGTGTTCATGTGCTACCATAGATGAAGTGAATTTTCAGGTGACTTGTAGTTATGGCAGCTTATTCAATTTGCAAACTTGTATAAAAACACCGCTGCTGGATAACTACTACTTGTTCTAGTTTCTATGATAACACAAAATGTCGAATAGGAATTATTTCCATAAAATGTTGCAGTAACTCTCCACTCTACAGTGGTTATTAGACTATCGACATAAAACAGCATGTTTTTATTACTGGCACAACCATCTTGAGGTAACGCAGTAATTCGTCTCATTTTATTATAGTTATCTGATATCTGCATGAAACCTGACATTTCGACATGCTATTGTAATGTAGCTCATTTTCAACAGTTATCCCAATATTTTTCTACTCTAGTATATTCATTAAACAGTGGTAATAAGGTTATCAACATTATTCGATGGTATGCATTATGAAACCGTGCTTTGAATTACTGCAATGAAAATAAATATCCTATCCACACTATCACTTTTCATGATCCAAAGTTATTGTTTTCAAAAAAACAAAAAAATACGTTAAGTCTCTGAATTGAAATATTGGGGTATCTGTGGAAGTTTTTTGACATTACTCATTGTTTTGTTCGGAGAAATATCATCTATATGCATTACTGACGTATTTATTAAGAAATGAGAAGTTGAATACTTATATTTACCCTTCCTTCGGAGTTATGATGAGAATTGTCAATAAAACTTCCCTCACAGAAACCCAGATATTTTGATTCAGAATCTCATCGATCATTTTGTTTTCGAAATAAACCAATTTTAGGCCTTGAAAAGTGGGTATTGAGAATACTTTTTTCATTGCAATAATGCAATGCACGGTGTATTCCACAGATCGGTTCACAGCCAGCACTGAAACAAAACTTTGCTACATCACAGACATTCACCAACAAGACACGGCTCTTTCGATTCGGACGATCGAAACCATTGAACAATAATTGAACACGGGCACCCATGACCGAGAACAGAAAAATGAACGCGATCTGTATCTTTGTCAGCCACAATACTAATGAAACACTAGAGCGAACTGAGCCGAATTACGATTGTCGAATGATTTCCTTATAACCGTCATACATGTGAATTGCTAGAGTTATTCGTCAACGTACAATGCTAGAAACCCAAACAGCTATGATTATTGGGACAAACATTATCTGAATTCGCCAATGAGCATAATTCACAAAACGAGCTATGTCAATAAAAAATCTGAATAGACTGGAATTTATAAAATTCTCATAATGTCATAACACACCTGCGTTATGATGGTAGCAAATGTCCATTCAAGGGTATTACAAATGATTTAAGAAATCGATTTTTATAATTACAGAATGGAGAGAATACTGTTGTAATAATAAAATGATCAGGAATAGGAGATTTCCTTATAAAGGTTATTACAATCAGAGCTGGTAGATATTTTTAATATCCAGTTTCTCTCAGTGTACATATTTGTACCAGTGATAGGTAAATAATATGGAAACTTATGAAAGCAGTGACGATTTTGACAATACTCCACCAGAAATATTGGAACAAGCGGCAAAAGTAACATTAGATTTGTTGCCGGAAATTTCCCGAAAGAAGTATGAATTGGCATATGGGAAATTCATGGAATGGAGAAGAAATACGAAAATAAAATCGTTTTCGGAAAGTGTACTTTTGGTATACTTCGAAGAAATGTCGAAAACTTTGAAGGCGTCAACACTTTGGTCACAATATTCGATGTTGAAAAGTACCATCAGTATTAAACATAACATTGATATATCCACGTATAAAAAATTACGTGCATTTTTGAAAAGAAAGTCTGACAATTACTTCCCAAAGAAATCAAACATATTAACAGCCGACCAATTGCAGAGATTTTTAAAAGAAGCTCCAAACAAGGAATATCTACTAATAAAGGTGGGTTTATTATTTAAATTGAACTATTTTTCGAATTTCTTCCGCTTTTTTCCTCGAATTAACAGCTTTTTATAGTTAGTGGGTGTATTCAGTAGGTAAAAATAATTAGATAATCTTCAAAAAGTCAATTTCATATTGTGGAAGATGAGTATATGCCTATGAATTATTATTTTAATAACTACTCCGTGGTGTAGTGGTAGTGCTTCCGCTTAGGATACTAGCGGCCCGGGGTTCAATACCCGGCCAGGGATGATATATTTTTTTAATTATATAAATGATTTTACATCCTGATATTTTTATTTGTAGGTTGCAGTGGCTATTGGCGTAGCAGGGGCATGTCGTAGAGATGAACTGTGGAAATCAAAAGTCGATGATTTAGAGGATCTAAATTCGGCTTTGTTGGTGAAATTAGATAACACCAAAACAAAGAAGCCAAGAACTTTCACTGTAACGGGGGAATTTTATAATAAATATAAAAAATATGCCGCTCTTCGACCGAATGATTTGGCAGAAAAACGTTTCTTCTTGAATTACCAGAACGGAAAATGTACTAGACAAGTAGTCGGCATCAACAAATTTGGTAGTATGGCAAAGAGAATTGCAATTTTTTTAAAAATGGAAAATCCCCATTTATATACAGGACACTGCTTCAGACGTTCTTCGGCAACAATTTTAGTAAATGCAGGAGGTGACATATTAACCTTAAAGCGCCATGGAGGATGGCAATCCAGTACCGTGGCAGAAGGATACGTCGGAGACTCTATTAAAAATAAAATGGACGTTGCAAATAAAATCGTCGACTCTATTGAAAAACCAGTAGAACTATTCACTGAAATGGAGACAGAAAATGCACCACTGTACATAAATAATCAACCTTCAACTTCTACTTCTACAATTAATATAACAGAAAATTTACTCAAAAACAATGACTTTCCTGGTTTGACCATACAAAATTGTAAGAATTTCACAATTAACTATAATTTCAAATGAATAATTCAACTGTTAAGAGGTAGGAAACTTGTTATTATGTTATGTTATTTTAGTTCTGCTATAACCCATAAAAAATAAAAATTGAGTTACATTGTTCTTTGAATATGTGCAGTCGTAGAAAAAGTATAGTGTGCAACATGTGGGGAAAAGTACTTTCCTCACTCGTGTGTTTGCGGCACTCGCCTTTCAGGCTCGTGCCACAAACTTCCACACTCGTGAGAAAAGTTGAACTTTTCCCACTTGTTGCACAATATACTATTTCAGGTTAATAGTAATGTCACATAGTTTTCATTATAACATTTTGTCATTTCTTATTAAAATTCCTTTTGCCACCTCTGCAATAGAAGCTAATACTGCTGATAGATTGGAAATTTCTTTTTTTTTTTTTTCGTCAACATGTCAGACCATCAGCCCTCCCGTTTGATTGCATGAATCCAATATCCTTGCATTCTTTTAGAAATTTCACGAGTATTTCTATCAGCTCCTATTGCAGAAGGAATTCCGATGAGAAATCAGAGAAATTACCAAATTTCTTAATGAAAAATATATGTGAGTGACAGTGACTATAGTAGGTACTTACTTTCAAATCATAATGTACTCACCGGATTCCTTCGTCTCTTGTTGCATTTTTTGTGCATTGTACACCAGCACAATGTGATGACATTTGCGAATTAATGAATAGCCGAAAACACGATTCGTATGCCAAAATAATTGTGAAGAACTATTTCAATCATTTGTGAACAAATAAGAAAAGTGATGTTGCGTTCCAATGTTTCAATTCCAGGGTCGGTCATCTGACAGTTCTTGCACGCAACCCATAGGTTACCAACATCTCGACCATATGTCAATACTTAACCAATAGTTGTTGGAATGTTGACAATATCCGCTGAATTCGCCAGACAGTTTGAGAGAACACAGAAGAAGAGAAAACAAATTGGAATAAAACAAAAGAAAGGCAAATCGAACATAAGAAAACAGAGTATGTATTATGATCAAGTGAATAAACAGTGCATCTGGAATAATACTATCAAATTCATCAAACAGAATGATCCGACTAAGTGACTGTGATATTTGATAATCAAATACCTATTACTGACGGTACTGAAATATTTGTACTGAAGTTAATTATGGAAACATCTCATTTTCTCGTTCACTACGGTAATATCCCATGTACTGCATTTCAGTCCGTGACAAATAATTTACTCAATTAGAAAATCAGTAGACTTCTTCAGAAATATTTCTTAATGTCATCTACTGATATCCTGATTAAGTAAATTATTTATTTTATTTCTGTATCTTGTAACCTACTTTAGACAATTTTTTTCTGAGATGGTAAAAACAAAAAATCAAATATTGCAAAAATAGTTATCAAGGCACAGCAGCTTTTCATCTGGTGAGCTATGATCATGAGTTCGAGACTTTGTTGAAATACTGGGGGGCGCCACTTAGTTTGTAACAGAATAAAAAACCAAGAAAATATAATAGATATTATTAACCTCAACTACTTCCCTGAAAGAGAAAATAATTGAAACACTGTGTGAACTCAATGGTGGTTTAATTATATGTTGATAGTAAAACCCAGGTTAACATTTACATGGAGTAGTCACTACACTTAAGTTTTCCAGGATAAAAAACATTATCAAAATCAGATTCACAATCACTGATATGAATTATGTGTGAATTCCCTTTCATAGATCTATAACAGTGCGAACAATTTGTGTCAAAATATGTATGATAAATGTGAAGAAATGTTAAATGTCAACTAGTAATTGAATGGTATATTTAAGTATGACTTAAGCTGATAATCATAATCAGAGGCTGGTAAATGGTAATTTAATAGGAAGACAAAGACAAAAAACTGGGCATTTTAGCTCTTACTCTCTTGTTCAATTCTACCATGACTGTGGAACCAGGATGTGAACCGGCTGGTGCACCTCAGCCACAATGGGGTCCAACTCCAACCTGCAGATGCCTTGTCAAGGCCTGCAGAGGAGACTGCAGAGACTGCAGCAGAGACGGTTGCGAAGACTGCAGTGGATACTGCGAAGACTGCAGTGGAGACTGCAGAGACTCCTGCGAAGACTGCAGTGGAGACTGCAGAGACTGCTGCGAAGACTGCAGTGGAGGCTGCAGCGGAGACTGCTGCGGAGACACCGGAGTAGGCCTAGTGGTACTCCCAGCAGGTCGATAGCAATGTGTTAGCCGGTCTAATCGAGTGAAACTGCAGAGGTCGACATGATCAAAGTTGCCTAGCCCAGAGGAGACGTCACCCACAACCGATGTCGAGGCGTCGGACAAAATGCCCCACGAGGTAACTGGTAGGGTATCCGGTAAGGCCCACAAATCTGCGGCAATATACCATATTTATAGCCACTCGAATAAAAATACACCCTAGGATTTTATCCCTATCAGGTTTGACACTTACCCCTAGAATCAGGACAGGCCTCACTACCACTAAAGTTTACCGAATCAAAGTGCTGGGTCTGCATCGTGTAGCGAACCATGATGGTGCCAGAGGAAGTGAAGGAACGACACCACCAATTTAGGAAGGGCTAACTCCTGCGCCTTCTAGAATTTTCCCAACAAAATTCTAACAATAAAAAAACTATGAAATCATCTGCGCAACTTGAAGTATCGAAATTAACAGGAAACGTTGCTCACGTGATGATCATCCTCGTCTATGATTGGTCGGCTCCGGCGGTACTGCGGCAACCTATACGAGACTAACCGATCGATTCCGAGGCCCGAAACCCCACAAAACACCAATCATATGACCACGGAACGAATCGGAACATAGCCAGTACATAGCCTCAGTTCACGATACTACGTCATCGTACTCCAACGGAACCAATGGAACAACCTACACCAGTGAGTTCGCAGCTTGTTCGCAGCCCGCATACTTTTTGCATTACTTGATACCACGACTCGTATGTCATTGCTCGTATGCACGAGTACAGGTGAGTGACATGACATGACATAACCCAGTCATTACTCTCAAATGTCAAAACACTACAAATAAATAGTATCGACACAACATCATCAATATAAATTGTCAATACTTAACAATATTCTTGAAATACATAAGACCATAATTCAAGGTAAGCGAAATTGCCTTTCAACTGTAAGAGTTCTTTTCTAACCAAAATAATTACCATTTGAAATTTGTTTCAAGTTTACCATCATACTCATTTATTTCTAGGTGGAAGCAAATCAAAAAGACATCAAGACATCTTTCCAAGAATCAGCTAATAGGATTGGTGAGTAACTTACAACCTTATTATTAATGTTGTATACTTATTATTGTTGTATACTAATATGTTTTGATATTTTTAGATAAAGGACCACTCTACACTCTGGACCCTTCAAGGTAGAATACATCAAATACTTTAGTATCATGTACTTGAAATTTGAATAAAAACATTACACACAGTGTGAGTGCTTGTTCAGTGGTAGACACTGAGAAACATCCTCAAAACACTTGACAATCAATGAACTTCACCAAGGAACTGAAAATTTGAGAAGAAAGGATAATTTTCATGTTACAATCTCAAATAGATTCGAACTATTTCTGTTGATACCAATATCGAATCAAATAATTCATAATTCTATTTTTCACCAAGTATCTATTCATTTCTCTGGAAATCTAATATTTAAATTGTTGTTCAACCTATATATTCTGCCTATTGACAGTATTTTCCTGATATATCGGTGATTCCATAGCTGCTGGCGAGCAGTGTTATTGCTATATATAGATGGTCTCATTTGGTGTTCGAGTGTATCATTGGTATCTCTTCTACTGTTGCGAATTTATGAATCAAACCACAATGATTATCACGGAAGATACGGAAGTGCAACTATGAAAAATGTGACACACTGAATATACTTTTGCGAATATTTCAGAGATTGTGGAAGAAAAGAATTTGGTTATACAGGGTGTCTGGAAATTATGCGCAAAAAATCAAGGGGGTGATTCTACATGATAAAATATGAAATTCGTTTCATATGTACGTGGGTCCGCAAATGCATAGTATTCAACATACAATGTGTGGAACTATGAAAAAAAATCGTTTTTTTATGAATATTTCAAATATCCTTCCACCGATTCACTGAGAGAAAACTTGAGTTATCATAATTGGAAATCTGATAACCGTTATTACGATATCTGCAATAAATAGGGGACAGATGTGTTCATTTGCTACCATAGATGAAGTGAATTTTCAGGTGACTTGTAGTTATGGCAGCTTATTCAATTTGCGAACTTGTATAAAAACACCGCTGCTGAATAACTACTACTTGTTCTAGTTTCTATGATAACACAGAATGTCGAATAGGAATTATTCCCATAAAATGTTGCAGTAACTCTCCACTCTACAGTGCTAATTAGACTATCGACATAAAACAGCATTTTTTTATTATTGGCACAACCATCTTGAGGTAACGCAGTAATACGTCTCATTTTATTATAGTTATCTGATATCTGCATGAAACCTGACATTTTGACATGCTATTGTAATATAGCTCATCTTCAACAGTTATCCCAATATTTTTCTACTCTAGTATATTCATCAAACAGTGGTAATAAGGTTATCTAATCAACATTATTCGATGGTATGCATTATGAAACCGTGTTTTGAATTACTGCAATGAAAATAAATATCCTATCCACACTATCACTTTTCATGATCCAAAGTTATTGTTTTCAAAAAAACAAAAAAATACGTTTAGTCTCTGAATTGACATTACTCATTGATTTTTTCGGAGAAATATCATCTATATGCATTACTGACCAATTTATTGAGAAATGAGAAGTTGACTACTTATATTTACCCTTCCTTCGGAGTTATGATGAGAATTGTCAATAAAACTTCCCCCACAGAAACCCAGATATTTTGATTCAGAATATCATCGATCATTTTGTTTTTGAAATAAACCAATTTTAGGCCGTGAAAAGTGGGTATGGAGAATACTTTTTTCATTGCAATAATGCAATGCACGGTGTATTCCACAGATCGGTTCACAGCCAGCACTAAAACAAAACTTTGCTACATCACAGACATTCACCTACAAGACACGGCTCTATCGATTCGGACGATCGAAACCATTGAACAATAATTGAACACGGGCACCCATGACCAAGAACAGCAGTGAAATGAACGCGATCTGTATCTTTGTCAGCCCCAATACTAATGAAACACTAGAGCGAAATGAGCCGAATTACGATTGTCGAATGATTGCCTAATAACCGTCATACATGTGAATTGCTAGAGTTATTCGTCAACATACAATGCTAGAAACCCAAACAGCTATGATTATTGGGACAAACATTATCTGGATTCACCAATGAGCATAATTCACAAAACGAGCTATGTCAATAAAAAATCTAAATAGACTGGAATTTATAAAATTCTCATAATATCATAACACACCTGCGTTATGATGGTAGCAAATGTCCATTCAAGGGTATCACAAATGATTTAAGAAATCGATTTTTATAATTACAGAATGGAGAGAATACTGTTGTAATAATAAAATGATCAGGAATAGGAGATTTCCTTATAATGGTTATTACAATCAGAGCTGGTTGATATGGCAGTGAGATTTTTCGTCATAAATAGCTGATTCAGCCATAATTGAATTGGAATTATGAAATCCAGTGGCGTTCCGGGGGACACCCCACCAAATATTATTGTCAATAAAATGTGCGTCACTGATTTTTTCGAAGTTTATATTTTTTATATTATTGACCAACTGGAAATACAACATCACGGTCCCTTGAATTGTTTCGATATTTTGCATCGTTTTCGCGAAAAAAAAAAAACAAACTCATTGAATAAATTTGTGCAAAAAAATCTTTCAAAGACTGGGGTGAAAATACATGTGTGATCCATATCCATAGACATAGAAGAAGAATGATGATTCATTCTCTTCGAATAATTTCATTTAACATGTTGGACACACTACATTCTGTATATTGATAGGTATGTATTCACGGTCCCAGGTACAAATAAAAAAAATCATGTTCTCTCATGTTGAATCACCTACAAATTTTTTGTACACGATTTCTGGTCACCCTGTATGTGAAGTCACGGTATGTCTGAATCTATCAGTTACCAATGAAACAAAAATACCTCATTTTGTCTGAAAATTGTGTGCGAAAATTCAAGGGGGTGATTCTATTTGAATATTACAAAAAGTTCGTGTAACATTTTTTCGAAAACTCACTAATAAAGTAGCCTCCAGAGTTGATATTTTGAAGATACATACTCTTTTATTACTTTCTTTCCATGGAACTGATTTATTTCAAATTTGGCACACACGGATTACTAATATTTCTTTGCGTCTTGGCTACATTTTACTTGGATCCTTCGAAGTCAAATACACTTCACTGCCCTTGACCTGACCTGACCAAAATAGGATCATAACTTATTCTTACTAATTTAATTTTCAATGTTGATGGTAAAGAATTGAAGAACATATTGAAATATTTGGGAAAGGTCCCCCTGTTCTATGTTGATAAAAGACCGAGAAAAACAGAGAAAATTAACAAGTTTATTCAGTGAGAGATTATCACTCTGTTCCACTTATAACTTCCTCAACAACAAATTAGCACATATCTTTACATCTGGACTGGCAAGAGTTTCTGGAGGGAGTGCATTTGTAGACAGGACAGGATGTACTGGATTTCGGTTTATGTGTAGTAGATTGCTGGAGGTGTGTGGAGTTGATCTTTTGTCTGGACTTATGGATGTTTGTGATTTGTCTGGATTTCTATAGGTTTTGGACTTACATGATGTTGCTTGGGAAATAGTGTCTGGACTTCTGGAGGTTTTTGGAATACTGGGTGTTGGTGACTTGTCTGGACTTTTATTTGTTTTGGAATCACGGGATGTTACGGGGGGAATAGTGTCTGGACTTCTATGGGTTCTGGACTCACTGGATGTTGCTTGGGGAATAGTGTCTGGATTTCTGGATGTTTTGGGAATACTGGATGTCTCTGAAATTCGTCGGGGATCAGGAGTGGTGGGGCCTTGCTGGATTTCTGGATAGTGTTGGAGTTTGAGTTACTGTAGGATTTTTGGGTGCTGGTACTGGTATCGGACTTCCCTGGGAACCAAGAACTGACACGTTCTCCTGATTCCAGTACATAGTGGCATTTGACAGGTCTATGCTGAAGCCCTGGGTGCGAAGAACGTCCATACCCAACACCATATCGGCAGACAAACTCGGAAGAACCAAAAGTTCTATGGATAGGCACTCTGTGCCTATCGTCATCCAGGGTTTATAACTTCCTGTAATCTGAGCAAGGGAGCCACCGGCTTGACAGGACTGGGCCACTGTGAGTGGGCATTTCAGTGCGCCAAAACGTTCGCAGCATTCGGCCACTGCCTTGCTGGCAAACGACCGGGTGGCGCCAGTATCTATCAAGGCTGTGAACTGGGTATCTCCTATAATTACTGGAATATGAGGACGATTGTCCTTCTGGGAAGGTGGCTGCTGGGGGTATTCGGTGTTCACTGGCTGAAGCCGGACTGTCCCCGGTTCAATCGGGCTCGTTGCTAGTTTTCCGCCCGGGTGCAGGTGCAGTCTCTGGACAGGACTCCGTCGCGTCCACAGCGCGAACAAAATGTTTTCGGTGCATTTCGGCACTCGTCTCTTCGATGTCCAGGCTGGCCACATCTCCAGCAGATTGCTCCTCTATCATGAGCACCTGGACTGGGCATTATCGCCTTTGCCGGAGTACCTACTTCTGGGAGCAGGGGAGGGTATTCCAGGTGCAGGCCTATTTAAAGGTTGATTGGTTTGAACGGGGGTTATCTGGACTGGATTGAACTGGGTTGCTCTCATAGCCCGGACTGGTTCAGAGTACGTCGGTCTGTTTTGGTAACTAGCACTTCGGGAATACATTCGGCGTATCTCGCTACGTAAGCTCTGGAATTCCACTATCATGGTAATCAGGGAAGGAACATCAAGAAAATCGGATCTCTTGATATACTGACGATAATCTGGCAACAAGTTCTTATATAGCCAGGCTACCTCCTGGGTAGATGTCGAATTCCCATGACGTCTGATGAGGGTCTGCATGTCCACGACGTAATTCATGGCCGGTTCGTTGTCCTTTTGTAGCCGGCGGCTGATTTCCATTTCAATATCTTCTTGATACCGAATCGGGAAATAAGAAGTTCTGAAAACTTTCTTTAAGGTCTGCCAGGAATTTCAGTACACAACTATTGCATCGGTACCACAAAAGTACTCTGCCCTGGAATAATGTGGGGAGAGTATCCAGGAGTTGTTCAGGGTCGGCCTTCTCGGCATCTCCGATTTCCTTCTCTTTCCAGGAACGCTACAGGATCAGTAGTACCGTCAAAATGCAAGTTCCACCTATGGGCTTTCAAGGCCGGACGATAGAGGGCAATAGGATTCGGGACTGGAGAAAACAGGTGCTGGAGGGTAAGTACATCTCTGAGCCCTGGTACCGCAGGGATTTGGATGTGACAAGATCGCGGCTGCGGTGCTGGCTGCGTTGCCGGCTGCTGCGTTCCGACATTTTGCGGAACGGTGTTCTGTGCACCCGGGTTCTGTGTTCTGGTGTTCTGTGGTCCTGGGTGAAACGACGAGACTGACAGGTGTGGCATTGACATAGGTGGGACAGCTGTCGGTATTGTCAGGTTAGGCAAAGTTTTGGGCCCCATTGACGGGCTTGACACTGGATGGGGGGGGGGTAACAGGTTATTGGTGACTCCCTGAACAGTTGGGAACTTAAATCCGATTATTTTGGGGAGTTCTTTCCTCAGGAACCATATCAATCGACGACGTAGTTCAAGAACTGTCCCCTCCACGTCAAGGCCATATTGTTTTATCTCATCCAGAAGCTCTGGCTTTTTCAACCTGTAGATCCAGCTGACTTGGGGCTCCAGGTTGGTAAAATATTCGTCAACCAGTTCTGTTTGATCAGGGTCTGGAGAGTTGGGCCTACTATTCCTGGTAGGTTCAGGGGGGGCATCCAGATGATCCATGTCATTCAATGCGCTGGGGGATGGTGAAGGGGCCAGGCTCGGAGAATCAGGCATGATATAGTTTAGTCAAGGAGAAAAAAAATCAAACCCAATAATCAATGTAGTTAAACCTAACACTTGAATCCAGAAAAGATGTAAACCTAAAGATCAAATTAAAAAAAGTAAACTTGAACTATTTTTCAAGTTTCAGGAACCACAAACCCTGGAACTGGTCTGGTTTTATTTCTATGAAGTCCCTATTTTATTTGCAGGATAGGTTTTATTATCAGGAACATCAAAAGTAAATACCAGGAGAAAAAAGAAAATCAAAAACACAACAAAACTCTGGAAATATCAAACTAAATCTTCCCACTGGACCACTTATTTAAGTAGTTGGTATCTACCTGGTAGATATTCAAAAAAATCAAAAATGCAAAAAAAAATATTATTCTGGACTGGATATTTTTACAAGTCCCCTGCACGGTATGATATTGAATTCAGGAAATTCTAAGTCTCTGTCAGGGCTTGGAATGAGCCAAGTTATTCAGGAAAATACCCTTCCTGTCTCTGGTTGTTCGAACTCCAAGTTTAAATTCAGTGTAGCAAACAGGTAATTATCAATCTTCCACTGGAATCTTGCTTCTGAATGAGGCTGGAACTCTTGAGGCTGATTCACTGTCAGGACCTGGCTTATGTAAAACCAGAAAAAAAAACAAAAAATCTGGAAATTGATCACTATCTCTCAGGTATGTACATGTGTCAAAATGAATCAAAATTATGATCTAACTGGTTTCTGGAGTTGTTATCACTTCACTATCTACTCAGGAATAACTGTTAATCGGAAAGACTATACTGCAATGCTGGTAGCTTATGTTATCTCGGTGCTGCTATTCAAAGTTCAGGAATTTACTCCAACAGGTTTTCTGGAGGTCAAATCAAATTCAAACCAGGATATACAATTCCAGGAGCATACTAGCGTAATCTATTCCTAGTAATTGATCACTATTTACTGAGTTAGCTTTCAGGACTAGTAGTGTGTCAGCCTTTCCGTTTCAGCTATTATAGGTTGTTCAAAATATCAAAGCAAAGTTCAGTTTATCAAGTCTGGGTTTTCAATACCTTTTCAGTATCTACACAGGGAAATTCAGGGACAATTCTATCAGGCAAGTTATGATTTTTCTGAACTGCTATTGGGATACTGGTTTATGAATGCTTTTCTGATTTCACTGACAACAAAGGTTTCTGGACTGGATTGTGATTACGGTTTACAGATACTCAGGTCTGTTTATTGTGTTCAATTCAATAGGCCAAGTCCCTGCTCTAGGAAGTCATTTGTAAGGGTCTTTATTCTGGGACCCTCACTGTGACGCTTGTCGAGCAGGCTCCTGGGACCTGCCGGGGTTTCTCGAGCGCTGGATTTTGGTGATTTACTTCACCTGCTCCTCCAAACTGAGTCGGAAAGGAGGCCCAAGGTAGCAACAGTGAAGAAAGACATTCACTGGATGTCTACAGTAAACCAGGGGTCAAAGCTATTGAATCGACCTGGGAGCAGGGGCCAAGAGAGCATAGGCTTTAATTACACACTCTTGGGGATTCCTGGAATACTGGTTGCTCTGATGTTTGAGTCGTCACTTCTTGTGACTTGAGTACTACAGCTCTTACAGGTAGTTTTCTGAAATTTGAATTTGTTTTATACCTTTGTTGTCAGGATAGGGAAATCAGAATCACATAAACAGGTCAAGTATAGGTTTATTCAACTTCTTTCGTTCATCAGGTTACAGGCATTGATTAAATAAAGCAAAATCTATTGTACAAACAGGTTGAGGTTATGATGTTATGGTTATGATGTTATTGAATTGACCTTAACACTGAAAATTATGACATTCGAGCATATGCGAGTACAATTAATAATAGCCATGCGTGTCTAGTACGTTAGGTGTTAGTGCAGGCGCAAGCAAAGCAGGGACAATGAACCACCGAATACGACCAGGAAAGTTGCAAGTGAGGGTCTATTCAGGGAAGTGAGTTCAGTATCGTCAGGAATGACCACAGGAATGAAATAGTTTAGTTAAATCATTAACGCGGAACAGACTGGTGAAAAGTTCTCCTCCAGAGTGTAGCTTTAACTCTGGCTCATAGCAGTATTCGGAAGCCGTCTGCAGGTTGACTTGCGAATCCTACTTTTCTCAAACAAAGGAGACGGGCCCTGGATCCACACAGGCGGGCTTCCAATCTCGAAACATTTGGAATAGGGTGTCCCTAAGCTCGTGGCGAGATCCACCCAAAGGTTGAGCCGCAGAGCAAAACTTAGGAGACACTACTATTTTCAGAACAGTAGCTACGTTACTTATTAACGTTGAGTATTATTCACCAGACAAGATTTTAATCTACTCAGGCGATAGTTTACTAGATACAAAACACACTTAGTACAGGGTGGTCACTGATAAACTATAAGCAATACAATAAGCGTACGCAAACCAATTTGAAATAGCTTACTTGGATGAAACAGAAGTACTGCTGGCTGTCAAACACTCGACACTACTACTGGCGCGACCGCGAAGTCTCGGATATCGGCACGGGAGACGCAAATCGAAACACTCGATGAATTTTTCGGCAAATAATACAGGAGCTAGGTTATGATTTCATAATTGTAGCAAAAGGCATTAACAGGAAAACTATATGCTGGAATTGAATTGACTGGATTGTGAAACGTGACTGGAATCTGAACTGGAAAGCAACGCAAGCTGGAATAACTACTTGGAAAAATTAACTGGAAAAGTAACTGGAATAATTAACTGGAAAATTATCTGGAATTGTGAACTGGAAAAAATAGCGCAAGCACAGGTAAACACTGGTAAACCGACTGGAAAGTGATACCGGAGAATCGAACTCAAAGAACTAACTGACTGTCGGACTAACTCACTCTGGACTAACTGGCTGCTCGCTCCGATGGACCGAGTATTCATGTCCTGCCTAGACCTTGACGCAAATTGAGCAAGGCCAACAGCTATCCTTGCTCCTAATTGGCCAGTTTCGACTGACCTCGTGAAAATGCCAGTAACAACCGTGAAAGCCGAAGTTGTCCTTGGAAAAAGAAAAATGCGGAAATAATATTTTCTTGGCCAAAAGGGCCTAGGCACCTGATCAACCTTCTTTGATGAAGCTACTGAATCAAAATTTATATCCAACAAGCAGAGATATTCAAGTTATTGCTAGGTAAATATTTGCATCTTCAAGATCAAGGCCGAACATGTGGAAATTATGAATTTTCAGGAAATCTTACAATCAGGGGCTTTCAAAAGTTGCAGGAAGTCCTCTCGCATCTCCAAAACTGGATTACACTTTACTCTATTCATCAGGATTGCTTTCCAAACATAATAGAGGCTACCAAAGAACTTCTTGTACTAGTAGATCGAAGAGTCAATATCTGGAGTTAGGACAGGGCTATATTGACACTAAAGACATCCCTAGTAGTTGGTATACGAGATTGATATCTTTCAGAACAGGTATTCCATGAGGAGGTGTGTAACGAACTGCATATTTCCCTATCAGCTAGATGTCGAGTAGAAGGTTAGTATCTGAATTATAAGCAAGTATGAGACCCCTGTATCTTGGGTGATAACTGATTTCACTGGAATATTAGCTCGGAATGGAAATATATACGACAAGACAAGAATTCAGATAGAAACCGTTTCTTAGTAATGAAGTCCTATATAAAAAACACTTCATTACAATACATCCGCTTCTGATGGTATTTTCTTGGACTTACAGTGTATCCACAGTAATATGCACTATGTTATAGTTTGCAACTTTGAGTATTCGTTTTTTCTTCGGACATTCAACTTTAATTGAACACTATAGTTCAGTTTATCCTTTCGAATTTCAAATACCTTATAATGAATGAATATATCTATGAGCACACCTGTAGAAGAATTTGAGACGATAAGTTCTTATGTCGAGATGGAAGTCCTGTTCGAATTCAAGAGCATCCAATTTGTGAAGTTCAATTGTTGAAATAAGAACAAAATATAACGCACGGTAACCAGTTTTCAATTTTAGTAAATGACTGCAAGATACAAAAACTTCCTGAAAATAAATTCCCCTTGGTTATACCTAGAAAAAAAAGGGATCCTATAACATTTCGAAATATTAGTTCGAAATATTAGTTTATGGACTCTGATGGTTATTTATATTCTGTTCACTAGACTATTGATATTTATTATTTTGGAGTTTCAAATATGTCAAAGAGTTTTAAGAAGATTGAAGCCATCTCAACAAGAGGATGGCATCAAGGACATCGTGATTCAACTCACATCTATGTACCATAGAATGTTCGAATCTCAGAGAAAATAAGTTACAAACGCCACAACAATAGGAAGCATCCATAGAAGACGAGCCATACTTCCAGATCATTCTCCAAGGAACATGCATCGTAGAAACAATACTCCCCTATTTATAATTGTTATCTATGATTAACTTACTACTTTGATAGACTTGATTATTGTAATCCAATTTGAGAACAGTCTTATTCCAACTTCGAATTCGAATAGATTCACTAGATGTAAGAAAAGTTCACATTAAAGTTATTGTGAAACGAATTGGCTTGAACTCAAACGTAATTTGATACATTGGGAATTCCGTCAGGTAGGTATACATTCACAAACTCACTTCCACTAGTGTTTACATTGATTACATTATTCGTGATAAATATACACCTTTTCCTACGACCACCTATGAGAGCAATGAGTTGTTGCTCAGAAAATATCTCATATCACTATAGCAATGCGAAAGTGAAAACAAACAGTGTGGCAATATTCCCGCATGCTCACGTAATTTTTGTTTGGTCAATATAATGTATGTAATGTGTGTGTAATTTTCTTCGTATCATTTTAAATCAATCAAAACGTTCGATTGAGTTAAGCTACCTCGTATGATTTCGTAAATACGTGAATATACATTGAGTAAATCCATCAAGCAGAAATTTGGAATCATTTCCATAGTAACCAACTCACTTCGTTACATACATACAAAGCGCGTCGTTCGTTCAGAACTACTCAAAAAGTAATCTCATCGAATCAATTCAAATCCCGATTGGCAATTGGATCATTTCAACTGTCAAACTGACAACCTTCGACACTCTCTGTAAATGAGTTATCGATGTATAACCCGACTATTTCGAGGTACTTATAGTATAACTACAGATTATAATACTGAAATATCATATGTGAAGAATAATAATTATTATTATCATAGTATTGTAGAAATGTATCATCAATATTATTATTATTATTATTATTTTCATTGTTTAAATATCATTACTATTATTATTTTGTTGTACGATTAATATAAACGAGGTGATGGAATGTTCAACGGATTAATAAGTTATACAATGCAATACGGTGAATCATTTTTAGAGTCACGCATTCCTGGACGGGATGATAAAAGTCAGTATCCATTGTGCAGGGTAACGAGTCGGTCGAAGTGAATAAATTGTTAAAGCTCTAAGTGTTTGATTCGTTAAAAAGACATATTATAACAATTCAGAAGTGGGATAATGAGTAGTAGTGATAGTGAAAGTAGTCGCAAAAGCAGATACAGGCGAACGCCATCAAAGCAGGGAACATCCAGGAAAAATCAGCAAGAAAGGGAGATATCTTCATCATCCGATGAAAGCAGATCCGCACGTGAGAATACCAATCAACGTTCTAGCCAAAATCGACCGAAACGACGACGCATTGAAAATCTAGAAGAACTGGTAAACAAACGGGTGAATGAAATTTTGGCTGCTAACAATGTACAACAAATGGTCACTAACCCTATGTCGACAAACCTCACTGCTAAGAATGATATCGTTCCGACATTTGATCCTGAAAAGAGTCCATTGACTTCAATCAATTGGCTACATAAAATAGAGCAACTAGCTCTCATTCATGGGTGGAATGATACAACTAAATCATACTATATGCAATCGAAACTAAGTGGAATCGCAAAAATTTGGTACAACTCACTTCATGACTATAATTACACATGGGATGAATGGAAAAAAGCGGTTACAGAAGCATTTCCAAGTCACGAGTACTTCATCGACAATATTAAGAGAATGGTGAGTCGCAAGAAAACGTCAGATGAAACCATGATGCACTATTTCTATTCCAAATGTATCTTGATAAAGAAATGCGAAATAAGCGACGCCCATGCGGTTTCCTGCGTCATCGATGGACTTCCTGTGTCTCTACAAGGAGCAGCAAAATCGGGAAACTACAAAACGCCAGAGATCTTATTCCAGGGATTTCTAAGTAAAATAGAGAATGACATTGCTGATAAAAAAGAGGACAAGTTTACCGAGAAACAACCGAAACGAGAGACGCCTGCAATACTATGTTATGTTTGTAAGAAACCTGGACATGTAGCGAAAAAATGTAGATATCGTCCAGGAAGTTCTCATATGCAAGTTCAATCTACCAGCAATGGTCCTGCGGTCAACGGTCGGCGATATTTCACTCACAACCAACGCCCATTCAAGAAATGCTCCAACTGTGGGAAAGAAGGACATCTGCGAGATGATTGCTTTTTTCTACGGACGGCCATGGTGAAAACCTTAAAAAGGCAAGTAGCAAATGATTTTTACTACATCAAAGTAATTATAAATGGCACTATGTGCGAAGGATATTTGGATACAGGTAGTCAAATAAATGTAGCAAACGTAAAATTAGCTGATAAACTCAAAATCTCTCTGGGCCAACCAGACACAATCATTAGTGGGTTTGGTAATCAAATTGTGTTTCCCGAAGGACTAGCTCTACTAACCTTACATTTATATGATTTTGCTATCGATTCTGTTGTACACTTTGCTAATGTAGATATGGGTCCGATAGATATAATTATAGGTCAACCAGTGATTAATCATGATCAGATAGAGATGAAAATATCCGCCAAAAAGGTTACTTTGCAAAAAATTCAACCCGAAAATGAGATATTGAAAATCAGTGGAAATGATGATGCTTCCAAGTATAATGTAAAATCAATACAAAACGTGGCAATCCCCCCTAACTGTACAATGCCAGTAAAAGTTCGAAGCGAGTGCTCTAATTTGATAATTCCTTCGAAATTCCGCCATGATTACATGAACTCTACTGTGTTAACCATAAAACCCGTCTTCATTATGAATATCACTAATGTAAGTAATAAGAGACTGACTATTGTTGAAAATCAAATCATGGCAAGAGGATACCCATTTTCAAGTGACGAGATGAAAAATTTCGATATTTGTCAGGTCCTGAAATTAGGCCTGGAAGAAATTCAAACGGGAGAACTATCTGAAATAAATGTTTCGTTATTGTATCAGTTGTTACAAAAGTATAACTCCTGTTTTGCTGTGAATACTAGTGATTTAGGCGTAACAGATATTGTCGAGTTTGAAATAAATTTAAATTCTAAAGAACCCATTTTTTATAAACCCTATAGGGTTTCAGAAATTGAGAAAAAAGTAATTCGAGAAAAAATTAATGATCTCTTGGAGAATAAAATAATAAGAGAATCAAAATCGAGCTACGCGAGTCCAGCAATCTTGGTTAAAAAGAAAAACGGAGATTTTAGATTAGCAATTGACTATAGAAAGTTAAATAAAATAACGATCAAAGACAGGTACCCGCTTCCCAATATCGAAGATCAAATTTCACGTTTGGAAGGCTACAAATATTTTTGTGTTCTTGACATGACCCAAGGTTACTATCAGATTCCCGTGTCAGAAAATTCGGTATATAAGACTGCTTTTGTTACTTCCGATGGACAATTTGAATTCCTGAGGATGCCGTTTGGGGTGTGTAACGCCCCAGCTACATTTCAGAGACTCCTCAATAATGTGCTGGGTCAACTACGTCATGAAAGTGTCATAATTTACCTAGACGATATTCTAATTCCAAGCTTCACGATTGACGAGGGGCTCGAGACTCTCGAAACGGTGCTAGGATTATTTCATACAGCGAATTTGAAACTGAACTTGAAAAAATGCAAGTTTTTCGAAACTAGCATTGATTATTTGGGCTATGAAATCAGCGAGTCTGGTATTAAACCCGGGAAGCAGAAAATCAACGCCGTTCTGAATTTTCCGACACCAAGAAACATCCATGAAGTTAGGCAATTTCTAGGTCTGTGTTCGTATTTCAGAAAATTTGTCAAAAATCATGCTATCATAGTTCGGCCTATAAGCCAACTACTAAAAAAAAACTATCAGTGGGTATGGGGCGAATCACAGGAAAAAGCATTCGAAACAATCAAATCCATTCTAACAAATAGACCACTATTGAGTATATTTGATGTCAATTTAGAAACCGAATTACACACCGACGCGAGTAGTAAAGGCCTAGCAGCTATTTTAATGCAAAAATATAGTGATGGCCTCAAACCTACCATGTATTATAGTAGGGCGACGAGCAGGGAAGAAAGTATCTATCATTCATACGAATTAGAAACATTAGCAATAGTCGAATCGATCAAACGACTCCGAATTTATTTAACGGGTATCCACTTCAAAATAGTTACTGACTGTAATGCTGTCAGATTGACTTTCAGTAAGAAAGACCTTTTACCACGCATTGCTCGTTGGTGGCTGTCAATACAAGACTATGACTTCGAAATAGAACACAGACCGGGAACCAAAATGTCTCATGTTGACGCTCTTAGTCGAAACATCGGAAATACTAGCAAAGTCCTAACTATAAACATGAATGATTGGATATATTGTCTTCAAACTCAAGACCCAGAACTGATGGCTATCAAAACAAGACTGAAACAAGATAACCCAGATCCAGAGCTCAAAAATATTTACTCTGAGAAAAATCATCGTCTTTATAGGAAAACTGCTGACGGAGAAAATAAGCTTGTCATTCCGAGATCTGCAAGATTTAGTTTAATGCGAAAGTTTCATGACGACATCGGACACATTGGTCTCAATAAATGTAAAAAACTCATTAAAAGCAAATTTTGGTTTCAAAAAATGACGAGATTTATCAAAAAATATGTCAATGCGTGTCTGGATTGTGCCTTCAAACGTGGGAAATATGGTAAAAAAGAAGGCTTCCTACACCCTATACAAAAACCAACACAACCTCTAGATACGTGGCATATTGACCATTTAGGCCCATTTTGTAAAAGTAATGGTTTTTCCTATATATTAGTCGTCGTCGATTCGTTCTCTAAATATCTATTTGCTAGACCCACCAAAACAACGAATACCAAAGAAGTTGTTTATAATCTCAAAGATTTATTCAGTATGTTTGGATTACCAAAGAGAATAATTTCCGATCAAGGTAAAGCATTCAAATCCAAAAAATTTGAAGAATTTTGTGTTGAATTTAAAATCAAACACATATTAAATACAGTGGCGTCTCCAAGGTCCAACGGGCAGGTAGAACGCTACAATCGCACATTATTAGATGCAATCAATACAAGTATAAATGACGAGTGCGAATGGTTCGAAAAACTACCGCAAACAGTTTTAGGAATCAATAATACAGAAAACAGTAGTACTCACCTAACTCCTCATAAACTCATGTTCGGTTTCGAAAAAAACGTCTTACTAGCAGATCTTGGAGATGACAGTGTTGAAGAAATAGACAGAAATAGGGATCGAATGAAGGCCACTAACTCAATGAATAAACAAGGGCAGCGAATGAAAAAATATGTCGATGCTAGAAGGAAGGAAAGCAACGAATACACACTGAATGATCTCGTTCTCTGGGCAGGAGCCAGTGCAGAAAGGAAGGAAACTAATAAAAAAACGGGTATTCGGTTTGGAGAACCTTACAAAATTAACAAGGTTTTAGGCAATGATAGATATGAAATAATGGCATTGAAGGGTATCAAGGGGTACAAAAAATATAAAGCTACAGTATCAGCAGAGCAACTGAAACCGTTTATATCAGGGGTGAGCGATTCGGACACTTCGGATTCCGAAGTAAACAGTACGGATGATTTGATTGATCTACTTGAGGGTTAGAATGCTTTATGCAAGGTAAAACGAAATATATATATACATAGACCTCATTGAGGTAGAAGTAAGGACCTTTCACGAGGTAAATACTCAAAGACCTCTTACGAGGTAGAAATAGACCTTTTACAAGGTAAAAATATACTTATATAAGGACCTCCTTGAGGTAATAACTATCACCTTCTGCAAGGTAAATAAAAAACAGACCTCTTAGAGGTAAATACCTAGACCTCTCATGAGGTAGAAATAAGGACCTCCTTGAGGTAATAACTATGACCCTTAATGAGGTTAGACCTCATTAGAGGTAGAAAAAGGAAAACAAGACCTTTCACGAGGTAAACATTAGACCTTTAATGAGGTAAGAATCCAACAAATTACAGGTGAACATGACAGAAATGATACTGAACAAAAAAATGAAGTATTAGCCAAAATTTGAATACTGTGGATTTATTTTTTTTTCACAGGAGGAACCACCAAGATAGAGATCCGCACCAAGCCAGGAATTGTTCACCAAGAACCTCAGCGGGGACGCTTCGTGAGCAGGATGGCCGAATGTGAAGAATAATAATTATTATTATCATAGTATTGTAGAAATGTATCATCAATATTATTATTATTATTATTATTTTCATTGTTTAAATATCATTACTATTATTATTTTGTTGTACGATTAATATAAACGAGGTGATGGAATGTTCAACGGATTAATAAGTTATACAATGCAATACGGTGAATCATTTTTAGAGTCACGCATTCCTGGACGGGATGATAAAAGTCAGTATCCATTGTGCAGGGTAACGAGTCGGTCGAAGTGAATAAATTGTTAAAGCTCTAAGTGTTTGATTCGTTAAAAAGACATATTATAACACATATTTTAATTCTTTCTACCATGATATATACATTCATTTCCTCGAGAGTTTGAATTTTGACCCATGAGAACTAATGATTGTTCAGGATGCGGTATTTGTCATTTTATCATAGTCTGCGAGACATAACCTCATTCCTGTCATTAGGCATTCCAGAACCCGTGACCTAAAAATGGCCGCTGTACCTGCCCCGTTTCCGTCCGTACTTCAAACGTCAAAAATTTACTTCCTCTTCCCCTAAATTGCGAGTTTTAAGGTTATGATCGTCACTGATTTTGTTTTGATTTTTTGATATTGTAGTTTTTATCATGAATAAAGTGAATATTTATTGAAATTAGAAATTTCTGGTGGTCATAATATAGAGCGATACAAAGAGAAACTCAAAGTCAGTGATTCTATTGATCCCTATTCTCTGCAGAATAATGGAAACCCAGGCTCCGATGTTTCCTGGAGTCACTTCAATAGATCAACTCCTAGTTTTTATACTACAGAGCAAACGAAAGCTCATAAAAGTTTGAATGGGTATACATTTTCTGAGGCATGTTTTGTACAAATACCTATGTGGAGTGAAGAAAATCAGTGGCATATGTTTGTTGTTCTAGGCAGTCATACTATGAGTGGATAATTGGATAGTACCTGTTAAATATTCGATATTTTTGTAGGTGAAACATTTTCAAATGATGATTTTACCCTCACTAGAAGTCTGGGTATTGTGTAAAAGTGATCAAGGAATAAATACAGAGCCATCACACCTGCATGGCTATGGGATGTCAGAAGTTTGTAGTCATGTTGTTGCTTGTCTCTATAGCTTAACATATTTTCACAACTGCAGAACTGCCAAGTCAAGTACCCATTTTCAGGCAAAATGGATGAAACCTAAACCTTCTAATGTTCCTCTTGTCAGTCTTAAAAATCTGAGAGATAATCACATTAAAGTTAGAACATATTCAACCTATAGAAGGCAACAGCTCTCAGAAATATTGAAATCTTCAAGAGAAATTGACCTAGCAAATATCTGATATCCCTGCCATGCATAAGCAATTAATCATATTAATTCCTCAATAAATTTCACACAAAACAGGCATATTATAGTGAGTGTAGGTACTTTCCTCCTTTGATACTCTTTTACTTACATGGACAACACCAATGCATATCACTGATTCCCTCCACTTTATACCTATTTGTGCAAATCCTGTTTGAAAAATTTGTATCAGACTCTTGTAAGCTCTGATCTGCAAGGATTTAAACTATCATGAATCAACTCTAAATATCTAAAAATATATACTGACCATAGTAACTCTAGAAAATATTTTGATGTTAGTCTTGCTCTGCAATATCACTTCTGGAAATTTATGTCAAAAATATTCACTTTGTTCTCAACTACTAGACAAATATGAAAATTCACAAATAAGATATTGACACAATTCCCCCAAATATCTACACTATTGATGAAATCAATTATTCTTCAATTAAAAATTAAGCTATATTATAAATAGTTTCTTTCAACCTTATAATTCATTAAAACACTACATATTCATGCTTCATGATTTTATTCATCATAACTATAGTTTTCTCTAACACATTTCAATGTAATACCTGTAATAATAATTATATAGTCAGCAGAATGTGTTTCCAGAAAGTCCACCAAGTCATTTTTGTGAATTATCTTGAACATTTTAATGTCTTGTTGAAGTTTGCTGTATTGACCAACAATTCATTGAAAAACAGATCAACCTTGTTGATCAATAATTCTTCTTGAATTTTCAATTTAGAAATTTTGACAATCATCACAGTTCAAAGTATCTATAGATATCATCACACAAAATACTCATTAATAATTACAAACATTTGCTATCATAATGAGTACCTATCATTCATACACAAAATATTTATCACATTAACTCAATATAACATAGTAATTCAGATTTTTTTAAATAATACAAGGAATATTTTTATCAACAATTTGATTATGAATTAACATATGAATCCACTGTTCATTGATGTTTCATGAAAAGTTCCTGAAAATTGACCAACCAAAAGTGTTGTCACAAAGAAACATCTCTTACAACAATATAATAAATTTCAATCTTGTTCATTTGTGTTTTTGAAAAAACTGAGTATTTCTTCTCCTGTGTTCCCAAATATCTACTACTTATCATGATTTATTATTTAGGTGAGTTGTGAGTGAGCAAACCAGTTTTCAAAATTCAAAAACAGGCATATCTAAATAGCAATTTTGCAAATGTAATCTTATCATTATTAACTCTGAAATGGTGACTTCAACATAAAATATTGTATCTTTTTTTTCAAATCATGATTAGCACTATTAGCAGTTTGAATTCACTATTTTCTCCAGGCTGAAAATTAAAAAAAATAAGCCAATCCTGTCAATTCGAAATGTGATTCTTTTGCACAATATAGAGGTTTGGAAGCATGAGGAACAATATGAAGTTAGTTTTTATGCCAAAATATTCCTAATATAATTTCATAAAAATCAAGATATTTTATTTATTTATTTTCAGTTATTGCATTACATTATTTTCTTCATTGATACATTTCATACAAATAATATATAAAGTATAATTAATTTTCTAGTAGGAATGACATGAATGATCAGACAGTAATTCCTGGTATAAGATCATTCATGAAGTATTATCGACTGTTGTATAATTGAAATTACAAATAGTGAACAAAACTTACATATCATTAAGATACAGTCATATTATAGTGAACAAGAAGGGGAAAAATAAAAACAGTGAAAAAAAAAGAAAAAAGGAAATTCATGGTCTTTCAGCTTTGATCATTCCTTTGCATATAAATATATTTCTTAACTTTATTTTTGAATTGCATAATATTTGGGCTGTTTTTGATATCATCTGGTAATTTATTGAATTTCGAAATCGCCTCATGTGTAAACTTTTTTTGCCCAAGTTTAGAATTTGCAGCTTCAAGATGAAACAAGTTATATTGTCTAGTGTGATGATCATGAATTTCGGAATTCCTGATTAATATAAAATTTGATTTAAGCTTTTTGTTGATGATATAATAGGAAATTTTGAGAGTATTGATTAAAAAGTGCTCTTCCAAAGAAAATGTGTTTGTTTCCTTATACAGTTGATTCGTTGGAGTGTCATATGGAAGACGATACAATACTTTCAATGCCTTTTTATATAGAACAGAAATTTTGTTGAAACAATTTTTGGAACAAGATCCCCAAATATTTATGAGATAGTTAATTCGACTGAGTATATGTGAATAGAGAATGATATTTGATGTATATGTACTAAGTTTAGGACATCTTCTCAAAGCACCAATAATGGGAGATACTTTTCCTATGAGGATGTCAATATGCTTTCCCCATGTTAATTTCTCATCAATCCAAATACCAAGGTATTTGGTATGGGCAGTTTGTTTCAAACGTTCATTTTTTATTCTAATATTCAGATCAATATTTTGTTTATTTCTTTGACGAAAAATCATATATTGAGTCTTATTAGAATTGAGAGAAAGAAGATTGGAATAAAGCCATTTCTCCATTTTGTTCAAGTCCTCATTTATGACATGTTCTAGAACTACTGGGTTTTTATTCTCATATAGAAGCACTGTATCGTCTGCATATATGGTATAGTTTCCTATCAAATTCATTCTTTCAATATTTTGAATGTATAATAGATAAAGAATTGGACCCAACACTGATCCTTGAGGAACCCCTTTGTTTAAATATAGTATCTTAGACTCACAGTTATTAATTTTAGTTATAATCGTTCTATTTTCAAGATATGATTTCAAGAGATCGTGTCCAATTCCTCTGATTCCCATTGAAGCTAGGTTTTTCAGAAGTATATTGTGGTCAACTGTATCAAAAGCCTTTTTTAGATCCATGAAAATCGCTACTACATAATTTCCTTTGTCAAGTCTGTCCTGAATGAAATTGATTACTTGTAGCACTGCAGATTGTGTACCACTGTTTTCTTGAAATCCGAATTGGTTCAAATCGAATCCATATTTTTTATTGATAAAATCTACAATTCTTTTTTTGAGAATTTTTTCTAGAATTTTGGAGAAAATACTTAATAATGCTATTGGCCTATAATTTACTGGATTTTGAGCATCACCACTTTTATATATAGCCCGTAAAGAGGTATTTTTCAATTCATCTGGAAAAATACCTGTTGTGAAAGACATATTGATTAATTTTGTTAGTGGTTTGGCCAAAATATTTTTCAATTCTATTATATCTCGTGTAATCAAACCTTCTGGATCAGGACATTTTTTTTTAAGAGTTCTAATTGTATTTATTATTTCATATTCATCAGTGGGTATCAGAAGTATTGTTGAATCATTGTAACGTGGTGCAATATTGTCAGTAGTCATATAATTGTAGAATTGTTTCAATTCATTAGCAGTATTTTCACCAATACTTGAAAAGTGTGAGTTCATTGCCTCAGTTATTTCTAGATTGCTATTGATAATTTGGCCATTAATTTTTAAAGATTCAATATCTGCCTTCTCGGAAATTTTCGATTTATTTCTCAAACAGTAATTGATTGTATCCCACATTTTCTTTGGATTACCTTGAGATTCTTCAAATTTTCTATTGATATATTCAATTTTAGCTCTCTTTACCATGGCATTAACTTTATTCCTTTGAATTTTATAATCAGTAAGAAATTCTACATTATGATTGTTTCGTTTGAATATTTCAAATTTTTTATTCCTAATTTCAATTTCACGAATTATCGCATTAGTGATCCAGTCATTGTTTTCACGAATCCTCATGTTTGTTTTAATAGAAGATAGTTCTTTAGCTTCCAAAATTAAATTCATTAAATCTTGAAATTCTCTGCACTGACTTTTATTTAGATTTTCAGATAATATTCTTCTGAATTTAGGATAATCAATTTTAATTATTTCTCGTTTTTTATAATTTTTCAATACAATATCTGTTTTTTTAATGGATGTATATATTATTCTATGATCACTTATTGAGGTATCTTCTAATTCTATATTGAAATTCAGGTGGTAGCAGTTAGTCAGAATATGATCAAGAATGCTGAAACAATTGTTTTGTTTCCTGGTATAATACATTGCATCAATTTTGTTCATGATATGGAAACCATTGCTATCAATTATGTTTCTATAATTAGTAGTATCATTACTGTCTGCTAAGAGATTGATATTCATATCTCCCATTATAATAATTTTTTCATGAATCTCCATGGTTTTATCAATATATTCAAAAAAATCACTAATTTTTGAATTCGGTGGTCGGTAGAGGGCAATTATTTTCAATTTGGAATTAAATTGGGAAATATCAATTTCAATGGTATTGTATTCTTTATTTATATTGCTTTCAATTTTTTGATATATCAGGTCATTCTTTAAATAAATTGCCACCCCACCTCCCTGTTTATCGTCACGACAATGGTGGATACTATTGAAATTAGGAATATTAACATAATCTGTTTCATTTGATTTCATCCAAGTCTCAGTTAAAATCAGGATATGAGTTTCTCTATTATTTTTCAATATAACTTCTATTTCATCAATTTTGTTAGCCATACTTCGAATATTTAAGTATAGTATATTCAGATCATTGATTTTCGTGAATTTACCAAAATTTATATTATTCATAATTTGTTCTATCTTTAGCTGAAGCTATTTTTTTTTGTAGAATTGGACATTCATCACTATCAGAAGTATGATTATACGTATTATTTACTTTGAATTTATCATTTGCGATTTTACAATTTATGCAACAAGGGCTATTATGATTATCACATTCATTACTTTTATGATTCCCAGAACAAAATGAACAGCTCAAGGGATTTCTGCAATCCTTTGCAAGGTGCCCATAAGCATTACAATTGGAACATGTCATTATATTTAAATCTTCTCTAATATTGAACCTATGCCATCCAAGAACTATAATTTTGTTAACTAACTTTCGAAATGTTTTACCATTAGTTTCCACATAAATTATATATTTTTTGGTGTATTTTGACTGTCTGGAAAATTTTATATTCAGAATATCTTCATCATCTATATAGTTGAATATGCGCAGTTCTTCCTTCAATTCTTCTGTATTTCTATATTTTTTTGTTCCAATGAAAACTAATCTGGGTGATCTGAGCTTGGATGTTGTTATAATATATTCATTTCCTATGGCTTTTTCTGTCACTTCTTGTAAACGTTTTATTTCTGCCTCTGAATTAGATTTCAGTAGTACTCCTCCTTTTTGAATTTCTTGAATTTTTGTTATGCCAGCTTTGGCTGTAACAGGATTTATTTTAGCTTGGATATCTTTTTTGGTTTTTTCATAAGTTTGATTATTTCTCGGTTTTATAATTAATGCTGGAGTATTGTGTGGGGGTATATTCTGCTTCTGATTGTTACCTTTGAGTATATCAGAATAACTTTTTCCATTGTTTCCAATTTCGTTCGAGTTTTTTAAAGTTTTGTCAAGTTTTTTTTAATAAATTCAACTCCTTCAATATAATATCTTGTTTATCATTTCTCTCCTTGATCATTTTATTGTATTCTTCTATTAGATAGCCTACCTGACTATTGAGTCTTCTTATCACTTTCTCATTATCTGAAATGATGTCATTCTTTACTTTTAGTGCTTCTTTTAGTAATTCGTTTTCTTGTTGCAGATGAAATATTTCATTATCCTTCATCAGCTGTATTTCAGGTAGAGTTTGGGTAATGGTGAAGTTATTACTAGTCTTTTCTTCATCGTCATAGTTCACTTGGGTGAATTCAAAATCTTTATTGCATTGATCTTCCTGTAGAATTTTTAAATTTTCTTGTGACATATTGACAAGACTATTTTTCCATGAATGTCAAAATCATATTTGGAAATTAAATACCTTAATACTCTGAATGGCAAGCCTTCTCCAATGGAACACATACAATATACACCACACTCAAGATATATACAGTTTTTTCACTTGATAAAACAGTTTTTTCACAATTATATGAGAATATTCTACAGCCTGAACTTTACAGTGTGACTGATATATATATAAGATTTGTCTATATTGCATAACAACTCTATTACTATATATCTTCATCAATCAAGAACATAATATATTCAGTCCAATTGAACAATTGGGGGACATATGTTGATATTTGCACAGCAAATTGTAATGATTTTGTGGTGAGTTGGATCATCACCACATTATAAGTGAAATTGGCATGTTGATCAGCTAATATCCTGTACTTCTGTTTCATTGCACCAATAATTCACTCCACATGAATTCTCACATTGGCAGTAGCTCTAGTTCCCACAATCTCAGTAGGATGTAATCATGATGTAATTGTTTCTTTCCTTTTGTAAAAGCTTGAATCTTCACTTGGGCATACAAAATTTGTACATAGTCACCAACCAAAAAGCCATGGTCACCTAAAATCAAATCACCCACAAATTGAATTTGTATTAATTGAAAGTTGGATAGATACTTTTTGAAATTCAGATGAGTTCAGGAAGATTGTTAGAACAGTAGACATACATAAATTTGAAAGTCAACACAAGTGGAACATTTTCAACAGTGCATGCTGTTTAATAAAATTAGTTTTTCCATACATATAAAACATTTCTAGCTTCTAGTCAATAAAACTCATTTAATAAGTTTATTCTCTTTCAGTAATTCTGGATTTAATAAAGATTGGTATCAATTATATTCAATTGATCTTGTACAGAAACTCACCTGGAATAATATTATCTATTAATTTTGAATTGATTGTTATGGGATAATCAGATGCTCTTTCTCCACAAGCCTCACTGATCAAACACACTGTTCCTTGTGGGGTGATTCCTATCAAATTATAATAAGATCAGCACTAGGCTGACAGCTGTGATATTTGTTAGTGAATATTTATCACATTCAGGAACTATACTAAGGTTCTCATCTTGAAAATCTGATGATCCTACAGCCTGTTCATTAGATGGTCCTGCAGCCTGTTTGAAATCAGATATGGTCCTGCAGCCTCACCTTGGCATTCTGATGTTTCCATATCATTGATAGTTTCCTCAGATTGGTTGTCAGAGGCTAAGCTATCATATCCCAAAAATAAACTGGGAGTCCAGTTAGGATTATTAACATCTGATAGATATGCAGGTTTCCCTAAAATTTCCATTATACCTATTATATTTACTACTATTCATTACCTGTTTCAGTGAACTCACCAAGTAGGTAGGAAATGTTTGGTGCAAACTCTCAAGATTTTGAGTTTCTGCTCCATCAAACCATTTCTATTTATCCACTTGTCTCTTCTTTTGATAATTCATTGTTCCAATTTATGTCTAGATTTCAAGACACTCAGGATTCGATGAAACTTCATGCTATCACGATATTACCGACTCTTACAATTGATTATTCCACAATAAAGCATTGTTATAACACAAACAGCAAGCAAAACCTATCCAAATAGTGTCCAGAATACACCTCAGGAATACACATCAACTATTCAATAATTTTCATAAAGATGATGCAATCCTAATAAAACTAAGTATATAAAGTTCAATTATCAACTAAAGGAGCGAAGAAAGCAGCATTCAACACATTTTAAATTCAATTGAAAATATGGTTAAAAAAGTCACGGAATGACAGCTATTTGTTTGGGTACAGCAACCATCTTGAATCTGATTTTGACAGCATTCCGAAATACCTAATTGCTGACTACACCGGTGTGGCTCGGGTCTAAACACCGTCGTGACTCGGCACTCTGCTGCACTTTTGACTGCGTGGTTACGAACTCCCGACAAAGCTCTCAACAAAACTTCGAATTCATGAGAAATATGATTTCCAAACCGTATCAATTTCAATTTTCATTCTTCGGAGAGAAAGAATATTTTATTCACCGAATAATAAGTTACATCAATTTCAACATAGACTATTCCACTCTTGATCTCGAGAACCAATCAGAATCGACCATTTTCATGGTTTCTTCTGTATTCTAGCGATATTTTTTGTTTATTAAATTTTATCGGACTTGCTCTACCAATACAGAAGCGGAATTGACCCACACGTGACCAACTAAACTCGTTTATCAGCGATAAAATTTTGACATCGTGTCTGGTCAAGATTGCTTTGGATTCAAATCTGAGACAATATTAACCTAAGTTCCTACTTTATTTCATTCACTTATAATTCGCGTTAGTGAGATAATTTGTACGAAAGGCGAGACAATTTTATTCTGACTGGACGTTTCATGTGTAATTTAAAAAGTTTGCATATTTTTTGACGGTCTGACACAACAATAATAGAATCCAAATTCCTTCTTGAAGTAATCTTCTTCAATTACTCAAGTCATTGTGACTGATATAATTAGATAATTACAAGCTGATGTAGCGCAACTGTTAGGGTTGTTGCGCGAGGATACGAAGGTCGATGGTTCGAGCCCTCGGCGACGATATCTTTTTTTTTTTAATTATTCCATGTCACATAAATTCACTTTATTTTGTTTGAATTGGATAGTAATTGTATACACTCTTTTGAGAGCAACCATCTCCAAGATAATGAAAAAATACTGTTTATCAAAATTGTACATTCCACTTTGTGAATAACTATAAGTAGGTAGTTAATTTCTAAAAAAGTAAATTCTGTATTTCATCACTATCATTATGTTCTTCTTCGCAGTTCGAGTTGGAATATACTCAAATTATGTTTCCTGTTTCTTATATTGTCTCATTCAAACATGAAATAGTCATACGAATACAACTCGTGATACTATATTTCCTGGAAATATTCGTCGATTGACATACTCCAGCTTTCTGATCTAATTTCGCTCATGACATTGAATTACTAGGCAACAAGCTGTCGTAACAATCACCGAATATTTCCGGCAAAATATTATCACTTGTGGTATTATATATGATAAAATACGAATAAAAATAAGTTATATTGAAAACAATTGGATGTTTGAAATTTATATTTGTGTTTAAAATTATATGTATATTTATGTTCGTATGAAAAATAGTGTTCATAACTCGTTGAAAAGTGTATTTTACGCACTCGTTACGAATCTGCACTCGCCGCTACGAGGCGACGTGATAAATATCACTCGTGCGAAATATGTCTCTTTCCACATCAGTTATGTAATATACTATTGCATTGCTACGGTTATAGTTTTGGATATGATCAACTGCATAGGTAGATACTAATATTTGTACACAATGTGGGTAACAATGACAACGATGAAGTTCTTTCCGGCCTAGTCCAGGTACTTTCCAGGCGGTTGCCGGAAAATTAATTTCACTTGTCTGGCTAGAAAGCAGTCTAGTTTGTGATATGTCTAACTGTAGAAGTAGGAGATTTCAAAGGTTTATACAAAAGATGAAGAGTGAGATCGATTCAACAAAATTTATATTACCAATATTGACAGTATAAAAAGCAGGAGATGGACTCAGAACTCTTGTCAGAATGACATCATGGACACTGCACATTATTTCCATCAACTTGATACGATATCTCGATATTCCTCAAGACAGTCTCCAGATTCTGGAACGGAAATACAGTATGAATAGTTCACCATTAATATGAATCAATGCATATATTGCACTACTCTGTTATACCACTAACCAAACAAATTTTTTACCGCTCCGACACCTGTTTCGACAACTATGTTAGCTTCTTCAGGAGGGGATTAAAACACTTCAGAAGTGATTTTGATCAGAAAATATGCAATGAACATCATTTCAACGTAATATTGTCCGAATACGATATTCTGGATTGAAACGTCCCGTATCTTTTTCAACAGCAATATTCTCTTACGTCACATTTGTTTCGATCGCCATATTTTGGTCCAAACAATGCACCCTTACCCTATGTCCCAATAGATTTGACTCATTCTGTATGGAACCTCGAAGGAAAAGTATCATGCCATCGAAATATGAACCGTTTTAGAATTCAGTGTGCGTAATTTCAACGCACAACAGCCTACTGATTTGGAATCCGTTGACCGATTTTCAAAACAAAAATTCATATTATACAGTCCTCAAAGAGCTCTCTCCGATAATGTCGACAAATATAATATATTCAGATCCTCAAGCCTATTGTTCGTTGAAATGGTCAAAATTCCGAGAACGACTATTAGGTAATACATTTTTGAAACGTGGTTGACCTATTCGATCCGGGCATTGCTAAAAAACCCTCATGCAGAATTTGGATGCAATTTGTCACATTATAGGGTGTTGGTTATTCAATAGCTAATTCCAAAATTCTTGTTTCTTCTATCCAAACTGTAATGAAATCTGAAGAGTTGATATAACCGGTGAAGTAGTCAGTCAATAGAAAAAACCTTTCGAATACTTAGATACGGAGTTTCATCGTTGTTAGTTCTACAGGAAGAAGTTTCTATGAGGGTTGCTTAGCTGTGTGCACGTGAATGTACAAATGATTGTACCAATAATGCATCATCAAAGCCATCATCAGTGCATACCTAACTGAAAAAGTAATCAGTTCTTAGCTTTCGAAGGGAAGTAGCCGTTGATAAATTCAAGATTTGGAATTAGTGAAAGTAAGGTTACTTACTCGTCAGGTAGACAAGAAAGTCTCCATTGAAATATCTTTGGTCCTGTTTGGTAGGGTGAACATGATTGCTAATTACGGTACGAACATATTGAAATTCGTTTCTCAAACTAAGATATACATCGAGGATTACATTTTTGTTACATTTCTAGAGCCGCCAACATGGCTTAATGCATACTGCCGTGTTGAAGTGAGCTTGATGAATGACAGAACATGAGGTGCTGAAATGATGAAAGCAAAAATTCAGATGTTGACATATGACAAGTACTACAAGACGTGACATGTGTAACATTACATCAGAAATTGTCATACACTTTCGACATTGTGAAAATTGAGAATATATAGATAACAATATATCAAGGGCAATTATTGTACTGGTCTAATCCATCCCAATCAATCATTCTCTTAGCAATCTAGATGATCCAAGGGTAACTATAGTGACTCCACCAGGAGAAAATTTGTTGAGCCTGATGAGAGCTCGGATCACCATTTTGAATATCTGATTGAGTCGTCTAAGAGAAAAGAAGTTTTGATGAAAGGAAACATTTTTCTATTGTATTCCTTCGATTAGATAAGCTATTTCAAACTTCCATGAAATGGAATATTAGATCTGTTCAAATTGACCTATGTATTCAAGCAGTAGTCAAAGTTATTTGATAGTTCTTTGTCGATGTGTGAGTCTTCAAGAGGATCTAGTCTATTGTAATTTTTGGAAGTAATTTCATGTGAAATTTTTGAATTTCTATTGGGGCTGGAATTGTGGTCGTTGAATACTTTACACTCGGGAGGAAATTCATTCCTTTCTCCTGATGTTAACATAGGTAGCGAAACACGTGCCGAGGTGTTGAAAAATTGGTTTGGTTAGTGATATAACATTGTTGAGTGATTATCGTGCCAATGGTTTCAGTCTCCGAAATATCATTGTATTTGTTGCTTACCAAGAGAACTGCTTCGAAGGAGTTTCTGTTGATACTGAGACAAGTCGATATCACGTCGTACAAAAGCTCTAATTGAGCGACAGACATGTTTCTAGATGCTAGCAACGATGCATGTTTCCATAAGGTATATATCCTCTTCCAGTGGACATCTGGAACTCATAATAATAAATATGGATTATTTATATCAGATATTTCCAAACTTTGCAAATAAATAAATGATCCACCTTCCTTGAGTGAAACGAAAAAAATTATTTGTTGAACTACATTTATTCATCATGCGTTTTTCTCCTTATTGAAATGTTCAATATACCAGGTGCCCAAAAAAATTTACAGAGTCTCTAGAATTCAGATATCACCTGAAATAATGAGATGACAAGTTCCTACAAACATTGGTCGTTGAGGCTCATAGAGATACAGAGCGTTCAATTTGAATGAAAAATGTATATTCCTTCATTCGCTAAAAAAACACTAAACAGAAATAAGAGATTTCGGATCTGGTGACAAACTGAGTATATCTGTAATCAAACACTTGAATGATATTTTCAGCTAATATGAATACTAGTGGCGTCGCTAGGGCAATATCAATGTTTTTCATCACATTTAAAACCAGTTATCGATAGAATTTTTTCTCAATTCCATCAAATCAAAACAACCAAATCCGACTACAAAATTTAGGGTCGGTGTCGGATTGTTCATTCAACACGTCCTTTCGGATTATTAGATAACCCTGAAAGGTATCATTTCGAAATGTTGACACTATTTTGGTCCCATAACACACTAATTTTTGCTGTAACGATATAGTCAACTTGATTTTTCAGATACTATCTGAATCCGAGAGATTTTCCACATTTTTCTATATGCTATAGCTACATATATACAAATTCACTCTAATTATTCATCTCAATTCTTCAGAAACTATCTGAATCAGAGCGATCTCCCACATCTTACTGAATGCTATAGCTACATATACTTTCGACTCGCCAAGGAAGACCGGTGACGAAAGGGAGAGGACGAAGAAGACGTTCAGTACGCTGAGCTTAGAATATCTAAATAATTCGGTTTTGCAGATCACGTCGTTTCCATCAAATCATGCACGAATGATATGACCGACTGCACTTTTGGAGATATTCCACATTTGTTTCGTCAGACTGGTTCTTGATAATCATAAACAATTGAATTACAGACGACAACGTGAAGTGCACATATTGAATGTTAGATGGCGTGATTCCTAGTGCGGCTCAAGGTAGGTAGAACTTATCATCAGCATCAGTTTTTCCAACCTTGATGAGGCTGAATGTATTCCCTATCTTCATTGGTCACACTCATCACATCGATGCCTGTAATTTTGATACGGCACCATCAGACTAAACTTGGCGAGATTCACCAACGCCATGTTATTTTCAGACTTTTTTTGTGGGATTTTTTGGAGTCTTGTGTTTACGTGAACAAGCCTGAGACCCTGGAAGCCCTCAAGGATAACATTCGACACGAGTGCCAGAATCTGTCGCCCGAAGATCTCGCCGAAGTGATAAAAAATGCCATAAAACGAGCACGTATAGCAATCAGTTGTGGCGGCACCCATTTGGCCGATATCATCTTCTCGACTTGACCAATAAAATTCTAAGGGTTCAAATAAACATAATCAAAAAACAGAATCGAAGTTTTTCATTTGAAAAAAAATGAGAGCCAAATAACATCGGATGACTGTTTTTGGCCCACCTTGTATTACATTCACCATGATTATATAATTCGTTATCGTCAATCGGCAAGAGATGGATCATTCGATGAGCGAAAATAGATACAAGCACAGTGTGCTGATGAAAGAACTCTTCGAAATCGAACAACTCGATTTTGAGTTCGTTTCCTGCAACCGATTCGGCTACAAATGCAAAATGTCTCGACATTACATAGGAATATTTCAACCAAAGATCCTAGGAACAAGAATAGTTAACAAAGTTCAGGTGAAAATGAGTCCAGAAATGGCTCCCTGTTTTTTTGTAGAAATTTCCGAAATCCTCCGTGATAAAATGACCAAATTTGGTAGATTTAGCTAACTTTTTTTGTCCAATTTGGAAATGTTCAGCATTTTCCTACTTTCAGGCGAGGGGCATGGAAAATGGGTAGGGCTAGAGGAAGTTTTTCCCCGATTTCTTTGTTAATGCAATTCTCGACAATATGACCAGGTAGGTAATTTGAAGATATCCTTTTTTCCACACAGAAATGGTATTCTTATTTTGTTCCGAGATGGTTAGATTCTCAAAGTCTGCTGCGCAATGAAAATAGTACTTTTTTCTTAAAATAAAACTCGAGCCAAATGAGATATTACTGAACGAAGATGGAACTGATAAGATACAACCGGATTTCGTGATATTCAGAAAACTGATTTTCAAGCGACTTTTTGGATCACCGTATATTTTCAGAGAAGAATATTCTGATGGACAAAGAGATGTAGTTTGCAACCTGTTTGCAAAAAAATCTAGACTATCTAAAGACATTACAATACTCTTTAGGATTATGAAGGAAGAAATAATTTGTGTGATCATCCAAACGATTGAGATACGATCAAAGACCCTCAACTTGGCAAACATATCGCCATGTTCATCAATCAATCGCACCGCCACACGGCCTTATTGTATCTTTTATAATGGAAATCCTGCTATATTATATCTCTTTTAATTGAAATCGCTCAGGAAAAAATAACGCATGTCTCCGTAGTTTCTGAAGGTTAGACATTTTATCGAGCAAGTTGTACATTATATAAATCATCTCATCGAATCAATTCACGACAAATCGCCTGCATAGAAGTTGAAAAATAACAAAGGTAAAAAACGCACCGATGAAATTCACTTTGCCTCGGCCAAATTCTGAAAGTTGTCACAATTCATTTTTATAATCGCCCAGATGTGGTTGCCATTATGCCTCACCATGAGACAAAATCTAATTATAGTATATTATTATACAAGTTTCAGAAGACACTATAATCTGGTCGCACGCATTGTTTGTTATAAACCGTGTGTAATATACTATTAGTTACCATCAACAACTTCGAAAGGAGAAATTGAATTGAATTATGTTTTAACAGGAATTTCCTTTTCTGCGCTCCAAGAGATAAAAGAAGCTATTTCGATACGCATTTGGTTGTCATGATTTCTTCAATAGAGATGCCATATATAACACGCTTAAAATCTGCGCCATTGCTGAGCAAATGCAGAAAAAAAAGGTGCATTTTTCGCAACTCTGTCACACTGAAGTTTAGTTAGACTTCTTGACTATCGTGCTGTACATAGCGAAAAAGTATGCAACATATTTCTTGGCTGCGTGTAGAGAATTCAAGAGGGTGCAGCTAACGTTAGATCAACAGGGAAGTTTAGTGTAAATGTATGTCTAATTTGGGCTGGTCGTTTTCGAAGAACACGGCGATGACCTTATACAAAGTGACAGTTTTGTGGGATAATGATCGTTTCTACCTTCTTAATTTCGCATTTACGCCATGTAGTCGACTTTTCTTAGTGAAATGGTTCAATTTGATGAGTTCTACATACTGTTGAAGAAAGGCCAACACCCTGCATATAGATATTACGAAATGTACTATTTCGTTCTGTATGAGTGTGCTGCCATTCAATAAAGTTCAAATCAAGGATAATTACCAAACACGCTCTGGGAATGGATCAAATCAACTGATGAAACCGAATAATCATCTTTCGGCTCAATTTTGATGAGTTTGTCACAGAGTAGGCTATCTAGCGAATTGGAACTGGTGCATGATTTTCTACAAAGGGTGATGCTGCGTTGATTCAACAGGTCCGATAAAACTCTGGTGAAGTATTGTTTCTTCTTGAAGGATTCTAGCGATGTTGATCTCATTATTTCTCCATTGTATCCTTTTTCTTCTGAAACATTCAATACATGTTCACATTAATTGCATCAACAAAGAAGTATATGGACCACACGGAAGGAATCATAGGAATTATAGTTCATTTTCCGTAGCAATTCTCTGGAACAATAATTATTTGCGAATATCCTAGAGTGTGATTCTACACGGATAGACTCTCAGATAGACATTTCACTACGATATTATTGTTCAATCTCTTGCAGGTAGTAGTTGAAAATACAGGGTGATTCACATAAGAACCGACATAGAGCAGGGGCATGTAGAGGGTCCCAAAATATGTCAATTTAACGCAACTTACCCTTTATACCAAGTTGCTTTCCTAGGGAGTTATAGGCTTTGAAAGTGAAGTTATAAATTTTGAAAAAAATCAATAGCTCCGTTATTCTTGAACTTAAAGCTACCAAAGTTGGTACACTTTGTGTATGTATTTAGGGCGTTACTTGACAGTAACTAGAATTCAATTGAAATTTGTAAAGGGGGTATACCGGGTGGCGCACCATTAATATTCAACAGAATTTTGTTAACACTTGATGGATTTTGAAAATCTTTGCTTTGTTTTGTATGAGCAATTCAATTCTAAAACTTTTCTTACTCAAGTAGATTTTCGAAAAACCTCATCATTTTCATCAAAAACTCGAATAACTGAAAACGCGCGCTCTAGGTGTGCTATTTAAAATCATCGAAAATTCAAAAGTTGGGTATGAAAATAAACGTCAAACTTGACAATGGAGCAAGTAAGTTGTCCAATTAAGTAATTGTTGTGAGTGTTTTCAAAATAACGGGTTTTCTTTTAACGAGTAAGTTGACATGCTGTTATTGCTAGGATTTTGTGAAGGGAACTGTAGAAGAAGAGTAGAAGAATATCGTAGATTTCTTGACCATAGAGGAACATTTTTTAATGTTTAAAGATGAGCTAGAGAAACGGGCAAGTTTTTTAATAATACTCGAGAACGTGCTGTCGCACTCAGACCGCAAGTTGAAGTAGCCATTTCAAATGCTATTGAAGATGATCCACATATTAGTACTAGGAATTTATCTCGACAAATTGGTATATCGCAGAGTTCTGTGCATCGAGTTATCCGTCTCAATCTACTACACCCTTATCATGTACAAAAAGTCCAAGAACTTTTACCCGGAGATTTGGTTCAACGTGTCAATTTTTGTCAGTTTATTCTACACCAAGATAATAACTTTCAAAAGAAAATTCTTTTCACGGATGAGGCTACTTTCACTTGCAGAGGTATCACAAATCTCCATAACTATCATGAGTATTCTGACGTGAACCAAAATGCAATAACTCCTCGGCATTTCCAACGCGATCACAATGAATGTTTGGATGGGAATTATTGATCGATATTTAATTGGTCCTGTTGTTATACCGAATCGGCTGAATGGTGAAAATCATTCAGAATTTCTACAGAACACCTTCCTGTATCTACTCAACGAGTTACCTTTACAAGTAAGGTTGCAACATTGGTTTATGCATGATGGAGCACCGCCTCATTTTAGTATGAACGTAAGAAATTTTTGAAAACACCACTATCCTAATAGATGGATAGGAAGAGGAAATAATTGACCACAACGTTGGCCCCCAAGATCATCTGACCTGAACAAATGTGACTTCTTTCTGTGGGGAACGTTGAAAGAATTTGTGTATATTCTTCGCCCATTGCGTCTCAAGAAGAATTATTATGGATTCGCATTATTCATGAATGCACATCTATTAGGAATAATCAACCATTATTAGATAGGGGGGATTTTAATTTTCGAAGAGTTTTTTGTGTTTATTTCGGTAAGTTGTTAATCACAGTTTTTCCCATTTCAGTATCTGTACTTACTTTACGTATTTTGTTACGTATCTAAATAATAATTTGCCAGCCAATTTCTACTGATCAGATTAAATGACCTACTTTCTTGTTTGACGTTTATTTTCATAGCTAACTTTTGAATTTCCGATTTTAAATAACACACCCAGAGCGCGCGTTTTCAGTTATTCGAGTTTTTGATGAGAATGATGAGGTTTTTCGAAAAATTACTAGGGTAAGAAAAGTTTTAGAATTGATTTTCCGACCAAACAAAGCAAAGATTTTCAAAATGCATCAAGTGTTAACTAAATTCTGTTGAATATTAATGGTGCTCCACCTGGTATACCCCCTTTACAAATTTCAATTGAACTCTAGTTACTGTCGAGTAACGCCCTAAATACATCCACAAAGTGTATCAAATTTGGTTGCTTCAAGTTCAAGAATAACGGAGATATTGCTTTTTTTCAAAATTTATAACTTCACTTTTAAAGCCTATAACTCCTTAGGGAAGCAACTTGGTATAGAGGTAAGTTGCGTGAAATTACCATATTCTGAGACCCCCTACATGCTCCAGCTCTATGTCGGTTCTTATGTGAATCACCCTGTATATCTTTACCTATATTCTGCATGTCTCGGTTCTGTCCAATTTTGAATACACAATTCGAAATATTTTACTTCAGGTCTGTTCGTGAACCCTCACAGTACATACACTTCCATACTCAAATATGTTCGTTAAACACAGTGCGTGAGAATTGTGTCAAAGCGTGCTGTTCGAAAATATCAGTGTAATAGAGTGTATAGTGTAAACATAGTACCAATGGGTTGCGTGCAAGTTCTGTCAGATGAACGACCCTGGTGGTAAAACATTGAAACACAACCCAACCCTTCTTAGGATTGAATAGTTTCTCACAATAATTTAGGCATACCAATCGTGTTTTTTTGGCTATTCATTAATAATTCAAGATGGCATGCTGGAATTGTGCTCATGTACAATGCACAAAAAATACCGATGTCTTTGACATGTTAGGAAGACGATTCCTGTCTAGAATTTCCGAAGTTCTGAATACCAACCAAGGTAGTAATAGTAATATTATGAACAACTGATCAACAAAGACATGGCCACTTCTGTCTGTAGACCCGAATTCACTGTTCAGATGCGTGTTTCGTAGGAATGGCACTCGAATCCAGTAGGTAGTGATCATCAACGACCTGTCGCATGCTGTCATTGTGATGACTACTAGATTCTAATCAAAAATTAAAGAAAGTGCTTTCATATTGACAATAGGCTCATATTTCAGTTTCATAAAACTATAATGAAATATATTGCTAGTAGTGTGAGAAAACTAAAAACACCTTGGTAGTAAAAAATATCATTATCACGGGCTGAAGCTTTGGTATATGATCTTGGTCCCTGGGTGATACTGATAATTTTCACTACCTTCGTATATATACAAGGTGTTTCTGAAACAAGTACAAATATTCAGCACAATAATATGACACAGTCTTAGGAATTTTCCCATGATATCAGATTTTCTTCTCATTCTCCTGATTAACGAGGAATTTCATCCCAAAAATTGAACAAAATACGAGAAAAAAATCAAGAACGCCAAACATTTTAAATGATTGAACTCAACGTGACTGTGCCTACCACATGAAAATTTGGACAGATGTGACGTCACATTTGCTACAGTGTAGAACTTCCGGTGGAAAAAGGGGTCTTACTTCAAATTTCATTTCGATCCTTAAATTTGTTTTATTAGTGCCATTCGATAGTACACGTCGCGCTTCCTCAGCGTTCGGAATATTTGCACTTATTTTGATGCCACCCTGTATAACTATCACGGAAAGTATTCAATGAACATTTCATCTCAACATACATTCATGAATGAGATGATATATTTGCCGGGATGTCATTAGACGATCACGTTGTTTCGAAGTGCCTTATACACACAGCATTGTGTTTATCATTGTTGATGAGAACCATATTTGGAAAAATTATGAAGTTCCTCTTTTGTCATAAAGGCTATAATGTTCAATTTGAATGTTGATTTCCACAGAAACGACATAAAATAGTATATTATGTAACAAGTGTTATAAACGTCCTTTTAGTAACGAGTATTTTAAGCACGAGCGGAGCAGAGCGAGTGTTTTAATAAACGAGTGTCTAGAAGAGTTTATAAACGCGTTACATACTATGCTTCTTCTACGAACTCCGAAAATTACATTAACATACCTGCTATTCCTGCTAACCTAGAAAATAATTCGAAAGTAATGAGAATTGAGAACATAATACATACAACTGCATGCGACCAGCGAGACACGTATAAGTGATATTAATTGTAGATGTGTCCAGTCCATTGCTTACTAACCTCTGTTTCACGTTTATTGTCATGCTAAGCACAGAATAGATAGATTGTTCTCAAAGATGGATGCTTCATTTTCACACTTCTTGGAGATATGCAAGTACCAGAACATTCTCTTCAATTTCACTTTCGTCTAGATTTTTTATATATTTTTAATGAAGAATTCTGATACAAACGAATACTGTTTGAATAATTTCGGTACAAAATTTGAAAATAACAGTTAACACTCAAATCAATTGACAGGCCAGACATGTTTCAAATTACTGAAGCTGTGTTTAATGAACTGTGTTGACATGGTAATGTGTTTAAGAAATCGTGTTGCAATGGTAACGTGTTTAATATTTGGAATGAATCACAGATCGTCAATTCGTGATTAATAGATCATTTAGCGTGGTACATATCCGTACGCTAAATGCCATTTTAGTCATGTGAGTAGAAAAAATACATTATTGCCTTACGTTTTATTTTTCTATGAGGATCAAATAGGCTGGTAGAACTGCATGACCTATAATCTCCGAACTTGCTCTCACATAACTTGATTTTTTTCACTAAGTCATAATTGGATTCTTCCAATTTCCTTTTCCCGTGGTGGGGATCTGGAATCCCTATGGAATCCGGATTATCTCCGATTCCAAGATAGTCCACCTTTTTACCTCTCTTCTTCCTCTTTCTGCCAGTTTGATATTCTGACGATTCACCTGAAATATTGTTTCGTGATATGGGTTTGAGATGGTATCGATGATATACACTTTATGAAATGATTTCCATTCTGGCTGGTCTCTTGATAGATGCTGAGTAGACTCAGACATGTTTCGTCAAAAAACAACGGTGCAAGAAAATTTTCTCTCTCTTTGTCATTTGGATTTTCTATTTTTATCATCAACGTATTGTTGTAGTAGAAAAAATTGTGTAGCTGAAAATAACACAGAAATTTAGGCACTATGGCAACAGTAGCAATATCAAGTTTTTCCGTATTTTCATCTGAAATATCAATTTAGAAATTTGTCAATTGACTGACTCATGTTTTTTCTGCATGTAGGTAATTTGAAGAAGGCTACTGAATGTTTTTCATAAAAATATACAGGGTTCATTTCATTGTTAACATAATAATCTTGTTGATTTCACATTCATTTTACCCTGTTGGTATATCACCGATATATCATCTGCAAATCGAGATACTACTTCTGAATCGAGAAATCATATGTGAATTAATTAACAGTAGGACATGACTGACATAAGATCGATGAATTGGATGGTGATTCTGAGAAATGTCTGATATCTGGCATCTTTCAGATGGACTTGTTTTGATCATAGTATTCGAAAGTATTTTCCAGGGTTAATCGTAGTGACCGTTGAAATATCTTCTCTATGTTCCACCCTTCATGATCTAGTAACAAGTGGCGAATGTAAAAAATAATCTGGCGAATCCACATTATCTTCAGTTTCTATTGACTATGCCCTATCCATACCTTTATACAGGGTGTTTCACAAGTAAAGGGAAATATTTCAATGGTAGATAGGAGTCACCAAGGTGGTTCTGAAAATACCATATTTGATAGTTCTTAGAGTTTTCATAACGGAGATACAGGGCGATTTATCGATTTCGAATAATTATTCATTCGTCTATAAGTATTGAACAACTCAGTATATTTTTCTAAAATTTGGTATGGAGCTTAAACTTGGGACGTTGAATACATTCACCTATCGGGCGAAGTGAAAATCCAGGTTTGGCTTCAGGAAAAATTTACATTTATTCGAAATATTAAAATAACACACTGTATGTAATAATTCACAAAGTTCATCAAAGGAATCGTGAGGAGGAGGAAAAACTGATTTGGATTTGATGCTTTTTGTTTTCCCGCCACCAATTCTCATCGTAACAATCATAAACAAGAAGCTAAAAGTATGTCAATTTCAAGAGTATTAAAATTATGAAACCACTTTCAATTATGATTATTTGATATATTCTTGTTGAATGATCGTTCGAAAGGACTTACTCAGTCTCACAGTCTTTATAACAGAGATACAGGGTGAATTATCACTCGTCCATTGAGTATTAAACTACCCATCGCAGTAATATTTTCTCAAATTTGGTATTGAGCTTACTTGGGACGATGGATTCATTGACCTATCAGGCAGAATGGAAATACAGGTTCAGCTTCAGGAGAAGTCTCATAGTCTTTATAACAGAGATACAGGGTGAATTATTGAATTATAATTCCGCCTGATAGGTTAATGAATCCATCGTCCCAAGTAATAGCTACATACCATATTTGAGAAAATGTTACTGGGTAGTTTTATACTCATCATGGACGAGTGAATAATTATTCAAAACCGATAATTCACCCTGTATCTCCGTTATAAAAACTGTGAGACTTAGTAAAGTTCTTTCGAGCGATTTTTTGACTAAAATATATCGAATAATCATAATTGACACAGGTTTCATAATTTTAAACTGTTCAAATTGACATACTTGCAGCATTCTGTTTATGATTGTTACGATGAGAATTGGTGGCGGGAAAACAAAAAGCATCAAATCCAGTTCAGTTTTTCCTCCTCTTTACGATTCCTTTGATGAACTCTGTCAATTATAACATACAGTGTGTTATTTTAATATTTCGAATAAATGTGAATTTTTCCTGAAGCCGAACCTGGATTTTCTCTTCGCCCGATAGGTGAATGAATTCAACGTCCCAAGTTTAAGCTCCATATCAAATTTTAGAAAAATATACTGGGTAGTTCAATACTTATAGACGAATGAATAATTATTCGAAATCGATAAATCGCCCTATATCTCCGCTATGAAAATTCTAAGACCTATCAAATATGGTATTTTCAGAACCACCTTGGTGACCCCTATCTACCATTGAAATATTTCCCTTTACCTGTGAAACACCCTGTATATCGACCTTTTCGATTTAACTTGATTTTCAGTAAAGAATTGTTGATATGATGGAAAAAATGTCATTTGTGCTTTGAATCCAAATTTGCATTGGTTTTTTGTGATATTTGATTTTTTCTATTCTATAGAATATTTTGTACACCTAAATAAACATTGTTTTTGATTTGTGTTTGTTTTCATTATTATTTATGTCATTTTGAAGGTTACTGTACCTGGATTAATTTATATCTTCATATCTATCTATACAGGGTGTCGCTCCGGGAACTGCATCGATCAAGATATAGAAAACCATAGGTGCGCTGAATCTGATAATTTGGGAGTTTACTGTTGTTGATAACTACTATCCGGCAAAAATATTTCCAAGATTGTGGCACTTTCGGTTGTACCGGAAATGGACCCCAACTTCGTTATTCTGAATAGGACATCCTGTATATTATCAAGGTTTTAGATTTCACGCATGATTCTGAACATGTTTCATGTATAATGTCCTATATCCAAGTCTAACCGTTTTCGAAATATTTCAAATTTTAAGTTGAAAATTGCGCTTGCTATCAACTATACAGGGTGATTCATTGGGAAATGCGCATAGCGAGTAAGGGAAGACGAAGGACACCGAGGTGCTTCTGAATAATATATTTTTCATGGGTCTATCATTCTCCGAAGGTGATCTATAGATTTTTTATTTTTTTCAATTAATCATAACTTATGATAGTATAGTGCCAATCGAATCCTATCGTTCACCCCGTGGGAAATCGGAGGTAAAAAGCTGTGACATGGTTAGAATTGTTACCTACCATCTCCAGATCATGGATCCACTTGTCGTCAAAAAATCGTCCTGTGCGTTTGGGGGGTAGGGGGTAATTTATAAAAAAATATGGATTTTTTTTTTTATTCGTGGAAAATATTTATGGGTTTCAGAACTTCGACCCTGTTGAATCTTGATTTCGTGTGACAAGTAGAACAAATTATAGAAAACTTTGAAATTTACTAATTACATTACGATATATGAGAGAATCATATTTCAAACGCCTATAACTCAAAACTTGTAAATTCTCGTTAAATTGTTTTTCATATACCTCGCATTATCTCAGTAACTACAACGTTTATCAAAAAAATATTTTTTGGGATTTTCTCTCCTCGTTTCTTTGGACGGTTCGGAAACGAATCTGCTCCCGTTCTCAACATGAAAATATGCAACTTCCGAAGAAAAATGTTTTGCATTTTTATGTTGGGAACGGGAGCAGATTCGTTCCCGAAACGTCCAGAGGAACGAGGAGAGAAAATCTAGAAAAATCATGTAAAATGAATTCATCGAAGAAATCAGAAAGCACTACGACAAGGAAATAGACATTATCAAATGAATCAAAACGTTTTAATGAGTCGTAATATGTGATTCCAAAAGTGACAAAAACTCATCTGATTCATACACATATAAAGAACAAAGTGAAATTACAGAAGATAACTCCCCTGACTTTGTACATGCATCAGATATGACCCAGATACACAAATCGAAATTTTTTTGAGATATTTATCAAGATATGAGAGATATTCCAGATTATGAACAACTCAAAAATGGATGGATGGATGTCAAGGCGTACAAGGATATGATACCAAAAAACCTTTTTTTAAATTAGTTGCCTTATACACGATAAAGTTGATTCAGTTGATTCAAAGGTGTTCAGTATCACAGTATCTGATGTCAAGGTATATAATACTCGCTAATTCGAAATTCAATAAACTCACACCGAAACACGTTGGTTTGGGAATAATGATTCATCAAGAGACATGATGGCAAAAAATAATCGTAGCTTTGTGTTCTTGTGGACACTGTATCGTATTTACGTGTATTTGTAACTTCGCAATTCGATAGGTATCAAATAATGTTTTTTTCAAGTTTCCACATGGATATCTTATTTTTATTTCAATATTATATGCATCATGTTTTGTTTCAATATTTGTCAATTTGTTAATAAATGAGATGGTTGACATTTTACTCTGATGGATAATAAATGTACTTTCGAGATAGAATCATTCATAAAATAAATGGAGGGCACTTCCAATCAAACAGCAAGTTAAAATAAATTTCTGTTAACTTGGAAAATAGCGATCAATTCCATTTCTCCCGTGAATTCCAAGATCGTACTGTACTGTAACACTCAGTATTTCATATTTACGGTGATCGTACTAGGACGGCTGCGGGCGTTGCGGGGAGAATCGTGGTATAAAAGCGGCGAGTCGCCGTCCTTCGTACTACCTGCATTGGATTATGATTTTCCCAATATCTTCCTTATTTATGCTTTGATTCTCAAAATCGAAGAACCATTCGCATCTTGAAACATAGGCGCATCGACATTATTTTAAGTATTTTTTTGATAAACGTTATTGTCACTGAGATAATGCGAGGTATATGAAAAACAATTTAACGAGAATTTACAAGTTTTGAGTTATCGGCGTTTGAAATATGATTTTCTCATATATCGTAATGTAATTGGTGAATTTCAAAATTTTCTATAATTTGTTCTACTTGTCACGCGGAATCAAGATTCGACAGGGTGGAAGTTCTGGAACCCATCAATATTTTCCATGAATAAAAAAAAATCCATATTTTTTTATAAATTACCCCCTACCCCCCAAACGCACAGGACGATTTTTTGACGACAAGTGGATCCATGATCTGGAGATGGTAGGTAACAATTCTAGCCATGTCACAGCTTTTTACCTCCGATTTCCCACCAACTTTTGATCTAAGCGACTTACGGTTCGTTTGGCACTCTACTATGAACCACCCTATACATTCTTGTGATATTTGGTGGACATGTCCTTTGTCCTCTGATGTGACGATTGACATAATAAGATTGAGTCTCATTCCAGGTCCGACCTTGAAAAAATTAATAAGTAGGTTTCGAGTCGAAACAACACCCTGTATATCAATATTTTGGACTTTCAAAAATGAGTCAGGCTGAATGTATTTCGTGTTTCCGCATATACCTATCAACTTGAGTCAAATCTAGATGTTTCGATAATGAGGTGGCACAAAATTGAAAAAAAAAAATCAATTGTCGTCCCCGAATGGTACTTTTCCATTCTCAAACCATGAAATCATCATCTTTTTTTTACTCTCCCAATTTTCGGACCCCAACCTTCTTGGAAAACGAGAGGACAGGTCCGTATTTAGGACAAATTATTTGGTGTCCTCCGTCTACCCTTACTCTATGCGCATTTCCCAATGAATCACCCTGTGTACTATCAACAATAGTGAACTCCCCAATTTTCAAATTCGGTCCACCTATGGTTTTCTATATATTGATCGATGCATTTCGCGGAAGGAAACCCTGTATATTATAAATTTATATATTTTGTGAATCTATTCTGCCCCCTATGCATTTTGAAATTTTTTCCGTCAAAATGAGGCATTTTTCCGCTGTGAAAAGAAGCCTATGATCATCATGGATAATGTCGGCTTCTAACGGTGAAATAATTTTTCAAAATGGTTTAGTAGTTTCGGTCCTATGCAATACAAACAAACAATCAAATATTTCCTCTTTATAATATTAGTATATGTAGTGTACAGTGTGATTAATTGAGAATGGGAAATCTCTGAACTACAGATAGTAAACACAAAAATGATAAAATTCATAGTCCAGTCATTATATCCAAATAACGGACCTTACCCGTGAATAATTTTTTAGTGTTTTTTTTTTTCATAGGTGTCTCGGGGGGGTCACTGTGAGTGTAAATTCAAAATGGCGACCAAATCAAGCTTTTGCGTATGTTAAAAAACGGTTTTTCTTGAATAACTCGGCCATTTTTGATTCTACAGAAAAAGTTTGAGGACAAAAATTGTAGTAAATTTGGTTCTCTACAAGTTTGGTCCTCACAATTTTTCTGATAGGATCGATATTTTGTAAATTAAACCTGAAAAAAGCGACAAATTCGAAATATTTCCATTATCTCGTTTATTTTCAACTTCACGGCATAAATGAACAAAAACAAACTTGTAGAGCATCAAATTTTGGATAAATTTTGTCCCCACCTGTTCTTCCGAAAATCGATATTTTCGGAATTAAACCTAAAAAAAAACGACTCATTCGAAATATCATCATTATCTCGTTTATTCTCAACTTCACACCATAAATGGGAAGAAACAAACTTGTAGGGAATCAAATTTTGGACAAATTTGGTCTTTACTTGTTTTTCCGAAAATCGATATTTTCGGAATTTAACCAGAAAATATGTAAACATTCAGAAATATTCGCAATATCTCCTCTTTTTGGATTGGGCCGCAACTTGAAGAACGTTTTTTTTTTAAAACCGAGAAGAGGGCGGACTCCAGAACATTTGTACTCGCCGACCAGCTTCAAGTACGAAGAATCAGTTGCAACGCACATCCTGCTCCTACATGCGATCAGTGGCTGCGACACTTCGTCGTCGCTTTTTAATATCGGTAAAGCAAAGTTTGTAAACGCGCTTCAGAAAGCTCCAAAAATAGGTACCAGTTTGGAGCTCTTCAAGAAGCAGGACGTCGACGAGCAGGTCTTGGCTAAAGCTGGAGAACGGCTTCTGATTGCTGTGTACGGAGGTGGCGAAGACGTACGATCACTCAACGAACTTCGATTCAAGTGCTTCACCAAATCAGTGAGCAAAGCTAAGTTCAACCTCGCAACTCTTCCACCCACAACAGAAGCAGCAGAGCAGCACATATACAGGTCATATCTGCAGGTGCAAATGTGGCTTGGGTATGAGCTGGACGCCACCAAGTGGGGTTGGACGAGAGGTGCGAGGGGTTTGGAACCACTAACAACAACCGCTGCACCCGCCCCGGAAGCGCTGCTGAAGACAATTTCGTGCAAATGCACGAAAAATTGCGGAGGAATGTGTGGGTGTCGTAAGGCAGGACTGAAATGTTCTGTCTTATGCCACAACTGCGCTGGGCAGACTTGCGATAACGTCACACAATTGCGAGCCGTCGATGACGAAGACAGTGATGATAACAACGACATCGACGATCCCGCACCATTAACACTGAACCTTAGCGAACGTGAAACTGGACATTACCAATTGACCGAAGAAGAAAGAGAGGATATGGATTTGGCAGGACCATCAGCTAAGAAACCCAAAAAAAAAAATAGTTCCGGAACCATATTTTCACACCGACATGACAGACAAGCTACCTGCGCGGAATAACCTCTTCATTTATGCCGTAAAACGCGAAGCATTGGAGATTATGATGATCTTTTGAATTTGTCGCTTTTTTCAGGTTTAATTCCCAAAATATCGATTTTTGAAACAGAAACGTGGTAACCAAAATTATTTAGAATTTGATTCTCCACAAGTTTAGTCCTCTTCATTTATGCCGTAAAGTTGAAAATAAACTTGTAGAGAACCAAATTTACTACAATTTTTGTCTCCAAACTTTTTCTGTAGAATCAAAAATGGCCGAGTTATCCAAGAAAAACCGGTTTTTAACAAAAAAAAACAGTTTTCGAACATACGCAAAAGCTTGATTTGGTCGCCATTTTGAATTTACACTCCCAGTGACTCCCCCGAGACACCTATGAAAAAAAAACAATAAAAAATTATTCACGGGTCAAAGTCTATAATGACTGGACTATCAGCCCAATATGCCTGATGAGAATGTTGCTGGTTTAGGAGGGTCTTGCAGAGGGGGATATTTTATTCCAAAATTTCACATAACTTAGTTAGTTTCAACAGCATTGTATTTCTAGGTTTTCTGATATGAGGAATATGATTATGCAATTTATTTTGTGATTGCTCATAGAGGGCGCTAGGGGCACTCTGTTACTTCAATATATAAAATTCGAAATTTCATTCCTGTAAGATACCTACAGAGTATTAATTTCTATCTTTTTTATTCAAGTTTACAATATCTAATATCTATTTGGGAAAGAACAAATATTTCACGTTTGATGCCACTCATGAAATTTCAAAATAAAACAATAAAGTGCATTTCCAATTTACCTTTTTTAGAATCAACTGTGAATCTATACGAACTTAAATACTTGCTGAATCTGGTTTCATCATATAAACTCAAAATTTGTTGTTTTATTCATTTTGTCAGGAAGGAATTGAAAATATCAAATTTGAATTTCAATGAAGTTAATACGATTCACGCCCATGAAGCAAGGCAATTCATTTTATTGATAGAGAATAATTATAAGTCAAATTTTGGTAAACAATCAATATTCCATGATGGAATGATTTTATAACTCCTTACCTAATGAGTTGAAAAATATGGAAGAAGCAGAAAAATTCAAAATCAAATTAAAGAAATATCTGCTCAGTAGACTTTGATTCCATATCTACTAATCATTCACAATTTGATTACTTGTAATGCATTATAATATTCCCATGTTATATGTTATTATTATTTTTTTTATGAAGAAAAAAATTGTGCATTTTACTTGATTCTTTGGGATTTTCTCCACGAAAAATATTCGTATTATTTAAATATATTTGTAGTGGGACAAATCAGATGAGTTGCTCCAAAATGTCACTGCGTCAAAGAAAATCCAGTAGCTTGTCAGTGACAATTTGTTTGAAAACATGTTCGAAGAAAAGAAATATAGATATATTGAAAAATTATCGAATTTTTACTTATCTTTGGACGTTTCGGGACCGAATCTGCTCCCGTTCTCAATATGTAAATGCGAAATATTTTTTTTCGAAAGTTGTGCAATTATTATTGTTTCGATTCATTATGTTATAATATATGTATGTTTTGTTGTATATATCCCTATTATAAACAATAATGTTTCTTGGGGTAATAAAGACAATCAAACTCTAATTTACATCATATCTTCTATGTCAATGCATTGATGATCAAAATAAGTAAAAAATCTGGAAGCTCGTTCAATTTCACATAAAAAATGTATCATTTATCAAATTGTCTAACTTCAACTGTTTTTGTGTTATTCGCTTTCGGAGAGATTTATGTTCCAATTATAATATCTCAATAATTTTATTATATTTATTGAATTGAGAATTAAAAATACCTGAACTACAAATAGTAAACACCCAAATATGAAGATTTAGCACGACGTGCCTCATAAAAATATTGCTGGTTTAAGATATACAGGGTGGTTAAGGAGAAGATATATTGAAATAAAATCTTCTCCTTAATCATCCTGTATCTCTTAAACCAGCAATATTTTTATGAGGCACGTCGTGCTAAATCTTCATATTTGGGTGTTTACTATCTGTAGTTCAGAGATGTTCCCTGTAGATGGATCACGAGCTCCGTCCAGCTTCAGGTGGAATTATCTACTTTTATCTTGATAGTATTCATTTTTAAAACATATCGCATACAAAAAAATATATATCGAAGACTGGAACCTTTGACACGATAATACACTACACTGTTTTACCACTAACCGAACGGATTTTTTGAAACACCCTGACACATGTTTCGGTCACTATGTAAGCATCTTCAGAAGAAGATTGAAACTGTTTCAATTTTCTCCTGAAGATGCCTATATAGTTAGCGAAACACGTGTCAAGGCGTTTTAAAAAATCGGTTTGGTTAGTGTTAAAACATTGTAGTGTACAAAAAAATAGTTACAATAATTGAAAATGAGAAGTTTTAAACCAGAAAAAAATGAAATTGGTGATTCCTCTGCACATTTTTTTTTATCGCTTGGAGCGCACATATAACAACTATCAAACAACTGATTCACAATCGGAACATTTGTCACTGTAATTTTCGACAAAAATAGCATTATTTTCATAGCCAACTCAATCTACGTCGTTATAAGTACTTCGACCAATTTCTATTTTTCAAGATACTAGGGGTTTCATTGAACCCATGTCTCTTCAAGATTTCTCTCGATATAGTATGTTTTGTCGTAGATATAACATTGTTTACGCTGGTGTTACTCGTTGAGCGATTTTATATGTAGGACAACTGGCTGGACGGGGCTCGTATATGCAAGTGGATCACAGATATATCTCACAGTTTTTTTCAAGAAAGAGGAGATTCATATGCTCTTATGTTCACTTGAAAGTGAACTGTAACTGTTCTCCACTATCGGTAACAAAGGAACTTAGTATCGATTTTGTGAGTTACATCTGTGTTATATATCCTCAATACACGTTTGATGTGTGAAATGGTTTAATTATTCAATAAAGGTTCATACTACCCTTGTTGGAATATCCACTCTACAAGAAGCTATTGTCAGAATTGGCAAACCAGCATGTATATCTTCTAGTGTTGAAACAATACTATGTTGGTCACAGTCATCGATGTAGTCCCACCATTCATCAATTCTTGATAGAACAATTACCGAGGGGATATTCATATGTACGTTAGTCAAATTGGGTTTGACTTTCTGAAGAAATTAATTTACCAATTTTTTCATAGCTCATCATATTGTTCCATTCTCCAGAATACTCACATCGATTATTCGGGTATCATAGATGAATGCAGGGATATGTTCAAGGTTTTTCAAAATGGAAGGTATCAAGTGATTATTCAGTCCTTGCATATTTGATCCAACCAATAGAATTCTTCCTGAATATCGCTTTTCACTTATAGTATACCTTGAACGAAGGAAATTAGGTAAGTTTCGAAAGAGAAACTTGCTAACTCAAAGTGGGGTGGTATTTTTATTTTTATTTATTATATTATATATTTTTATTACTTTTGGAGCGCACGAAGAAATTTCTATAATGTTCGGAGAACTTCGTGATTGAAAGTTCTCAGGAATACTATATCTGAAAAACAGTTCCATAGCTTCGCCGTTTTATATAGAGGAACGATTTTTGGTAAAGAGTTGTCGACGAAAGGGTGTGCTGACAAATCATAATTTGTTTATATGTATATGAAAATCCAAAGTTATCCCTAAATATATTCATCTCATCAAAGACCAGTGGCGAATAAACATGTTTCGGATTCATTCAAGTCCTTTATCAGAAAATTGAATCTGCCTTCAGTGCAAACAGTTTGAGTGAACGGCGTAAATTCACATTGATTTTCCAAAAAAGTTGTATATATGTTTGTCATCAGTTCAAGAAGCACGATTCATATATGGAGAACCGAAAAACGCACCATTCTGAAAATTCGCAGCTTTCAGGAAATTGTACAAACGTATAAATATTTTGTGGAAGATTCACCTAGAACGGTGTCTTAATGACAGGCATATATATGTCAGTTTTTTGTAGCAGGACTTCAACAGCTTGAAGAACGCATTGTTTAAATTTTTATATGTTCCAAGTTTTCTGTTACAATTTTCGTAATGATGAATCGAAAGTTGGTACACGCAATGCAAGTGGATAATTCGATATTTGAGGCTATTAGGCGATTTCAACTTTTAGAGGTTGTTGCTCGGGTTGTTGTAACCTTCTCGAATTCTTTTGTTTACTCCATCTGCTGTGAGGATTTGGAGGTGAATACAAAAAAATAATTTACTTGTAACTCTTTTCGAACACAGCCTATTTGACATTACTCGACAATTGACTAGAAGACCTAGAATGATCAGAAGCTCTCAGAAGATGTGTTGATTGAACTCAATAGCAAAACTCGAAAAACACGAAACATTATTTAAAAATATTACATGCCCTGTACATCGAAAAAAGGCTCCTATCCTTATATGTTGACATGAGAGTTCTATCTTGAAATTATATACCTCCTTCCAGCTCTTGAAGTCCTTCTACCAAAAACTGACTCAACCTGTATATAGTTTCAGAGGTTTTCGGTAATCGTTCAAGGATGTACTATGGTAAACCAGTATATTATGATATTTTTTGCTATGACGGGAAAAAAGTTCGAAATTTCATCTCTGTTGACAAGTTATAAAATGTCACTTCCCATAAATTACTTTTTTCCACGGGAAGGAAGTGAGTACTTTTTTCCTGGACGTATCACATATGTACAGGTTGGGGCATCGTATACGACACGGTCTCTATGTAGAAAACACCCACCTCTGTAACTAGGGCTAGACAAGAAGTATTAGACATAACGCTCGGCAGCCCGAGCATTAGTAGAAGGGTTAGGAATTGGAAGGTCCCAGACGAACCCTCCCTCTCTGACCACAGAATCATAATGTTCAATGTAGAAGGGCTTGTGACAGAAACCACCTTCATAAGAAATCCTAGAAACACAGACTGAGAAAAATACACCACCAATCTTAAATGTAATTCAGAACAAATCAAGTTCAATGGCAAAAGTCACGTCGAATTCGAGCAGACATTAGAAGCAGTTAATGGGGCAATCATGGATGCATACGAATCCAGCTGCCCCATTAGGGAAAATGAATCACACAGGGGTACCATTTGGTGGAACGAACACCTGTCAAATCTAGGATCCGACGTCCGCCGGCTATTCAACAAGGCCAAACGGGACGGAGATTGGCAGGGTTACCAAAAGGCTGACAATTTACAACAAAGAACTAAGGAAAGCTAAGAGAAATAGCTTCAGGAACTTTTTTGAGACAATCACTTCAAGTCCACCTGCAGCCAGACTGTACAAGGCCGGCGAGGGGCAGGGAGCAAGGACCAATGTCTCTCAGAAGATCAGATACAGAAGATGAAGAGCAACGAGCTCTCCTTTTACTGGAGACGCACTTTCCAGGTAGTACACCATATGATCCCGAAAGAATACTGGAAGAACCAGGCAGAGCAAAACGAGAGAACTGGGATGTTGCAAAAACAATTTGCACTCCGGTAAGGTTGAAGTGGGCAATCGACTCTTTTCAACCATTCGAGTCTCCTGGAATTGACGGCATATTTCCAGACCTTTCACAAAATGGGCATAAGGAACTACTGCCGTTCATTATCAAGGCAGCCAAACTCAGTCTGGCGTCCAGGTACATACCGAGCAGCTGGACAAGAGCGCGTGTGACTTTCATCCCCAAAGTAGGGAAGAAGGACCCTACCCTTCCGAAGTAATTCAGACCGATCTGTCTCACATCCTTCTTACTGAAGACACTGGAGAAAATCGTAGATAACTATATCAGATGTGAGATACTGGAGAGGGTGCCTTTGCACCCAGGACAGCATGCATATAGGGCGGGCAGATCAACCGAGACCGCCCTTTTCGTGCTCACCGGGAACATCCAGAGATCACTTGAGCACAAAGAAATCACCATATGCGCATTTCTAGACATAGAAGAGGCATTTGACAACACCTCTCATGAAGCAATAAAGAGAACCCTAATGAACAAGGAAGTGGACAGAACCACATCCAGATGGATGTGTCAAATGCTGACCACAAGAACAGCTGAAACGAAAGTGGGCGAGAGCAGCTTCTAAATCAGTACGAACAGGGGCTGTCCACGAGGAGGGGTACTGTCACCCTTGATGTGGATTCTAGTAGTAGACGAACTACTCGGGATTCTTACTGAGAACGGAGTAACTAGCTTTGGATATGCAGACGACATAGTCATCATAGCCACAGGCAAATTTGAAGGGACCCTCTGCGACCTCATAGAGAGAGAGCTAGAGACTATCAGAAGATGGTGCCATCCGGTGGGGTTGAGAATTAACTCAACGAGAACCACATTGGTACCTTTCACTAGAAGAACGAAGGTTCAGCACTTACGAGTCGTCCGTCTAGACGGATCAGACCTAGAAAGGCAGCAAGAAGTGAAGTATCTAGGGCTCATCCTAGACTCAAAGCTTCTCTGGAATAGACACGTAGAAGAGATCGCCAGTAAGGCAAAATCATAACTGATGGTGTGCAGGAACCTTGCAGGCAACACGTGGGGGTGTATCCCATCAATACTGCGATGGACGTACACCATGCTAGTGAGACCAATGATCACCTACGGAGCAGTACTGTGGCACGGCAGAACCGAACTCGCCACTACAAGGAAAATATCAGAGAAGGTGCAAAGATTGGCATGTCTTTGCATAACAGGAGCAATGAGATCAGCTCCAACAGCAGCACTAGAGGTCATATTGGATCTCACACCTCTACACATCGTGGTGAGGAGAACTGCCTATGGAGCACATCTCATGTTAGTCAAGGTCGGACTAAGAGGGAAAACGCACAGTGCAAGGGGCTCACCCCCCACTGAGATCGCACACCTCATCGATCTCCCACCAGACCAAATCATCAGGAAGTTCAGTTTTGAGAGGAACTTCCGAATGAAGCTGAGCAACAAGCGCGAATGGAGCATAAAATCCATCGAATCACTGGAAAAAAACACCATTACTTGGTATACGGACGGGTCTAAAACTCCCGAGGGAACTGGAGCAGGAGTTTTTGAGCCACGCACCAAATACTTCGAATCCATGGGACAATTCCCCAGCATTTTTCAAGCGGAAATACACGCCATAGGAAGATGCATCCAGTTCAACCTAGACAGGAAATACCGGAAGAAGGACATCGCGATTGGATCCGATATCCAAGCAGCCATCAAAGCGTGGAGCTCTCCTTACATCAACTCAAAGATGGTATGGGAATGCCTAAGCAAATTTAATGAGCTAGGCAGCAACAATGAAGTGACCCTCTTCTGGGTGACAGGGCATATTGGAGTGGAGGGGAATGAACAAGCAGACACTCTGGCACGACAATGAGGGGCTTCAACGCCACTGAACGGACCAGAGTCATTCTGCGGCCTTGGAAATTCCTATTTCCAAGGAGAATTTGAGAAGGCGGAAGGAGCCTGGAGAGCCAGACAATGAAGAAGACTTCCAGGAGTACGGCAGGCTTAAGATCTTCTTGAAAATTTCAACCGAGAAAGATCTAAGACACTGACGAATCTCAGCAAAGGAAGTCTCAAAGCAATAACGGGATTTCTAACGGGGCATTCCAGACTCAAAGAGCACCTATAAGGAAGCTAGGCTTACAGGAGGACGGCACCTGCAGATTCTGTGAGGAAGAACCAGAAACACCCCATCACATACTGATGGAGTGTGACGCTGTACATCACGAAAGATTGAACATACTGGGAACACACCAGATGACTGTGAAAGAAATAACACATCTAGACCCCCTCAAAATCCTCAAATTCCTGAAGGAATTGAATCTCGAGGGGCTGCTATGAACAAGAAATCCTTGATATAGCAGAAGCAGATGGGGCACAATAGATCTAACTAGGTCGCAGCGCATCTGTCACCATCCAACCTACCAATATACCAATACCAATGTGGAAAACCATACAATATTTTACAATGGGCGTGTACACCTTAGTAGAACTTTTAACTCAAGCCATGTTTATAATGATCCTTTTATACATAAATAATGATTGACGACATAATTCGATCGAAAAATTAACTGGAATGTTTTATTTTTGGACATAAATAATAGTACCTTCTAGAAACGGACCCTCTTATGACGTAGAAACCTCACCTCGCCATATTCAAAATAAAATACCAAACGCCCGACGGAGACTGAGGCAACAGATATATATTGATTCTTTTAACTGTGATCTCGCGCTAATTTACTCTGTCAGAAATCATGCATCATTCATCTCTGTCTGGAATAGTCTTGTTTCAGTATTAGGGTTTTGACGCCACATCATCGCCTCGTTTTCAGAGGTCCGAAAAATCGAGGATTTCAATAATTTTTTAAACGGTTTGCGGTGGTGAGCTAGTTTGGGTGAATCCTATCGAATTATGAAATTCCAATTTTTTTTTTATATAAGCCCATTATTTTCAGCTGGCTGGATAGAGAATTCATTTATGTACAATTTCAAATTATTTCCAAGTATACAGGGTGTTCTATAAAAAAGATACATATCGAAGTTTTATTTTTTTAAAAAGAACACCCTATATTTTTCGCAAGTAATAATAGGTCTCGGGTTGTAATGGACTTTCAATAATGAAAATTCCACTCGAATTGTAGGCGAATTATCCAGCTTTACGAAAGACCTGATTAAATTTTTCTTCAGGAAGCCGCCTTATAGGACTTTCGAGCTGAAAATTGAAATAAGTCGAGAAATGTCAAGGATTTTTGAGTACTACTCTTTCAGCCTAGGTCTTTCGAAGCTGCAAACTTGGTTCCATACTATCGAGATATACCCTAACAACATGGTGAAAAAAAGGAAATTGGTAATTCATGGATGGAGAACTAGGGTGTCTAAAGTCAGCGGCCTGATTAGGCAATAAAAAAAGATATACGAACTCTGATAACAGCAATGGAGAGAGTGGGAAAATACCCCACTTTAGGCGCGAACCTCAAGAATAGATTATTTTCACATACTGTTTTATCTATCAAGTCAAGTGCAACTGTCACTTTTTCTAGAAAAACTCGTGTATGTCGAAAATTACATTTCATGTATAGGGTATAACGGGTGAATTTGAATCAATATTATGGGAGGAATCAGAACACTTGTTGAATTTATATAGAGTGTTGTCATGTATACCCCCTTACCATGTTGCAGTATTTACACTTTCCACTCCTATTATTATGGTGAATAATCAATATCAAGATTCAAGAATGATAATTGCTCGATTGATTCTGACATAATGAAGCAGAAGGTATTAGCTTATTTGGAGGAGGCAAGTGACGATACATGTCAACTGTGACGCCAATTGTCAATGTCTGCTTATTTCTAGGTTGGTAGTGACGATATTTTTTCGCATTGATGTTGTATTTTGTGACGAACAGCTATAAAATGAGTGGATTTTGGCTATAATGAATATTTAATTCCTGTATGGAATACCTATATATCAATGATATGTAGTTATCATATCTTCAGCTTTCTCCAATGAAGTGAAAAACTAAAGTGTTTTGGCTGCTATTCAAAGGACAGTCGACTGGTCGAAACTATGAACGTACGTGCCTTGTATGGCGGTGGTGAACCAACCAATATATTCATAAAATTCCCGAACAATATTTGTTATAACATCGAGGGTTTTGGTAAAATGAAGTGAGCTCTTTCATCCGAAATATTCGAGGAAATAGATACTGACTGGTTTCAAATGTTGTGTTTTTGAGTTAGCTATAATAGAGCTCTGATATAATTATTATTTCTGAAATATATATGAGTATATCATCTGAAAACTAGGTTTCCTCTTATTACAGTGTTCCTCATTCAAGTGATGATTAGAGAAAACCTCAAAACGAGAGGTTTGGGCATATTTTTTTAAGAATAGACGGCGCAACGATGTCCAAAACTAGTCAAGAACGTCAGATTCGATTCGGATCGTTTGGATTCGTTTGGATAGTATAGAAATACGTCTTTTGGCCGAATGTGATGCCGTCTTCTAGATGTCATATTGTCGCCATGTGCTACTGGGCACCCACAAACGATTATGATCACTATGATGAATTGTTCAATCTTATTATCTTCAAACCATCACATTCTATGGTTCTATATGAAATACTTTAATGACATATTTGATGGAGCTATCTTATTATTCGATATTTAATGCTTATACGATTATAATTGCCACAATTTGAGGCACGTGGGTTTTCATGAAATGATAACACGACCCTCGATATTATATTCAATATTATTCTCTCAACATTATGAGGATGAATCAGCTCTTGCCAACAATAGTTGAATTTCATCATTTTTCCTATTCCTCATTTCCTTAACTGTTCACCATCCAATTGGCAGATGATAAACTCATGAAAGCCTGGAACATGTTTCATCACTGTTGATCTTTGATCAGTTGAATAGGAGCTATGTAGATAACTGAGTTTTTATGTATTGATAAGTGATTTATTGAATATCAAGAGATTCTAGTCCACTCTAGAATGTATTTTGTAAAGATGTTTTATTACCTGTACTCTTCTTGAAAGAAGTGTGGCCAAAGTAACTGACTATACTCTAGAATTTTGTTTTCCTGCCGTATCAAGAGCGGCTTGATGATGCTGCTCATGTGTCTCATCTTCTGACCTTGCTTCAATGACGACGGTAATATATTCAGTCTCGCTTCCATGAAATCACACTCTTGTACCTAGAAATTAAGTGAGATTAAGAAAGTTCACTGTGACCCAATCATATCGCATGATCTGATATATTATATTCATCGAAGGAAAGTAGTGAAGGAGTTGCTCTATGAGATGGGCATTGAACAGCTTTTTGCCCAGTGATACTCGTTCATAAAACGTCGAATAACGGTTGAAGTCGTGAAAATGACGTTACTGGTTATAAGAATTTCGATGTTGAAATTTGGTAAAAGAAAAAACGAAAAACTAACACGATATGCAGACGTTCCATTCTCAACATCTCCTCACATTGTGTTGATCTACAATCACTATTAAAAGCTGAAGCAGAACGTCGATACCTCCAAGTAATTATTGTTTATTAGAAAAACAATTGAAGTTAACATATTCATAACTCGTGATGTACTCGATAGTTCGTTCAATCGGAAACTGATGATGATGAAAATACGTGAAGAATGACTCATTTGGAAATAATTGACTGATATCAAATAAGTGGTTGAAAACATGTTTGTATACTGCTTGAAACGGAAGTGTATGTCAGCGACATTTTTGCTATATTCCAACCAATCATTGTGGTAATTTCACTACGTTATTCTGACTCAAGTGTTTTCACTAGGAGTGGTTTGAATCTCCGGTAGAAGATAAACTATTTCTAGCTCCACTTCAGCAGGCGCTGAAGAAGAATCTACCACACATCGTCTCTTAAGTTGAAGCAGTCTAGAACTAGGCTATATAACAAAAGCATGGAAATGGGCAAGGTCAAACATTCGAAGTGTTTCAGACTAATCAGCCCCATATTATCCTTGTTGGAAACAATGAGAAACACTATAGATGAATATTCAAACAGGGTACCATTCTACCACCGTCAGCACGCACATCGAATGGGTAGATCTTCAGAAACCGTCCGAGTACAGTCAAAAGATGACATCCAGGTGCATTATTGAAAAAACAAACGATAGTATGGTCATCCATGAATATAGAGGTGGTTTTTGGCAACACTTTCCCATGAAGCAGTCGAGAAAATACTGAAAACTTGAGGAGATTATCGGTTCATTCGGGTTCCGATTTCAGAACTGTTCAAGAATCATTCTCGAACTGCGTAGAACTAGTTTCAGAACGGTTCACAAATTATGAAAACCCGAACGCGGCAGACGAGAACCTCTGAGAATAAAGAATCTATTCAGAATTTGCGAAAAAAACTATAGTTTGGCACCTATATCTTCATTCGAATAATATTCTGAAGCTTCAAACTATCATTTGAGTCGATTCACAATATCTCTGTGGAGAAATGGTGAATATATTCCATCATAGAATTCCATTCGTAGCTAGATTTCTAATATGTTTTCTCCCTTGTATGAATTGCGTATCTGAATATAATGGAAAATTCTTCCCAACATGATCCTCCATTTTTCGGTTCACAAAAGTTCGAGAATTATCAGTTAAGGTGCGATCATTTTTCAGCAACTTCAAGTGACTCCTTCATCACTGCTTCCTGGAGATGAAGATCTATTACTATCAAATGAATGTACTAAGTCCATCATATCGAGAAAATATTGAAATGAGCAATAAACAGTATAATAAACAAAATACATCATTTTGACGTCACGCAACAACAGACAGAATCGAAAACTAAATGACAATGAGCATGCGCCAAAAATAATCCTTGAACGGTTCATCCTCGAGAGCAGGTACTGGTTTCGGATAGTTCTAGGACAGTCCCAGGACGATTCTGGAAAAACCAGAACGCGTAAAGAGGCAGTCCTAGAACAGTTGCACAGAACCCGAACGCGACCGATTCTACTGCACAAACTCCTGATAGTTCTAGAACCGTGATAGTTCGAACCCCAATGAACCTTATGGAACAAAATTCCGATGCTCCTTACAAATAATGCTGATACAAAGGTTGGGTAGGAGAGTATCTCCATCCGAAAAAGCAGAGGCTGCTCGCGGCATAGTTTTGTCTCCAGTGATGCGGAATGCGGAGTCTCACAGTGAATGACCTACTTCGTGCGAAATAGTCAGAGGGTCTGAAACTGTACAAAGAAATGGTCTCAATCAGGAAGACATCGGCTTATTTCTGAGCATTTTCGATACGGTAGAGAATTGATGGCTCTAGAAAATTCTTTGGAGAGACGAGAAATCATCATCATGCATTGTATTGTATATTGTATTGTATTATCATGTACGATAGTTGAGCAATCATTGAAGCGTTGAGCTTCATCGTAATCAGTTATGAAATGGTTTGGAGATGCCCAAACACTCCTGCACCCTTTTATGGGTTCTGGGACATTCAGGAGTAGAGGATAATGACGTAGCCACCAAATTCGTTATGGTGGGAAAGCCGGCTGCAAATTCTGACCGTCATCTCATAATAAAAATAGTATAATTATATTCCATAGGCATGTGAAAACATTGTATTTGATCGAACGGCACCTGTGAGAATCACTATCCTGAGCGAAATTATGAAAAAGGGCGAACTAACGAGATAAGAATTGTGCCATCTGATACCAATCGGCTGATAGATCTCAAAAATCTTCCTGTGCTACCCGTCAATCTGAGCCATATCTACGGCACAGCAATTTGTTTCCTGCCGTTATTCTGGACATACTTTTATCATGCGATAACGGGTTGAAACAAAAAGCAAATGAGAGGGGATTGATGGTCTTCATTGCCCCAAGAAACATTTCTGTTTATAGTAGGGGTAAATGAATACATAAAAAAAAATAATGAAGGGTTAGTCAATGAAACCCACTCAGTGGAAACTAATTGATATTATTTCTTTTGTTTTGAGTTATAACATTTTATTTCTGAGTAGTCAAATAATGCCACATATTTCTCAGTTGAAGTATTTTTATAGACTCATATAGTTCTCCATACTTTTGAAGCATCAAAAAAGTATCATGGCATGACATTTCAATTGAACTTCTGTATGCATCCATAAAGTGATCAGTTGAACCCTGAAATAGTTTAGTGTAATGTGGCACTTCAATATCAAAACCAAAATGTATAACGAAAACCATGCATTTGAAAAAAATTGGACTGGTATCTGGTCTCATGTAATGTGTGCAGGTAAAAGTGAGGGAGAGCAACACTTGCACAAGAAAACTTGTTTGATATTCAGAAAAAGTGTTTTTTCTGTGACGGGAAAAAAGTTTGGCATTTCATCTCTGTTGGCAGGTTATAAAATGTCACTTTTCATAAATTACATTTTTCCCGTGGGAAAAAAGTGAGTACTTTTTGCCCGGATATATATCACATATACAAACACTGTTGATGGCTTGTTGTGCTATAGTTCCGAAAAATGAGTCAATAATACCGTCTCCGAGAAAGAACTGAAAGTCCTTTTATCTTCCATTCGACTTCGCGGTTACGTATATTACTAAACAACCACAAAATTCGCAATATTTTGAAATCAAATCACAGAATTAGACTGTCAGAAGTGACATCAGTTATTTGATTACTTCAAAAGAATGATGAAGATGCCTACAACGCAGGTGTCCCTACTGTTAAAAACTTAAAATTTCACGTCGATAATTTTCAGATTTCAAAATATTGTAATATCTTCTCAATATTGATTCGTCCTTCTTTCTGTCACAGAAAAAAATAGTGTATCATACACGGGAAAAATATTAGATTTTAGCTCACGGTTTTTTGTCTCAACACAACCTGGAGCTAAAATCTACTACTTTTTTCCCTTGTATAATAAATAACTATTCTTCTCAGCATGCTATTTATTATCTACCGAATGACTTATATGAATTGATTAGTGAAAACCAGCCAACTCTATGTATATTTCTTGATTTAGCCAAAGTATTTGATACAGTAAGTAATGATCTGCTTAAATAAAATCAAGATATTGGATTTCGTGGAGTTAGTTACAATTTGAAACAAAATTTATTGACCGAGAAAAATCAGTTGTAATCGACAATATTTATAGTTTTCCAGAATATTTCGAGTATGGTGTTCCTCAAGGAAATGATCCACTTTTTTTGAATAATCATGTACATGATTTATATCAAGTGAATTCGATTGGTAATATACATTCTTCTGCAGATGATACTGTTATATTATACTCTGCAAAGGATTGGGTGGAATTGAAAAGAAAAGTGGTCATGGATTTCCCAATTCTCAAGAAGTGGTTTGATAATAATTTATTGACAATCAGTTTTGAGAAAAGCTAATTTATGACCCACTTTCGATGAGAATTCTCAACCAAATTCAGGTACTATGTGAAAATCAGCAGAAAAATCAACATTCATGAAACTAATTGTTTAAAATACCTTGGAATGATAATTGATAATATCCTGAAGTGGGATGATCATAAAGATTTTTCATTATTCCAGATTTTTTTGGGATTTTCTCTCCTTGTCTCTATTAAATAAATAAATTAAGAATATTTCGATACACGTGTAGTTGAGACAAATCAAATGATTTGCTCCAAAATGTCACTATATACGTTTAAAGAATTTGATTCAACCTACAGACAGTATGTATAGGTTATGTTTCGAGAATAATTATATGTCTCATTCCTGAATTCGATCGTCTGAAATATGTATTGAGCATCCCTAGTTTGAGAATAATATATTTTGCTTCAGTTCAATCCCAACCAGCTCATGAGATTTCAGGATGGGGAGGAGTGAAGCAAATATATGTGGAAAAATTTAATGGATTTTGAGAATTATTTATGGAATAGATTATTCATTTTCAACCTACCTTTCATTCAAAGAATCCCAAAAGATGAATATGAATCTGCTTCATATTCATTGTTTACATCTAGTTTTATCACTCCGTAAGATTCTGTCCGCTGAATATTTATGAACTGATTGTAAATTGTAAAAATAGTATATATCTCGTGTGTGGCGTTTTCTGTACGTGTTCTATTGGAGAAGACTTGCTATTTGTAGTACGAAGGTATTTATTTTCTAATTATTTTTCTGACGTTCATAATAGACAAATAATGTCATTATGCCAGGAGAAAATTTCGAAATTCTATTGGAAGATCAATAACACTGTACCAGTGATTTCCAATGTACCCAGGTCAATTATGTAAACATTAGTCCAGGAGCCACAAAAGGAAAATCAATCAGTGGACAATATTCATGTAGCAATAAGAATGTAATTAGAGAATAACAATCGGATGATGAAAGTATATCTATATCCACCCCTCAAATACCCTAAAGATTAAAAATTCCAGGAAGCACAGAAGAATTTCAAGATTTTGAAATGGCTGATTGTTCTGAATTTCAAACTGATAGTCTAGAGCCATATGAATTTTCTCAAGTTAATTATGATAATGAATCCGGAATCAGAAGTCAATTTAGGTCGAAAATTCTTGGAAATAGTGAAAAAACATTTCCAAACACAATATATTCTGAATACCTGCCTGAAGAAAATTTGTGATTGCGGTAAATCATTCAAGACAAAGAAAAAATCATAGAGGAAAAAGATATGGATGAACAAACATTAGAAGAGTGCAATTCTTTACGGAAAAATAGTTACGATGATTTGAAAAATACTTCCAAATCAAATAGCATGGAAATGACATTGGTTAAATTGAATCAACAGCTAGAAATTTCAAAAGCTATATTGAAATTGCCTCAACCCTCGGACTATATATCTTATTCAGAAATTGTGAAAAATAACAAAAATTCCAAAGTATGTACCACGAGTTAAGTTTTTCAGCCTAAAAATATTCAGTTTCCTGTGAAAACAAAAATGGACTAACAAAATGAAATAAATCCAAAAAATCTCAATATTGTTATCAATTCAATAAGAGAAATCAATGGAGCAATGGAAATCAAATGAAGAAGTGAAGAAGAAAATAAAATTCTAGAAGAAGATATAAATAAGAATTTGAATGATCAATGTAATATTGAAATTAAGAAAAAGTTGAATCCTAAAATAGTTATTAAAGGTCTGAAACTAGGGGGAAAATGGTAAAGAATGAACTACAACAACTGATAAGAGGCGAAAATGCGTTTATTAGTGAAGACGATGAATTGATGATGAATCATATCGTTCGAAGACGGTAGGAAAATGTATACAGTATTTGCAGAAACCGGTGCAAAATTATTTCTTAAGATTTTTAATTCGAACAATGGAAAATTATTAATCTCTTCGCAGAATCGCCGGGTTTTTGATGCTATAATGTGCTCACTCAATATTATTATTGTTATGGTTTCGATTATGATCAACATACATGTAGACATGAACCTACATGTTTTCATCGTGGGGGCAAAAATATCATGGAAAATTGTCCCAATACTCTAGATTAGTCTAGATCATCAAAAATGTGGTTTGTTTATCTTCAAATTCGAAATTTCAAACCAAATACCCAATCAATTATTCACCAGAAGATTATCAGAAGTGTCAAGTCTATCAACTTTATGAAAAAAATATCAATCACAAATCAATCATGATTTCACAGAATAAAATCAAAATCGAAGAATATGAATCCTTACTAAAATATTCTCCTACTCAATCAAAAAATAGGTTGAAAATTCTTTACATGAATGCGAGATCCACGAAGAATAAGTCTGATCCATTGAAAATCATTGTCGGCAATATAGATCCAGACGTTTTTATCATATCAGAGACTTGGCCGAATAAAGAAGAGGAATTGTTTTATAACTTTGCTAAATTTGCGAATCCATTCATGCTAGCAGAATAAAACGATGTGGAGGTGTTGGTGTCCTAATAAAAGAAGAAATAAGATCTGAAACTTTGAAGAAAATTGAATTTGAAATGACATTTGTAGCTGTGAAACTGAAAAATCATGACCTTTGTGTGTCCGCTCTTTATCGGCCACCAAAATATAATATTGACATATTTTTCAAATTTATAGGTAGACGAAGGACTACAGAATTGTTTCAAAAATAACTTCAATTGTCTATCATTTGGTGACTTCGATATCAATATGCTCTCAAATAGTAATGAATCAAATTTGATGGGGGACATTTATTCCTCAAACAATTTCCAGCAGTGTAACCTAACATATTCAACAAGGGAAGTAAATTTGTCCAGATCACTCTTAGATCATGTAGCCTCTAATTCCAATACGAATGTCGAAATTTCACTAATAAACAGTGCGATAAGTGATCATGAATTGATCATGTTAGGAGTTGAATTTGATTATTTCGCATTGAAAAAGATACCTTCAGGAGAAATATAATAAAATTCGACATTGAGCAAGTGAAGCAGAAATTGGAAGAACTGAGTGTTACAATCGATAATTTTGAAGAACCTGACGACCTATAAAATGAAATCACCAGTAAATATCAGAAGAACTTTTCCATATACACAGTGAAAACCAAAAACTGTAACGAACCATGGTTTAATAATGAACGTTTATCCTTGATTAAACTAAGAGACAATTTTTTTTCATTGAAAGAAAAAGACTCCAAATGATGAAGGCCTCATTGAAACTATACAGTTATTGTAATCGACTTGTCAAAAAAAAAACACCAGAAAGGCAAAAGAGAATTATTACTAAACCCAATTCTCGAATTCGTCTTCAAAATCCATGTGAAAAAGTATAAATCTTCTCATTCATAACAAAACCGACATTGAAAGCATTGGGAATGATTATATCAAAGAAGAAGGTCAAATAGCCGATCCATCAGAAATATGTGGAAAAATGAATGGATATTTTGTCAACGTAGGAACACGCTCATCTGAAGTTATTCCCGACACTGATTCATTCTCTCCAGAAGTTCTTGGAGATTCCAGCATGAGTTGCATGTTTTTGAAATTAACTGATGTTCAGGAGCTTGAAGAAATCATCAATGATCTGGATAATAAAAAAGCACCAGGCTTTGATGACATTAATGTTCATATAGTCAAATGAGAATTGGTGCCATCACTCAGTAAATTGATGAATATAACATTCAAAACCCTAAAACTGTAAAATTGCAAAAGTGTTACCAATTTCAAAAAATGTGAAAAAATATTCGATGAATAATCATAGACCCATTTCTGTGCTACCAACATAATCCAAAATTATTGAGAGAGTCATGCATGGAAGATTATCTGATTATTTGATGAAAATTTAATTTCTTTTTGATGGCATGGCTTTCGGAAATTCTGTGACACTGATTGTGCAACACTGGATGTTTTCACTGACATTCAGCTGAAATCACATTCAGACTACAGATGTACTCTCATCACTGGATTCGCGAAAGGCATTTGATGCAGTCAATTTTGAAATTCTATAAATGGAATTAACTCGAATAGAAATAGAAGGTGAAGTTTACTCCTGGTTTGAAAATTATAAAGTTGTTAAAAAGCAGTTTGTGTATATGGGAGATTAATTTTCTTCTATACGAAACATATCTGGTGGTGTGCCCCAGAAATCAATTCTCTGACCTATTTTATTTCTGATTTATATAAATCCTCTCTCAAGTTTGAAATTACAAGGGAATTTGAAATTGTTTGCCGATGACACAACTTCAATTTATCACGGAAAAAATAAACATGAAATAAAAAACTGAATGGAGCAAGATCTCGCTCAAATTACATTATGGTTAGAAGATCAAAAATTGGCACTCAATTCCGATGAATCTTCTTTCATGTTCATCTCGAAAAGAGTTGTATAAATCCTACGGAAAACTCCAACTTCTCAGGTTTAACTATAGACCAGACCGTTACCAGCGAGATTACCAGACTCTATCTTGGTCATCGCATATTCAATTGCTCATGAAAAAATGTCTCCCATTGTTGGTATATTATAAAAAGTTAGGTCTTTTATACCTCTTAAATACTTGAAATTAATGTATTTCAGTTTGATTCACTGTAAATTACAGTATCTGATATCGATCTGGGATACAGCAGCAAAATCTGTTTGAAACCTCTCAAATCTCTTCAAACTAAAGCCATATAATGTTTTTATAAACTACCATTTGTGGAATCAACATCTATAATATACAAACTAAGGGATCTGATAGATATTGACTCTCTCTTCGAAATTGAAGTATGCATTTTCATTTATTTCACTAAAAATAAGAAAAAGTACTCAAATCTCACTTCCAATATGAATTCTGATACCCATGAGCATCACACCAAACAAAGTGAACGAATAAAATCTATAAGGTTCGTCACAAAATGCAAGTGGGAACTGAAGAAATATATTCCATCAATTTAACTCTCTCTCCCTTTGTATCACTTAATTCTGATTGAACTGTTTATCTCTCATTGTATTGCATATTTGATTAATTTATTAAATTTCATTCTGTTTTCCTCTATGAACATTGTATGTTTTGGGGATCAATAAATGTTATCATTCCCTAGACAAAAAATTACCTACATGTTCAAAAACAGAAATGATATTAATTTAAAAAAATGCACCTATAATGTAAGAAACAAAAACGAATTATTGAAATATGAATCTTATTGAACAATTGGACAAAAGAATCATGAATATTTGATGCCTTATTTGTATGATGAAATTTTGCGTGATATTGAACAAGTCAAATCCTTTTATTGCTACAAAACTAAACTAAAGAACTGGATATTAGTTTCTTCAAGAAGTTTATCTGCTTCTCTGGTTAATATTCAATATCTATTTATACGAAATTTGAAATAGTACTGAATTGTACTTCTACCCAATGATTGTATAAAAAACAATAAATTTTTATTTATATCCTTTATATGCACCTTTTATATCAGTTTTCAATAAAATATCAACATTATATAGAAAATTGTTAAAAGCATTGTATCGTCTCCCATTTGATACACCAACCAATGAATTGTATGAAATAACAAATACGTATTCTTTAGATGAAATATATAGAATTGAAAGTCTTAAAATATCATATAATATCATAAATAAAAAATTTGAGTCGAATATTATTTTGATACGGAATTCTGAAATTCATAATCATGAAACTAGACAATATAACTTGTTTCATCTTGACGCCGCTAGCTCCCTAATCGGACAAAAAAGATTCACTCATTCAGCCTTAACTGAATTCAATAAACTACTTGATAATATAAAAAAAATGCAGAAATATAGGTACATTCAAAAATGAAGTAAAAAAACTGATTATTTCTGAGCGAACTGGATAAAATTAATCATGCCATTTTTTTTTCCACAAATATTATTCTTTCTTTGCCAATTTACAGTTGTTGATATATTTTGAATGATGCTATGTTTACCTATAGGTATATAATTATGTACTTCCTCATACCAGAGCCTATTCTGTCTGGAAGTTATTTGTTCAATAAATAAATAAATAAATAAATTTAAAAAAAAATCTTATGTTGGTCCTACTATCGGATTGATTGCACAATTATGAAATTTTCACTAATAATCACACGTGAGTTTCTCTTTGTTGAAGTGAATATATTTGACGTTTCGATGAGAATTTTGTTAACTGGAAATTGCAAGTGCAAGTGCAATTCGGTAAGACATTTGTATTTACACGTGAATCACAGTTTTGTTTATGGTTTTTCTAAATTTTTTCACTCGTACACTCTCCAAATCGCGGCATCCCACAGATTAGATACTTTGCTGAAAACGCGAAATCAAGCAATATTCACAAAAACGATATCAAGAAAACTATGGTAGAGTTTTTTTGCTGTCACAGCGGCTTATGAAATTGAATTATATTGTCATTATGAAGAAGCAGAATCACAGGGTGTCCTGTTAGTCATTAATCAAAAAAGTGGGGTAGTAGAAGGGGTCATCTTCAATCAAACTAACGGTATATGGGGTTATCAGAATGTTCATAGTTAAAGAGTTATTTAATTTTCCTGAAACAAGCGATCTATTTGAAAAAAATTAATAACGAAAAGGCTGTTTTGAATAACACTATGTTATACCAGTTCAGCATCTGTATTAAATGATTGATATCTCCGTGAAGTAGTTTTCTGATCTTCCAGCGGCATTCAAAAATCAATTCAAATATTTCATTCAATGACAAAACTTGAGGAAAACATTCTTCTCAGGTAATTCATAGGAAGTCACACAAGTCATAAAATCATTTCTGGGGTAAAATACATTTATGTGGATGAATTTTGTAGAAGAAAAATCACAAATGTGACATAGTTTCATTGTGATAATTTTTTTATAGAAATTAAGTAAAATTGATAATTTATGAATCATCAACAATTGGATAACCACATAAACGGTAGGTTTGATTAGTAATGACCCACAATTCTATTGATCCATGACTCATGGGACACCCTGTATACATATTCATCAAAAATACCAAATCAATGTGTGACATATAGCTTCAATAAACATATATCAACAAAAGCAATTGATCAATTCGGATTATGAAAATACGGAATAATTTTGCTCTCAAATTGATAATTGCAGCAGAATAATGTCGAAATCACTTACTTCCAATTTATTGGCTTCAATTTTGGTGTTGCATCCTTTAGTCTCAACTTGCGGGTAAACTCTTCTGAGACAACAGAGCACCGCATCGGAGCATAAAGCTTGTAAATCTGATCCGCAGAAGCCGACCGTTGAATCTGCTAAACTAGCAATGAACTTCTCAGATGGCTTATGTTTCCAACTATTTATATGAACCTACAATGAATGAAACATACAGCATGGATAATGAATTGGAATCATTCTCGTGTTTAACTTCGCGAAGAATCAGATTGACTGCCTGGTTTTTTCGTTGTTGTCTTACAACTTATTTGTGAAATTCAAGACGACTTTCATCAGATTTTGACTAATTGTTTTCGTTCATGAGATACAGGGCAATTTGAAAAATTTATACTTGTTTGACTCCTTTTATATCTACGTAGTTATAATGAGTAATGTTGAGCTATGAAATACGTCTAACAGAGAATTTTGTGCATGATCTAGAGGCGTATCTTACAATTTTTTTCGGGGTTTGGCTATGATGTGATGCCCAATATATCCTTGAAACTAGCCACCCGATTACTTCAAATAATTCAAGACTTCTTGAACATCTGGGGAACAATTGTGGAATATTCATAATGATTTCAATAGGGGTCATATGATGAATCCACCCTTTTTTTAACCATATTTATCGAACCATTTCCTACAATTATTCCCACTGATTATTCTTAGAAAATATCTCGGATGATTTCTTAGTGTCAGCTGATCTTCATTAGCATGGCCACTCAGGTGACGAAATACATATTCTGGCTCATGTTCGTTCGATGATATTGTATAAGGATATTTCTACGAATGTTTCTCAGTTTTAAGTTCACTTCATGATTCATTGTATTTACGTTCCGATAATTGATTATAGACATAGAAGAATAAGAGAGCATACGTGTGTATATGTGGTCCAATTTCAAATTCTTCAATTATTTGTGATATTCAGAAGTCAACTAACGAGCACGTTGAGCACTGAAAAAAAAAGATGGTACTTATTACCAAACGTTTAGTAAAAGAGGCGCCAGTCACAACTTTCATCAAATGATACCACTACAACATAATATAATATTAAACTATATCAAATATTACCACTACAAAATTGTATAATACTCATAGTTTAGTACAACTTTGTAGTGGTATTATTTGATGAATGTAGTGACTGGCGCCTATTCTACTAAACGTTTGGTGTTCACTTCCGACTATTTCTCTGAATGAGGTAAGAATTCTATGATTTGAAAACTTGTATGACCAGTTCTGATGCAACTACTGTGGAATTATCTCGATCAATATCAGGAGATAATACTTGTATCTGGGATTGATGTCTCCTCTGGTCACAGTATATTTCCTTTTTCTATCGAATTATTGCAATAAGCTATAAGTTCTCTTCTAGTAGGAGTGACACACACGATTCAATATGCTTTGAATCTCTCTAAGAAGAGCACACAGTCACTCAAGCTTGTCCTAAATGTACTTGACACTGGCTGTCTTGAAGTTTTTGTATATCGAGAGTACGGACACTCGAGAAGAGTACATCCATATATAGGTATCTTTCTTTGTCTTTCATTTTCGGATGAGAGGGCATTGCGTCTCATCGAGTAGAAAAAATGGTACGATAAATTGATTAGAGAATTATTTCTTCTCGAAATATGAAATGATCAGGATAAAAATACCTCAATGGAGGCCGATGGCAAGTTGCTATGTACTGGGTAAACAACTTAGAACGCCTGCTGTCCATATCTCAGCAACGAATAATGATGAAAGTTTGAGATAGAATGCATCTAATGATATGCATATGATGTGATAGAGAGACTGAATCTCAACAGACCAATGAAAACCGCAACATGATAGCTTTTCGCCAACGGAAGATATCAACTATCAAAATTGGAAGGATGATAGATATGAGAGCGCCGTTCTTGTTAGTTGGTCACCTTGTACATAAATACCCACAAAGTACATATACTCATGAAATGATGATAAACTGAACGGAAAGTATCTTCATTTACGTTCATATAGTAGTTCAGTTGAAGAATTTTTGTAGCAACAATATTCAGAATGGGAAAAAATCGAGATAGAAGATACTTCCATCTCAGATGGAACATTTTCACTTATACAAGAGTGGTAGACGAAATAAACTAGAAAACCATAATATACAGAGTGGCGCTCTACTCACTATAGATCGATGTTCACATTGCTAGAGGAATTGTTAGTTCGAATCCGGCCAGCGAATGATTATTTTCAATAACAATAAATGTTGTACAGGTTGAGTGTTCTTGTCTTGTCAGCATCCTTTGGCACCCACTTTGAGTTGTAAAGATCCCGCACTTCTCAACTACGCACAAGTTCAGTGTTGAGACTTGGGATTTCACTTTGAAGGAAGAGATACACAAACAATCCTTCTCTTGAAGAGGTTCATCATCCAAGTGACTATGTATTTTTAAAGTTCTTAGTTGAAAAATGCACGAACTTTTCCTAATTCTCTGATCAATATCATGTACGTTGCTGTACTGTCAGTTCCCGCTTTTTCCATCAACCTATTTGTGGTTATGTCTAACTGTCAGTGCTTGTCATTGGTATCCGTACTCTCAATATACAAAAACGTCACAACAGCAGTGTAAAGGCCATTGGAGAACTCTTGTTGATATATCCATTCATATTTACCTGCATGATTTCCTTCCTAGCCTCGACACTTGGCAAAGGAAAATACAGCTCCTTATCGAACCTCCCAGGCCGCCTGAGCGCCGGATCAATGGCTTCGATTCGATTCGTGGCGCCGATGACGATTACTCCAGGCTTCGAGTCCAGGCCGTCCATGAGGGAAAGCAGGGTGGCCACCACGCTGGTGTGAATGTGGTCGTTCTTGCCAGAACGGATAGGAGCCAAGCCGTCGAGTTCATCGAAGAAGATGATTGATGGCCGGTTTTTTGTTGCCTGCAATCGAGTGCAACTTTGTTTCAACTAGATCACCTTGATGATTTACTTCATTGTAGAGATTGACACAAACAGTGGACACCCATGTAGCACACTGATAGGTTATAAATGGGTTGTAGTACAGACATCTACAACAGCATGTTCAAAAGTCCGTGACTTTATGTCTTGTTCTATGCTCTAACGTCGGTATATATGGCAATATGATGAAGAGGCTCAATTTTATGACGTCACATCGACGTTATAATGTAGTCATAATGTCTTGCTAATGAAGACTAACATAAGCCAGTCGCAGAAGAGTTGTATTGGAATATTATCAGTTCGTCGTTAAGTAGGCATTTGTTGTCATTATATCATTATGAAGATCATGAGCTGAAAATCGAATGTATCACAATACGCTTATCATTTCAAGAGTTGTGAGATATTATTTGTATGTTGAGGCATACCTCCAAATTATACAGAGTGACACAACGAGTTCATTTTTACTCCAATTTTCCAATTTCAAAACAACCTGTGGAGTTGCTCTGCTAGTACATCGAGTAATTATTCATTGAATCATCTACCTACTCTCATCATGATGATAATAACGAATGAAACCAGAAAATTGAATCAAATATGTTCATGACATAAGCACGACGTTGTTTTCCCCACGTGCACGAAAAACTGCTGGAAATCATCTTGGCATTTCCATTATCAGATTTTGAATATCCGTCTGTCCGATTTGCTGCCATTCTTCTATAAAAACTTTACTGAAATCCTGTTGATTTGCAGGAACTGGTTCACGAAATCGTACTCTTCTCCCAAGAACATCCCAAACATGTTCAATTGGGTTCAAGTCTGGGTTTCGAGGAGGCCAACTCATTGCTGGGAGTTCAAAAATGGTCGAATACTCATTGACTAGGGTCCCTTAATGTAAATTGACGTATTCGTCATCCTAACAGGGTACGGACAGATCCTCGTCTCCTCTCACTCTAAAGTGTTTGTAAAGGAGTTATATAGTTCCTTCTTCATTCATTTCTGGGGATAAACACTAGATTCCTGACATTTGTTGTATTTTAGGGTATATTGAGGACATTGGCGTATCTAATTTCCACATGTACTTTCTCATTCAACTCTACATATTATATCCAAATGATGATGATAATTTTCGAGTTCTTGATTTTTCAAATCCAGCTCAATCTTTGTGGAAGTGGAAGTTTAATACGTATTACCAAATGGAACTGTTCTTAGGCAGTACCTATCAATAAATGAATTTTGATTTGAGGCTAAGCCTTATGGTTGAGAAAAATTGTATGTAGGTATTTGAATTAATGTGCTCATATGTCATGTTTGCTGTATATATCCATGTTGGGAATCATTTTTGCAGTCTTCCACGAACACTTAATATTTCATGAATGTCGGTATATTTTTTTTAATGGTGTGGCATATGCCTCTTCTTTTAATCCTTTGTTTAAATCAGAACTGTTTCTACTGAAATGCATTCAAAAACTTGTGAAGTGCATAATTATAGGCACAATCAGAAAGTATAATATGTGATTTCGTATTAGTTTGACCTCGAATATTTTGCTGATGTATTTATCATTTTTCCCTATTCGGTCACTTCACTTTTCATGTTCTAATTTCATTTGAATTTGATGGTAAGCTGACAAATTCAAATTTGCCATCCAACTTATTGATACAGCCTAACGCAGCACATTTTACCAAAACAGAATTGAATAATGTCGTATCAAGATCTAGTATGAACATGAAATTCTGTAAGATCTCTTCCAACGCCTATGAAAGTGACGTGACAGCAATGTTATGTCAGGGACGCCAATACACGAAACCAAAGTCACTAGATGGATAAAAGAGAAAGGAGCTATGATCTGTCCGTACCCTGTTAGATGACAAATTCGTCAGTTTGCATCAAGGGACCCTATCATTAACAATCCTTGCAAAATGCTGCCGGCATTGTCATCCAATAGCATGAAATCGTCTCTGATGAACAGCGCAAATAGAACCACATGTGGTTGTTAGGTTCAAGAGGATCCATGGAAATATGCATGTACTCTGCCTCGTACGATATAGTAGATTGAGTTTTCTCTATTGAATTAATAGATTTCTTGAGCGCAGTTTTGATGGCTCTTACAGGGCACTCCCAATTTTTGTCTATATTCGAATGACTAGAGTTCAACTGTGAGGCAAGTATCTAAATGAATTTTTTGACCCCACGACCAACATATACAGGGTGGCATTGAAATGAGTGCAGATATTTCAAACACTGAGGAAACTCGTACAGGGTGATTCACCATAAATGTCCCGCTCACTTATTTTTGAACCGATTTAAAAATTTTAAAAATAATCTAAATTGATTTTTCAGAAATTTTTTTCTCGTTGCATCAGAAGATACAGGGTGCTCGGAACAAACGATCTACAGAGTACTACTCGATTTTTTCAAATGGAACACCCTGTATTTCATTGTATTTTCAGATTCTACCTGAAGAGCTTATTTCATCAATACATCACACCTGGGGTCTAGCGGGAATGATTACAGAGATATAGGATGTTCAAAAGTGAGATTTTTCAACTTTAGGATTTTTTTGTGTCGAAAATATTTATTATTGGTCAAAACGGCTTTTATGTCCCCATCTCAACTTTCGATTTACTATCTACTGACAATTAATTGGAACATTCACAGGGTGGTTCAAGATTCAGAATTCTGATCACCCTCTGTATCTGTTCCAATCATTAAAGGTCAGTGAATAGTAAATCAACAATTAAGATACGGACGGATGAGAGCCGTTTTGACCGATAATGAATAGTTTCGTCACAGAAAACTCCTAAAGTTGGAAACTCTCGATTTTGAACACCCTATATATCTGTGATCATTCCCGCTAGACCCCAAGTATGCTGCATTGATGAAATCAGCTATTCAGGGAGAATCTGAAGAATCAATGAAAAATAGGGTGTTCCATTTAAAAAAATCGAATAGTAGGTACCCTGTAGATCGTTTGTTCCGAGCACCCTGTATCTTCTGATGTAGCGGAAAAAAAATTCATCGAAAATCATTTAAGATGATATTTCAAATTTCGAAATCGGTTCAAAAATAACTGAGCTAGAGGGGGGGGACATTTATGGAGAATCACCCTGTACTTCCGAATGACATTGATAAAAAAAAATTCAGAATAAGTAATAAAATTTGAGGTTAGACCTCTTTGTCCACCCAAAGTACTACACTGTTGCGAATCTAACGTCACTTCTGTTAATATTTCCATGCAGTAGGCACAGTAGATCACGCGGAGTTCAATCATTTAAATTGTTTCAAAGTGGCGTACTTGTTTTTTTTTTTTCGTATTATATTCAATTTTTGAGATGGAATTTCTTGTTGATTGGAAGAATTAGGAAAAATCTGATATCATGGGAATATTCCTCAGACTGTTTCATATTAATGTGATGAATATGTGCACTTATTTCAAGAAACATTTTGTATATTGATTCGCCAAATTTTTGCATTCTCAAACTTCCTATAACCGGAGCAACTGGCATGGCTCTTCTGATTTCGCGAACTTGGCAGTAAGATCTAGATTTTCACTCACTTCAACTGATGACATTGGTATTATACAGTTGGGATGTGTAATCTGCAATCTCCTAGGCTCTACCGATGATGCTGATGTGACAAACAAACGAATTACTAGTGGAAGATTTCATTTCATCAATATAATCGAACTTCAAGATAGTCATCGATTATGACAAAATCATTGAACATAAATTCAGTGTTTGATGACCTAGGATAATCGGAGAAAGAAGCATCTTCGCAACAATTCGATATCAAAGGTTTGAACGATATCGACTTGATTTCAGAAAATATTCAAGACCTTGATAAATTCGATAACACTCAGGTATTCAAATTGGTTCGATGGTTGATTAGTCGTCGAAGTCATGAGAAAAACGTCAGCTTGCTGATGCCACTGTCCAAATCAAGAATGATCTTGTCACGATCATATAAACCGAAAATTTATTCCTGATCCCTCTGATTGCTAGTCTCATACCATTTAATAACTAGTTTCTTGCGACCTAACCTATCGTTATATTATTGTGGGAATAATTTCAAATAATATGAATCTATTCAACAAATATTCTCATGATTCGAGTTCACGTGATATGTTCTGTAGAACAACTGACAGATGTCGAGAATTAGCGATCTGAAAAAGGTAGTTCCACATTCAATATTCCTAACAAAATATCGACCGATAACTGATCTTCACTATTGGTGAATGAGATACAGGCCAGATGTGAACTGTCAGGTCAACTGTATGGTTCTATCAACAAAATGTGGAATTTCCGCTAACAATAATAAGAGCAACACTAAGAAAAAATCGAATGACGGTTACTCAAAGTCGAATATTCATCTTAGATTAAATTCTTCGGAACCTATAGCAGGCATAAGACTTCTATATCGATGGTTTCGAGAATTTTTGATTTCCTCATGAAGACTTTCCATTGATTATAAACTTCGGAAAATAAATGTGCCAAATAGATTTTTTCTATTCTGGAGAACTATTTGGTAAGGAAATATTCGATTTTTTACTTGAAATATCTAGTCGTTATTCATTCCATCACAGAGGTATGATGCCAATAGATAATATTTTTCTATTCATTCCATATAATTATTTGATGATCATTCTGACCTATATACCTGACGTGTAGGTCACGATAAACTGCTGAAACAAAAATATGAATGCTGTCATTAGGTCGCAGAAAAACTGTACTGAACTATGTGAATGGAAGGAAATAAAAAATTGCAATTCAGAAAAAGCAAGTTTGATAATAGACAAAATGGAAAAATGGAAATATACCTCACATTCAGAGTATTTATTGGTTGAAAATAAAATAACTCCAATATTTCGAATTGAAATATCACTCCTTGATGTCTCGGTCAATCTCAGTTTCTGCATCTATCTAACTATCAGTTTTTCAAAACCCTACTCGATCACAACTCCGAATCAGAACTCACAACCGTTTCCAGCAAGGAAAATGCAGGACGCACGAGTTTACAGACCGACTGGATCGACTTAATTCTGATAACTTGTAAGAGGTGCACGCGGAGTGTATCGATTTGCCGAAAAAAATCTTGTTTGTTTGTACTCGAGATACATTCGTCAACTATCGTTAATCCTATATATTCACCTATAAGAGTAATTTGAATAAATGTTACGGAAATATTATTAATATCAAAAATCATTCGTATGCGTTAATTATCATAGGTTGGGACATTATTGCCATTACAAGAAGACCGATGGAGTTAATTGATATACTCCCAATGAAACGTCTCTAGTTATGGCAACTAGTCGTTGGCGATATTTTCATGCATGAGTGAATATATTATTAGAAATTGAATAACAGTAATCTACTTAGACATAACAAGAAAAAATTATGAGTGCTTTTTCCTCAGAGCTCATTCCTGCATGATAATTATTGCTCTCCACGAGAATCTGTGATTGTTTTACCATTTTTCCCTTGCTGCACTAATTCAACTTGAAGGTTGTGTGTCATTTGTAATCATTTAAGTATAGATTTACACTGAGTTCATAATACAATCCAATGGAAAACGGCATGAGGCGACTTATGAACGCTAGCTTCGATTTTCTTCTTGTGAAACTCAAGTGAGGTTATATAAGGTAATGTGTATGCCTGCACAGTGATACAACTGTTTCAAATTTACCTTTTCGAATAATGTACGTAGATTTTTTTCCGATCCACCAACCCATATATCCAAAATGTCGGCTCCTTTTCTCTGGAAGAAAGATACTTTTCCTACTCCTTCTTTGTTTATTTCGGAAGCAAGAGCTCCAGCTACCAAAGTCTTGCCAGTACCTAAAAGAATAATTATTGAGAAATTGGCGAGGTATCAAAAGTGGTTGTGTCATATACAGGGTGTCTCTTAATGATATGCTAATATTCTAGGGGCCGATTATCCAAACCAATTCAAGAATTGAACTTCATATGAACATATCTCGTATCCTTGATTATTCGTATATATGTCCTAACTCTTGAGATACAGGGTGTCAATGTCGAAAATATGCATAGATTATTTATTTGTCCACTCTGTATCTTTTCGTGATAGCTAAACTCAGTCTGCTATGTGACTGAATCGGTGAAAGAAATATCAAAATATAACATAGGTACTGTGGTTATGCAGCAATGGATGTCCTGATTGGAGAACTCAGACATAAAAATCTGAAGTCTTGTCTTGTTTTCCTGTTTTTTTCTCTGAAACGAAACGTTCTATCGAGTATCAACAGGACGATATTTTGTGTACATATTTGAATAGCCTTCCATAGCATTGTACGAAATTCGAGAATTTCCCGTCGTTGCTCACTTTTGAGCTAAATAGAAATAATAACATTCCCGTGACGGTGCCACTGGTGCAGAAAATGAAAACTTGTGTACATCATAAAATGCACCTTGATGCATAAAAGATATGTACTGAATTTCATGAAGATGTATACAATATTGTCTCAGAAATTATCAGGAAACTGAATATTTTTCAAAACTCCATCACCCTGTATATCAAAAGTTAGGACTTTTAGGACATAAAATGAGTCGAAGAATCACTTCCTAAAATATTAGCATGTCTTCAAGGAACACCCTATAAATACCCAACCAAAACTATGTCATGAAATTGTTTGCTCTGAGGAAATTAAACTGGTCTATGTACTAGGAAATTTAAACTTGCCATTTTGGGTTGAAAACAGTGATTGAAGTCGTTAGTTGTATATCTAAGTGTGTTAGTTTATTTCCTAGAAAAATCAAATTATGAATTGTTTTAGCCATTTCTGATCACAAGAACATCTAAGAATGGTAATTGTATGTTATTTTCGCATTCAAAGGTAAATTTGATAGAGAGAAAGCAATTATTCAATTGTGGAATGAAGTCATCCATATCTGTGATTGTCGTATCAAGAATAGCAAAAATATCGACATATCTAATTCGAAACCCTGCTATTTTTGATACTGTGATTACAGTAATGGATAATATGATATATTAAAAAGACTTGATGAGTTTTTCAAAGACTAAGGTTTTGGAAGCGTTCATCAGTCTGGGTCAGAATTACTCAATTCATTAGGTAATCCAGGAGATAAGGTGAGCGCACTTAAAAAGTCAGGAATATACGAAATTAGTTGTAATGATTGTGTTGGAACATATGTGGGCCAAACCAGGCGACCCATGAATACAAGGTTCAAAGGATACCTAGCATATTCGAAATATGGTTAGTTTAATAACGCGTGTGTGTCAAACCCATGTTTGATCAAATTCAAAATAACCTCAAGTTAGTTAAGCAAGTTTATAATGTTAGGAAATAATATGCATATAAAAGCTTAGAGATATTTTGGATGTGATAGAGTAATGAATAAGGATGATGGCCCTGTACCATTTAGCCCTCTGCATAGTTTAGTGATATAAGACCAAGGTTAACAAGTGAACTTTAACTTGGCGATTAGTATATTTCACGGTTGGGTGGACATATATTCAGTATATAAGTAGCACACTAGGATAGAACATTTGGTTTTAATCTTCTCCTGAAGATGCTGATATAGTTAGTAAAACATGTGTCGAGGTATGAAAAATCGATTTGGTGAGTGATAAAACAATGAGTAGTCTATTATCGTGTCAAAGGTTCCAGTCTTCGATATAAATTGAAGCATTCCTCATCTCATTTGGAGACTTGAAGTTCCTCTAAACATTGGTTTATTCGATTCAGGGTATCAAAGATGATGGAAGGTAATGAGTGTTATTCAATTGCCAAGCAAACGCAAAACAATAAACAAAAATGGTTCAATGAATTAGTGAGACTATGAGGGCAGATATGCATTCAGCCAATGAAAGTCTCAGTTGCAATGTTGAGGGGAGATTCTCATACTTTATTGATGAATATTGAAGGACTTTACATTTTTGTACAAAAACACCTCTTATTGAAACTCTATCGAATGTCTTTGTGCACGTCAAATTTTGTTGTAAATACCATGATATGAAGGTTTCTGAAATCACTACAATATTCAATCCACATGACAGACTGAATTTTTCCATCACAAAAAGCTATACACGGTGAACAAAATAATGATCTAGGCATATTTGAAACTTCGAAGACATCACGTATTTCAATATGTAGTTGACATTCAGGATCACCCTGTATAAAATCATCATAGTTGTTGGATGTTCAGAGTAAGAAACAGATAATTCAGTTTTCCCTTCCCTGATATTCGAGACAACATCACTTATTAAAGAATAAGCTTCTACCTGGATATTTGTACATTGTATATATGCAGTGTAAAAAGGAGAATTGATGAGGTAGTAAAACAACATTTTGAAAAAAAAAACTACAAGTTGAAATTTTTAAACTCAAGAGGTACATCATACTCATATTGTCTTTGGCGTTTCTCTTTCTCCAGAAAGGAAACAAATAGAGGTGTACATTCTGGGCGACGCAGATATTCATCTCTGATGAAACAATTCCTCCATTTATTTCGTTTCAATCACCTTTCATTCACTTTTCATTCACCTATTATTTACCTTCCAATAGTGAAATGTTTATGGAAAAATAGGTACCCTTGAAAATTAGGCTCAAAATAGACCTTAGGTATTCAAGATGACCATCCAAAAACATCTGGGCGATTCAGAGTTCAACAATTCATCGCCCTTAATTTCTTTCTTCTGATAAGTAGTCAGATAAAATCAATATCATTCATCAGAGCACAGTATAGAGTATGAAAAAAACTGGTCCTCTTACTAGAGTAGATCGAACAGTGCAAATGCAAAATGATTTTGGTTTGCTCAGTGAAAACTGTCGAAACGATATTTCTTTTCACGAAACAAGGTGTTGAAACATTTATTTTTCTACGATTATGTCAAAACTACTGGCAATATTGTATTAAAATTCTGTATGAATATGTTCTGAAAGCTGACCCATTGCACGAATTTGTTTTCTTATCTCACTTTCATAGAGAACGCTAGTTATACGGCTCGTACCAGGTAATTTTTCTCTTGAGATTAGATATTTCAGACCAAATTCTATGTTAACTCAAACATCATTCAATTCAACAACAGAAAGGTATGCATGCACTCAATACTGTCTTAGTGTATATAATCAAGGATATACTGTGTACCGGTTCCGGAATATTTTGATTTATAAATAATGGAGAAATAGCTGATGCTGGTATGGAATTAATGTTATTGAGATCAATTACGTATTCATTCGAATAAAAAAATACATAATTATTTTGCTAACAAAGAGTTATGCACGATTCTACCTTCTATTTTGATGCATCATTCTCCTAACCGGCTGTTAAGGTCATTCAAGCGATTTTGTTTTGCAACTCTCGAGGTGAATCCATCTCTGTATATGTACAGGGTGTTTCATGAGGAGACTCACATAGCCAAATGGTTAATAGGGGAAATCAAGACGAGTTGATGTATATATATGCAAACATTTTTTGACCCTCCATAACGAAGATACAGGGTATTATGTTAAATTGCTATATAACTTTGATGGTCGATATTACAGAAATGATTCGTCTTAATCTGCTGAAATTTGGCAGCAACGTACCTCTACTGGAACTATTCAAGATAACATATTATGAAAAAAATACCCAGGTCCGGACATGGTAACATTTTATATTTCAGTGTTATGTCAAAAAAGTTCACTTTGTGACCACTTTTCTCAAAAAATTCCATCAGATTCAGAAATATCAGACAAAATGCTATAAGAACTGCTCTCCAATTTACACGGCACACTTTGACCGGTTCAACAAAAAAATATGGAACAAAAACTGGATTCGTGTTAATTGATTTTTTGTACATTTTTATTGTATAGAAATTGACAGAAGAGATTAGTACTGATTCTTCAATGATACTTCTAGATAGATATGATTACTCGTGACTCTATTTTATAAATTTATTAAAAAGTGGGCCCTGTTTTTATTTTATTCAACATGACGTTTGTTGATAGGTAAACACTGGTAATCGAAATATTCTTACACTCTAGGTGCCACTTCATATTCCAAATGCTGAACAAGACGAAAATGTTTAATACCATAAAATGTTCCCAGACCCAAGAATACGTTGCAGTAAAACCTTCACGATGATGAACATTAGGAATTTTGAATAAATAGCAAATGCGTATCCTTATGTCACTTGCAGAAGTGTATCAATAACAAAAAATTGAGCTAAGTTTATGCGTGATGGCATAACTAATTTGATAAATCACCATAATATGGGCACTTGAATCCTCATGTCGTTATTTCATCAGATGGTACCTACCTAGTACTAGCCTAGTACCTACCTATCAGTTCGGATTATCAACAAACGTCACGTCTCGTCACACAAATGAGAAACCGGACCTACTCGATATCTCACTTCAAGCGACACCCATAAAACAAAGTCAGGGATAATAATATCTATCTGGAATTCCGATAAAAAAATATCGTGTTTTTCTTCTCGTATATTCTTCTGTCAATTACTATTCAACAAAAATGTAGGAAAAATCAATTCACATGATACCAGTTGAAAATTGACAGTTATCAGCCAGGTCGAAATTTAAAATTCATTCGAACGATTTTGTTCCATATTATTTTATTGAACCAGACAAAGTGTGCCGTGTAAATTGAAGAGCAGTTCTCATAGAATTTTGTCTGATCTTTCTGAATCTGATGGAATTTTTCGAGAAAAGTGGTCACAGAGTGAACCTTTTTGACATAACAATAAAACATAAAATTTTCCCCAGTCCGGACCTGGATATTTTTTTTCATAATATGTCATCTTGAATAGTTTCAGTAGTGATACGTCGCTGCCAAATTTCAGTAGATTACGACGAATCATTTCTGTACTATCGACGATCAAAGTTATATAGCAATTTCACATAATACCCTGTATCTTCGTTATGGAGGGTCAAAAAATGTTTTCATATATATACATCAACTCGTCTTCATTTCCCCTATCAACCATTCGGCTATGTGAGTCTGCTCATGAAACACCCTGTATATACTTCTTCCTTGATACCGAACTCTGTTATCCTTTTCTTAGTCCAATTTGTTCCAATGTTGTTATTGTGATTCATGAAGTTCAGCATGAGAAATTTAATGTTGTTTTCGATTTTCAATAAAGTGTTATACCTAATAGATTTTATGATTCTCTAGCTAGTACATAGCTTTATACAAGAACCAATTATCACTTCATCATTTTCAAATGATAATATTTCGGAAATGATACACAGAATCAAATTATACTAAGAGTACCATTCTAGTGTTGAATTGATGTTGGAGTTCACATTGAATTTGAATTGGGAGAACTAACCACAAAAAGTTATCTCTCAAACTACTCTGTACGAATCGTTAAATTAGCGCCCTCTATGAGAGTTAGATATGGAAACATATCTATGCGATGTGTCAGCTTTCAGGACATATCCATACAAAATTTCACCATAATGGTGCCAGTAGTTTCGACATAATCGTTGAAAATGTGAAATGAAATCTATTTTTCTACACCTTGTATCTTGTGAAAACGGATGCCTCTGTAACTTCTTTTTTACTGAGCAAAAAAAAACTCATTCTGCAGTGTTGTACCTACCCTAGCAAGGGAGTCAGCTTATTTGAAATCACCCTGTATGGAAGCTATAGGACTGTTTGAAATCGAATGAAATTCCGTTGTCCCGTTTTGTTATAACCACTTGACTTCAGAAGGTATTGAACTATGGAGTTCGCCTGAAAATTCTGTCAATCAATGATCAGAGGTCATAAAGTTGCTGAATTCCTGCATTCGAAATTATTCATCATCATCATTGAAGTTCCAATATATTATCTCGATAACCGTAAGGTTTTTACTGAAAGCAGGTTGTGATTTTGTGATATATGTTATGAACTAGTTTTTCCATGGTCAAACGGACATTTGTATGAACTCAACGAAAAAAAAGTTAGCCACCCTAAAAATACTGAACAATTTGTACAAATTGTATCAACAAGTTGTCTTCAAACCTGTTACCACTCTCTAGTTGTTCTCTAGTAGTTTGCCAGTGATTTTTCATCATTCTACCTCGACTTCCTCTATCTGACATTACGCCATGATTTGGTAGTCCTGATGACTCATGTATTTTGAATATCATCATCGAACAAGCTAGATAGTGTAGGTACTTACCAGGAGGTCCATGGAATAGTACTCCACGGGGGGGTTTGATCTTGAAGTGAGAAAATACATTGCCGTGTAGTAAGGGGAATATAATAATTTCCCTCAGAGTCTTCAAGTGGTTACCAAGACCTCCAACTTTTGAAAAATCGGTAGCATCCTTATTAAACGACTTCGCTCTTCTCGGGCCTTTGCTCTCCTTGTTCTGATTCAACATAGACATTTTCAATACATAAATTTCGATACTTCAATTATTGATGACTGGCACTGTCATATCAGATATTTCCAGAATGGATTGAGTATCCATGGTTATTGATGATCGATGAAGTGTGTTCCTGAGTAACAGCCCAGGCCCCCCAGACGGCTTATTTTCTGAAGTACAGAATGTTTTTATATGTTTCAAGTGAACAACTAGCGGAAAGTTATCATGTTGCAGTTTTTTGTTGGTTTATTGAGATATAGTTTCTCTGTTTGATCATGTATTGATATGTATACATTACATTTTTAATTCACGATATCTATTGATACTCCAGGTCACGCCGACAGTCGTTCTTAGTTGTTCACCAGGTACAGTAGATGCCAGCACACGAGCTGAGTTGAGAGTTGAGAAAATAATATGACACGTCGGCAACGTATTATTACGATTTCGGCTTCGCTCGGAAATCCGATTGTCTCTTTATGTCGGTAACATATGAATATCCATCCCGGCCTGCTCCAAAGGCTGCAAGGAGATAATATACTGATACATAATGTGATCATAATAATATACCGATTCTGGCGGAATGGAAGAAAAATTTGAGATGACAATGACTATAATACTTCACCGTTCACCTGAATTCCTCAGATTTTGAACTGGATGAATCGAAAAATCTGAAAAATCCAAATTTCACATAGAATAACGTGTGTATTTAGATCTATGGAATTACTAACTGTCCGAGATATTGCGTTCAAATTTTGTATAGGGCTATTCAAGCTATGCCTCAATCGAATAGGCACATAGGCTAGTCACTGTTTCGAAAAAAATGCCTGAAAGCTGTTTTTGATATTTTGACTCTTTCAACAAACAAAAGTAGACCTTGAGAATCTGAATTTCCAGATTGGCCCACATTTTCGAAAAGAGCTCGTTGACTACTATATTCTTCAATTCTTGTTTCTCAAATTTGGTCGACGAGTTCCAAATGAGGAGGGTGTTGGAAGTTGAAATCTCACATACTGTATATTAAGTATTTATTCAGCGATTTTTTTCAAAACGGGCTGAACCTGCATTCGCGGGCGCCGGCGTTTTCATTTCCTAGTTCATTGCCTAACCATTATACATATCCGCCATGTGAAATAGTTTGACTTCTGATGGAAAGGTGCCTTTAAATATTTTCATCACAGGGTATCAATATATCAATTATCGTTTCAACCTTCCTTCAGTTTGTATTTCAACATTTTGGATTAGGACTAAAAACGTAATATTGACATTTTCATTTTATTTTCCTGAGCCCACATAGCAAAATAATTTACCAAGTATGTGCTGATCATGATCTCTGGGCGGTATAAGGATATTGAGATCATATTTCAAGCATATGTTGAGAGTTGCGAATGCTTTGATACATCACCTATCAGTTCTCTTTTAGTAATTTCCCTGAATGGCATTCTTCCTCTTGAATTTTCTTCACAATTTTAAATGGGAGATTGTGCTTTCTCTGAATTACCATCAGAGTATAAGTCAGTTCTACAGATAAGTGCTTGACACACTCCACAACACGTCTTTTGTATGTATGTTATTCATTTTTACTTGTATGATTGATTATTAAATCACATTTTCTCCTCTAGGAGAAATCATCGAATACCATCGAACTCATGATTGCAATGAAATTACTACATAGTAATCTGTGAGACTTACACATGCTCATCATCAAGATTCATTGTAGTTACTACTTGTATCTCTATCATATTAAGTCAATTCGTGAGATACGGGGAGAGGGCAGAGAAAAATCATTTGCGTTTATTAATTTTGTGCCAAACTTTTTCTATCAAATTATTCGTCATCAACGACCTCCTCACTACAGTTATTATGGGAATTATATTTCCAAATTAATGATTTGATATAAGAATGAAGGATGAACGAATCATGTACTATACTTCTACTATGGCTTCAACATTTCAGCGATATGAACAGTATGAGTGAGATGTTGTATTACCAGAAATTCATAATATTCAATGTCCATTTACAATCTTAATATCAATATTATATCCGTTAACTGGGCAACGATATTCTTATTCTGTTGAGTAGTTTTCGGAAAATTCAATCATTGACAATATTTTTTTTATCTCGTCGAGCGCACGAATGGTAATTTCTATGATGTTTGAAGATCATCGTGCGCAACAAGGAAGGATAGGAAGAGGAAAAAGGTATTGGAGTTTCTTCAATTTTGGTACCAATAACATATTATTTCAGTGTTATTGTTTTTGCTACTGTTCAACACGCCTTACGTGAATTGAACGATAGAGCTGTCTTTATAGTAGAATAATCATTCCTTGAAATCTGACAATCCATTGGAAACGCGAATCGAAGACATAGTTTTATCAAAAACATACAATTGAGAAAAAACAGTTTCGTGACATACCTAGTAATAAAAAATGAGCCGTAGGCGAATGCTGCAAATGTAAAGATTGAAAAATTAACATTCCGTGCGAGTCATGCACTATACTCTTTCTACAACTTTAACAGATAATAGGGACATTTTTTATTTCTTCGGCTTGTAGCTACCGGATTTTCTCTCGAGTAATGCTTTATCAGACAGAGCTGCGCTTGAAATTTTAGATCTTGCGAATATCATCACAATGAAGTCCTTGTGTTATCAGACAAGGGAATGAAATTGAAGATATACAATATTCGATTCATCTCATTGATTAATTTGAAAAAAAAGTGAAGAACGAGCAATTACATGTTATAGTGTAGATATTTTTTAACGAGTACGACATGTTAGTCATCCCGATAATGAGCCGTAGGCGAATTCTGCAAATCAACGAGTGGGAAATTAGAATTACGTGCGAGTTATTCACTATACTTCTCCTACGACTATGACAGATAAGAGCCAAATTTTATATCTCTACGTCTAGGAGCCATCTGGTTTCCTCTTGAGTTATGCTCATTTATTAGACAAATCTGTCATTGCTTGAAATTTTACATTTCATGTGATTTTGTGAAATGATAACATAATGGAGTCATTGTGATATCAGATATGAAAATGAAATTGATGGTATACAAAGTACCTCATTGATTCATTGAACACAGTCAAACACGGGCAATGTTGTGTTATAGCCGTCGAAAAACTTTATAACCCTTCAACAACTCACACTGACAGTCAACATGTGTTGCCTGTATAATCAATCGATTACCACGATCGATTACATGTTATAATTATTGGCATGCAAATGTATGTAAAATTTTGCTAGCACATGCATGTATCGACACCAGGGGCGGATCCAGGGGAAGCATAGGGGTCATGGGCCTTTTCCTCGCGAAGCTTATGGATACGTGAATGTGGGTATTCTGAATACCACCCCGGAAGGTGTCGATAAAAATGTCTATTTCTCGCTATCACCTCAATGAGCCATGCTTTTCATGCCCCTCCCCCCTTGGAATCGCCCCTGATTGACACGAGATTGTTAGGTGCTTAGAGAAGGACATTTCGAAAATGCACCATTCCTACATCCACTACTACGTTTATTTTGGTATAATCATGTTGATATATCCCAGTAAACACACTCACATCGAAATAACGTCCGATGAAATATTTTGATCACGCGAAAATGTCGCTGATATCCACGTATTTTCAACCAGTACAAAAATGTATTTCCAACTACTAATTCCAACGTGAATATCTGTCCGAAACCGGTGAAAACTGTCTGATTCTCAACGAAATTCTTCATGGGGAATAAACATGACATATCAACGTTTGAACAAGTTGATAAAAAAATATATCTCAACGTTCACCTCGAATCAATTTCCAATCGTCGAATTTTTGTTTTTAGTCAGACAATTTTTTGTTATTGTTGTCTCTACAATTATTCGATCAACATTCTCATAATTACTATAATTATTATTACACCTTACTAACCTGATATGTTGTCCATGTATTTCCTTTTCTGAGCTGTTCCACTTTCTCCATAGTATTAAATTCATTTATTCATCTTCAGAGTATTTACAGTACAACACATATTTCTATCACATTCCTATAAATAGTTTCGGCATAGCTGTGAGTATGCCTGAACGTCCCTCCACTGACGCAGAGGTTGTTGGTATTAGCCAAGGAATATGAGAGGACATGTGAGGTGTTCGTCGCAGTGACCTATGTCCTAGGGCTAGGCCCTTTATACAGGTAATCTCGCTGGTGGTACCCATTAGGTGGGGGAGCTGCTCGTGCGCGATCAGAGTGGAAAGGGTTTGTTAGACGGTGGAGGTAAAATAAAATGGTGGAAAAAAAAAAAAAAACTTCTTGTCTGTCCTGTCTGTGCCCATGTGGAAACACATGCGCACAACTGCCCGAGTTCATTGTTATTTATTGACACTTTGTTATTATCTAGCTTGGGAGATAGTGTTGTCTAGAGTCTCCTTGGTGGCTCGGACATGTCCGAGCACCCGGGGAGGTTCCCGACTATAGATTATCAGGCTCTCTGAAGACATCAGTTGATGTATATATCAGCCCGTGTTTTCATGGATGTTATGGTGTTGTCTAAGTGTTGTAATATTCCGAGTAAGGTCACTTCCAGCGATGTGGTATTTGTAGAATCTATTAGAGATTTTCAGGATGTATTCACTGACTCTAGGCAAATTATCACATCTCTCTCGTGGAGATCTGCCACTCGAGAGTATCTATCACCGTTGGTGATAATACGGAGTTCTTTGTTCTGCAGCACCTGTAAGCTTTTCATATGAGTAGGTGAGATGCTGCAGAATACTGGACACGCGTATGTCATCACAGGTCTGTTGATCTGCTTGTATACCAGGACCTTATTCTCCTGCGAGAAAGAGGAGGTCCTAGATAACAAGGGATACATATTCTTTATTGCATTCTGCGTTTTTTGTATTAGGTAGTTGGTGTTTTTCCTAAGACTCGTACGGGCGTCCAATTTGACTCCCAGGTATTTCACGGTGGTCGTGTCTGCCACCTCAACCCCTTTGACTGTCAGAGGTCTGCTCAGTCGGGAGTTATTGACTTTTTTGTGAAAGTTGATGACCTCTGTCTCTGCACTATTTATGCAGATCTTTGACTCGTCAAAGTACGGTATGATTCTCCTATCCAAATGAATCTGGATCTGTGCCCTGGCGATATTCGAGTCGTCCGAGTGAGCATATAATAGCGTTACCACCGATACAACAAGGCCTGCATGCTCCGTGGGTGACGTCACTTAGTGAGGCCTAACCAGCGGTTCGAAACGACAAGCGCTTATAGCGCTATAAGGCGACCGCGTATTTCGATTTTAGTTTTAGATCATCATTGAGCCGATTTTGCTGTTTTTCGAAGGGCTTCCGGTTAAAAAAGGATGCCAGTAGTCAACTGAGCCCTTCTTCGCACCCCATTCGATTTTATTATGGAAAAACGAAGTTTTGAAGCAAAAACCAGGATAAAACTTCACATCTACTAATATTTTTGTCTGATAAACCGAATTTCATAATGAAAATGTGAACAAACCACTATTTATCGAGATATTTCAAGAAAAAGTTCCAAAATTCCGCCTTCTTTCTCCCCTTGTGTTGGGGGCATTTGAAGCTACTTGCTCTTATTTTGTCATTGGACACTTTATATACTCATGATGTACTTCCATGGCACATTCTTATATAGAAAATTCAACAGGAAATATGATTTTTATGGCGAGTTTTTTATATTTAGTGAACAAGCATTCCAGATGACGACCATTCAATCAATAGTCAATCAAAATACGAGATGTCAAATGTCAATAGATTTCTTTCGAATGACATTACACACCCCATTATTTTGAATGATATTCTTCCTTCTCTTCACTAAATATGGATTGATCTCAAAAAAATCATATTTATAGTTGAATTATATATAAATTCTCCAATATGATGGAGAAAGAAGTTGTTCTAAATGCCATCCAGAAGACAGGTGAAATAGAAGGTGAAATTTGTAAATTTTTAGTCAAATATCTTCATGATAAATATCATGATAAATGCAGTTTTACCTTTTTGAGTAGAGTGTTTGTAGTTCATGTTAATATGAGTTGCAATTTGATCATTGAAATGAATTCTGCATTCATTGCCATGAGGCAAATGACCGTTTTCAAAAAGAAATTTGAGAATGAGAATCAAAAATGCCCGTTTATTATGAACTCTCAAGAAAATTTCCTCGAATTCAGAGATGATTTTGTTGACTATGATATACGAATATAAAACTAACTGCACAATCAAAGCTTTTCTATTTTTCCTCTACTCATACTTTTCATGAGAGAGTAATTGTCTTCTATTATCAATTCATCATTATAAATTAAGCTCTGTTTACTACTGAACTTAGATGGAGTAAAATCCTCGCGGTGAATTGCATATACCCACATTTTCGATAGCTCCTCGTCCAACGGGAAACTAAAAGCATGAAATTTTGAACCACCTACATAATTCCCCTGACAAAAGGGAACACAACACTTGAAAGGCATTGTTATTTCGCCGATCACAACACAAAATATTTCACAAAACCGTAATTTTCCGCCAATTATTTTGATGAATAAACAACAAAAGAATTCGGGACTGTTTCAAAAACATACGTGAATCACCGATGAATTAACACGAACTGACGCGTTAGTCGACAAGCGATAAAATAAAACACTGGCCTCTCTTGGTGACGTCACGAGCTGTTTACTTCAGAGTCTGTTGGCCTTGTTGTATCGGTGGTAACGATAATAGCCGTATCGTCGGCGTACAATGCTGTACTTGTCCGCTCGAATACAGGCAAATCATGCGTGTATAGGGTATAAAACAGAGGTGAGAGGCACGACCCCTGCGGAACACCTGCCTCGAGTCGAAAATCTCCCGAAATACTTTCGTTGACCTTGACCCGGATTTTCCTATTGGTGATTTATGCATCGATAATCTTAATGATAAAAATCGGCATCCTAGCCTTGTGCAGTTTGGACATTAGACCCTCGTGCCAGACGGTGTCAAATGCCTTCCTCATAGTGAGGTGCCCATCTCTACGTATCCCTATTCTAATTCCAGCCACCATGTACATAATTGGTAATTTTGAATATGGAGAAAAACGCTCTCTTATTCAGTATCTCAAACGTAGGACCATTTGCCTCAAAGTCGATGAATAACTAGTAATTGAATAGGTATTTTCTTGATTTAGATGAAATACTGAAATTAACGTCTTAAAATCGTTTGAAGCATCCGAATATCAAATAATGATCTTTTTCACATAATAATAGACGTTTTCAAATGGATAATTTTTTACGTTTCATCAACATCATCAGTACACGATCAAATAACGTATCAAGTAACTGAGAAGTTATGAATATGTGAATTTAAAACGTTGAAGTAAAAAACAATTTGTTGTTTGAATCTAATAGTTTTCTAACAGTTTCGTGAATATTTCGCTTCATTGAGATAAAATAACTTGTTGTACCTTGAAAGTCTCATCGTTTTCTTTCAACGTTTAATAGGGGTCCTAGATGAACGAAAAGTAATGAATTGTTGGGAATGAAACGTCTAAATAACGTGTTTACCTGGTCATCTTCAACCAAATTTCATCGTTTAAGTTTTCAACTGCTAACGTTATTTCCACGATTCCAACCATTATCAAACGTTTTCATCAACGAATTTGTGTTTACTGGGATAGCTCCAAAAATGCTACTCGAGACTAAAGTATGATACAAGTCATTCACTTAGGGAGCCCTCATAAATAAAAACATTGTGCAGTAACAAATAGTACACTGAGAATTGCTGGTAGACATTTATTAAATCTTGATTAACATTATAATAGTGTATAACATCGATATAGTAATATGATATGTATAGTATGATATGTATCAATCTCGTTACAATAATCGAGAAACATTTGTACCCCGTATAAGTACGACAATAGACCAAGAAATCGATGAATATCCTCAATTATCAATATTGATCACCACAAATTGATAGACAAAGTAGTTTTCATTCACTCAAAATCATCACAGATATACTGTCAAAATTGAAAAAGTCAGAAGTTTGTATCTCGAAACCTAACCTGTGCGTTCTATTAAAATTAATTTGACATTTCAAAAACTTGAAAGAGAGATTTTTGTATATCCTTATATACTACTCCATCAATTTCGTTTATAATGTCTATAGGCCATTAGATTGATATAAATCTTAAAATCTAATATAAATACCTCAGCCAATGTTATGCTCTAAGGAAATGTATATTTCACAATGAACTTTGAAAATTCAGATGACATGAATACTTTCAGAATATACCAGATTACTTGATATTATGGAACAGTTAGTAAATGGTAATTGATGTCATTTGAAATTCTTGTATGGGAAACCTGACAGCCAGGTCAAAGTGAATTCTCTCTTTGGCTATAGATGAGATGACTATAATATCAGAGCTTATTATGACGGATAATTTTTCATGGTTTGATGAACCTATCCGACTTCTTCTATAAGTACATCAAAAATACTATCTTCAAAATAGAACATCTTTCCACGTTTTTTTTATATTGATTATATTTTCGCTTCAATAGTATTTGTAAATTAATGCATAGGTCTCTTGAATGACGATATGCCAGTCAATCTTTTCTCACCAGCTGTGTGTTGAATGGAGTTCTTGATTTGATCGGAGGCTACTGGACCTATACACACCATTGGATCCTTGAAATATGAGCAGACCTGAAAAAAGTTCAGTGTGTATGAGCATGGAACTTGGAATGCTACGATGGAGTATTAGCACCACAATGCTTTCATTTTATTTCATCGAAATCTCAAAATTTTGAGATTCATTCACAAAATTTCGAGATTCCTTCCTCATTATTCTGATATTTCTTCTCAACATGTTGGGATTTTTTCTCAGAATTTTCAGATTTTGTTGTTGTAGGTCCTGTTCAAAAGTAGAAAATTTATTCTGATATAATGGAGAATACGAAAGAACGAGATATCTTTCTTCAGTTCGAATCACGATGAAATGTTATAGCTTTGGAGGTCATTTGAAACCACACGAAATATGAGAAATGTTAGAAGTTAGGTAGGTATGTAATGAATGGGAAAATTGAGAAATGTATTGAAATTTGGCGAACTCAAGAAAGTTCTATATATTCATGTATCATTTCACTGGAGGAAATTCTAATATCATATTAGGGCTCAAGCGAGTTGAAGGGCTTTCACGCTTGGTTGATAGTTGCGCAATACTTGGTAACAACGTCTTGCCAAAACTGCACATCGAAAAATACTAGTAACTTTCGAAATAGGCGAACCGCGTTATCGATTTAAGTTGGCAAAACTGTACACCGATGCCAGATTTATTTGACATTTCTAGAAGCGATTTGTTGTGATCAGCTGATCTCTGCGAATTATTCATTACTGACAATTCGTACTTTGAAGGAATTGTTTCTGATTTATATAAGGATCATAGGTGGAAGTTGATTCATTCAAAATGCCTGAACCATTGAGTGCGTAAGCGCAGAAGATGGTCCATTACTTTCAATGACTGCTGTGAGAGATGTGAGTTGAATTATGGTATTAATAATGATATTTTGTGCTGTCCGAATGATCCAAATATGATTTGTGTAAGTTTATTGTAATTACATAGTGGTTTCATGAGTTTTTGTGGGTTTTCCTCATGAATTATATTGAGAATATTGGAGTAAGAATAACTCTTGTTGTCTATTTCATAATGCCCAATATAAGTAGATGCACCACTATTCATTTTCCCACGAAATAAAATCAATTGATCAAATTTCTATTTCATTTCACCAATTTATAGTGATTGAAAAACATTCAAAACGATTAGATAACCTCAAAATTGAAGTTTTTATTATTTTCACTCAGTAAATGTGAATACTGATCAGTTTTATTTAAAAAACAATAATTCAAGACATAATTGTGTATTGGTAGAAAAATAAGTTATTTTTGATGTTAATATCTGTGATCGTTTGTTGATGTTGTATAAATCATTCTTCAAGTTATTATTCTTTATAAGAATTTCATTATCATTGAATTTCATATTCAGTATATTGTTTAGGTGCATGGTTCATTAAATACAAATATTGGAGTTCATTTATCAACTTCAAGTGCTGATTTTGAAACATAAATGGACGGATTTTGAGTCGGTTCGAAAAAACATTATAACGTCCGACGATCGTAACACTAGACATATCCATATTCGAGTGGTTGGTCATTCAGTCATTTCCTTTCAACTGGCAACACTGTAACAGTTGACATATTGACGTCACTATCAACCCAGCGTGAAAGCCCTTTAACATTTGTCATTATGAAGTTGACTTTGCTGATTATTAGAAATCGAACCTTGCTCCCACTAGCGAGTGGATCTGCATATTATGGTTATTAGATGAAGTTTTTGTAGTAGCTATCTGACTTTGCTACCACTAGTGAGTGTATCTAATAATGGAAGTTAGGCGATGTTATAATCATAGGTAGGAAACTCTGCTAATATAGGTGGGTGAACATATACGGGTGTCCGCTAAAAGGAGGTCAATCCATTAACCACATATTCCTTGAACAAAAACAATATGAGTTTCTAAATATCATTTTTCATTTAAGCCCTTCATATTCGGTATACAGGGTGTCAAAGTTGGAAATTAAAAACTGTTTTTTTTCTAATTACTCGCGTATTTGATAAGATATTAATCTCAAAATTGGTACATTACTTCAGCACAAAGAGTTACATCGTGTGAGGAAAACAAAACAGAAAATAACTGTCAAATATTCAAGATACTGGGGGTCAAGTTCACACTTACCCCCATATTTTGTTTGTACGTGCGTTAATGACTTCCTATCTATTTTCCTTCAAGTGTTCAATCATTTTTGAGTATTTTTTGTTTCCTGTAAAATTTCGATTGAATCATTTGTTTTTAAGATGATTCGAAAAGTACTGGTTATTGTTTGATGCCTATGCGGCTTAGGTAATCTCATAATGTTCACATACTCCTATTTATTTCGTCGAAATGGAAAGAGGGCGTATCTTTTTACGTACGAAAAGGTAAATATGGAAATACCGGGTGCTCGGAGCAAATGTACTAAAATAATTTTTACAAAAAAAAATTTAAAAAGTGTAAAAATTATTTTAATACATTCGCTCTGAGCACCCGGTATTTCCATATTCACCTTTCCGTACGTAATGAGATACGCCCTCTTCCAATTTCGACGAAATAAATAGGAGTATGTGAATATTATGAGATTACCGTAAGCCGCAAGGCATCAAACAATAACCAGTACTTTTCGAATTATCTTAAAAACAAATAATGTTATCGGAATTTTACAAAAATCAAAAAATACTCAAAAATGATTGAACACATGAAGAAAAATAGATAGGAAGTCATTAGCGCACGTACAAAAAAAATATGGGGGTAAGTGTGTACTTGACCCCCAGTATTTTGAATATTTGACAGTTATTTTCTGTTTTGTTTTCCTCACACGATGTAACTCTTTGTGCTGAAGTAATGTACCTATTTTGAGATTAATATCTTATTAATTACGCGCGTAATTAGAAAAAAACAGTTTTTAATTTTCAACTTTGACACCCTGTATATCGAATAAGAAGGGCTAAAATGAAAAATGGTATTTAGAAACTCATATTATTTTTGTTCAAGGAATATATGGTTAATGGATTGACCTCCTTTTAGCGGACACCCTGTATAATACTCATAATATGTTTCGTGTATCAGTCGAAATGTTATGACACACTGTTCAATGTATATGCATACTAATCCATTAAGATCCCATACAGTGCTTGAAAACTTATAGTAAGTACTGAATACATAAACCTTTAGCCAAACTACCCATTTCTGGTGAATTTCCTATCATAGGTGATTTTTCAATCTTCATTTCCCCCTTTTTACAACTCTGATTAGTTCAAGCGCTTATTTTCATAACGCTTAGCTGAATGTATGGGGAATTTATCAGTTCTATCCAGGAATCCAAAAACTACAAAAGTATATGAGGCTGGAACAACCAATACGCTGCATAGCATAGAGCAGCACTAGGGTCTCATTACACACAATAAATGATCGATCATTATTATCATTACTATTATTGTAACTATAATTATTGTTATTTGAATTTATATCATTCCAGCAACGACCCTGCGGCCTCCGACGCCACGCAAAGTCGTGCTGGATAAAATCAAGTGGCTCCTCCCCACAGCCTGTGGGGTGAATAATCACTGGGACCCCAAGAACCGTGTGCCCTGAGTAAACGGAATGATTCAAGTATGACGGCCTTCTGCATTCTACCAGCCAGGATGTGTGGCTTATCGCTGCACGCTGGGATTTTCTTGATTTCCGAGATCAGCGTATGTCGTGTGCCTCCTAGGGAGCCGATTATCAGGATGACAAATTCCACAGAATGTTCTGGATGGAGCCTGCGGAGTTCGAAGATCTCGATATTTTTAGTCCGTTTCTCCTCCTCCTTCAAAACGATGTTTGGTTCGGCTGGCGCCGAAAATTCGATCACGAACATCGCTTTGGTTTGATGTTCGAGGAGGACTACATCAGGCTTGTTAGCTCGAATTTGCCTGGGGGTGGGGAATGAGAAGTTCCAATTAATTCGGTAACTCTCATTCTCCACAACGGACTCAATATCCCCCGGAGCATAGGGCAGCTCTGGGGTCTAGTCTATTCCGTACGAGTGCCTCAAATAGTAGTAGAGCACTCGCAATGCCGCATTGTGTCTATGGATATAGGCCGAGACTGCATACACCGTCCAAGAAGACAGCAGGTGCATAATTGTCTCGGGCGCCCTGCGGCAGGCCCTGCAATTTATGTCAAGGACCTCCATACCCATGACACGGCTATGGTAAACGAGAGTGTTGAAAACCCCATCCTGGCATGCCATGATGAACCGCTCTGTTTTCGATTTGAGCCCGCCTGACTTGAGAAAAGCAGAAGTCAGTTCTTTGGATAAGCCCCGGTCTTCAATGGTCATGAAGTAGACCGAATGCATGGGCTTATCCATGTAAAGCTGCAGGAGCTTTTGTCACTTCTGCAGCTTTGATGCGGGCCTCCCTCCGAACGGGCTCTAGCTCAGTAACCGAGTCCTGAGCCTCGCGCTCGGAGTCGAAAATCGGCTGCTCCACGTGTTGCCCTGAAAAGGAAAGCTCCTTCTCCCGCTCCAGGCGCCATCCAGAACCATTCTGTTATGAAGATACTCCAAGCTCGAGAGTCCACGTCCACTCTGGTCTCTAGGTATGTATAACCGTGGAACGGACGAATTTGCGAGTGCGAGTACTTACGTCAAGTTGTCGCAGCTCAACTTGAGTCTACTTCATCACTTCGAATGAGTAAAGTAGGATCGGAACAGCAAGCATGTTAGTTGCAGCGACTTTGTTCTTTCCCGATAGTTCTGACCGACCACATCTGTCGGAGCCGCTGCCGATATTTGCTGCGGAGAGCGTCTTCCACTTGTTGTGCCTCCTAGATGTGGGTTCACTCTACATCCAGGTAGGTTTACGTCTCTCCTGCATCCAGGAGGTGTAGCATGCTTCCGTCCACGAGCTGCGCACCCTTGTCGTTGTTCTCGCATCGTCATTATTATTATTATCATCATTATTATTTTTATAATCATTATTATTAACTTTATAATTATCATTTTCCACATTTCTAATCCACGTTAAAGTTATGACATCTGCGAAAATCCTTTCAATTTCACATTTTCATAAAATTTTTTGAGTCTACAAGGTAAGCTCAACTCAAAAATATATCACACATAGAGTTTCTTTACGGTGAATCTGTTATTGTATTCATAGTGCTCTCGTAGAGTAGTGGATACATTCGTATGAAATCAAAAGAATAATATTCGGAAGGAACGCTCAACGTCGTATTTCATTCTCGATTTGACATTCTTCTCGTAGAAGAAATTACGTTATCGGTATTCTCCTGATGGCGATCCCATTTCACGATAGCACTGAATTCAACGGATAAAAAAACTCTATATGTTCAATACATTCTTGAATACAGCTTTGCATGGGGGTTTGAAGAAATTGATAGTATAATGACTGTTTTATTTCGGAAAATTATCGGGAATATCATAACTCGAATGTGGAAAATTGAGATTTACAATCGACGTATTTCAGGAGATTCCTCAGAATTGTTCCAGATAACAATGAATTCATTCAGTACATTATGAAAGCACTGAATATCCATCAATAATTTTGAATCTCCACTTCAACACTGCTTAATAAAAAATAATATACTGATCTCTGTATGTCTCGCGAGATAAACTGAGGACGATTTATATCAACCATAGTGAGAAATCGAATTATCCCAGAAAGAAACCCTAAAAGCATAGGGGACAAGCGACTCATCATCTGTCATCACAAAGGCGACTTTGCTAATTATAATCCACCTGCGATTATTAGATATAGAACCTTGCTGTCACTAGCGAGTGTATCGGTATATTGCTATCTGACGATGTTTTTGTAGTGGGCATATGAATTCGCTACCGCTACGAAACTTCCATATCCTTCGTATGCAACTTCACCAGGAAGTTACTCATATAAAATCCTCGATAAATGATTGGAATTACGTATTCCTCAAAATATCATTTTTCACATTCTTGAGAATTGATTATTGTGGAAATGGACCTGATGATATTTGATCATCAATGTTCTTGCAGCTCACACTTACACCACTATATCCGATCGACTTGATCGTTGTCGGACTTTTGACAATCCGACCGACACCCGATCGTTGTTGGAACTTAATCTTACAATACTATCCAATCGACTAGATCGCTGTCGGACCCAACACTTCACCACAAAAAGGGATGTTTTTTCGAAACATCTGTGACTCCAAGAAATAATAAAGCTTTTCCTGAACATTGTTATGTGTTTTTTTTTCTCAGAGCGAATGGGCAGAAATAATATTATTCCAGAAACTAATTCCTTATCTTGTTACGAGTTCTAGAAAACGTGAAAGATGACCAGACCTCTACCTTCGTTATAGCCGAAAGAACGGGTTGAAGGATCAGGTCCCAGTCTGAGTAATATCTCAGCACTCCAAGTCCAAATAGAGTAAACTCATCACATGATCTCTTTTGGCTAATATTGTATACTTCGCTGTTGTTTAACCTTGACCAGTTTACCAACTCAACTCGCCGTGCTTATGGATGACAATGAGTGGTCAAATTGCTCAATGGTACTGTGAGAGCGTATCCCCTACTTACTTCCATTCAAATTGACAGTAGACATACTGACTTGAACGTCCCTGTAGCTGTGTACACCTCGGAGGTGACTTGCAACCACTCTTATTCAATCCCGGCAGGAGACGACCCATCTACTGAAAAAACCAAGAAGGCAAGCCAAGAGGAATGCAAGCATAGTCCATCTGAGCAATTGATCAGATAATACCAACAACTTTTGCTACTGAGTCTTGGTTGCACAGTGAAGAGTGTTTGATAACCTTTTGCTAATTCACCCAACTTCACATCGTATAATCTGCATTGTGAAAAGATGCGTGGTCAATAAATACTTTTGATTCATACTCGATTTTCATTCCTCTTCTACCTTCACAGAACTCTGTATCTACGATCTTGAATAAAAAAAATACACAACGTGGAAACATGTTTGAGAGGTTTCGAATTGGATCTCGATACTTCTCGAACATGATAAATAACTAGACGATCACATGAAATATGGTAATATAGTTCCATATTCAGACAACACCCGGGTGGGTATGGTTACAAAACCAATATTGCACTGATATTGGATTTCTGATATCGAATCGATATCATTAATATTTCTCTCAGTATTTGAGCGACGTTATAACAGCTGGCGCCACTAGCACGTTTCCAACAAACGAATGTTCAGAGGCATCAAGTGACATTTAAATAGAATTATACCAAGCAGAGAGGAAAAAATACTTGAAGAAGTCGAAATTCACTTTTCGACATAATATTCCACCATAAGGCCCTGAGTAACTAGAAGGTTATAGATTAGGTTTTGAAATGCATGATTAGGACCTCAATATTTTTGATAAAATTCATCAACTTCATAGGCAGAGTGCATAGTTGGAAACTACTCATAAACAAAAATTACTCCATAGTTCTAGTAAGCCATATCGATATTAATTGGATAGGAAATAATCAGATGAAGAAAATAAGCCGAATTCATACTCCGTTTTACCCAGTTTCATACCAATTCGATGAAAGGAGTTTTAAAACTTCTTCAACCTTGTTATCACCAACTCTGAGTCCGCTGAAAGCAATATTGACACAATGAGATCCTCATAAAATGAAGTGTCCTTGAGAGACTCGAAAATTCTATGCCAGAAGTAATCCAGAAATCATGTTCGAAGAAGTGTTGGCTATTATATTGCCCCTCGTGTTCTGAGGTTGGCAACTATTTCGGAATCATCATTCATTTCTGAAAAAAATAAAACTGGAAACAGGCGCAAGGTATAAATTTTGAATCTATTATTCTTCATCATCAGTGAATGGTTACAGGTAGCATTCAGCTTGAACGCGAATACCAAAGGTAATTTTGATGCCTGGTTATATATTATATTGAAGTTCTATAAAAAAGCTAGGTATTCATTTTGACATTCGAAGATTTTATTTGTACAGTTCAAATTGGTCAGATCAGAATATTCATTTCAGATTACTTTCATGATTACAAGTATAAAGAAAATAGGAATCAATAATTATCATACTTTGGTTGAGAAAGTACAAATAAGGGAAATGTACTGAAAGTGTACGAGAAAAGCAACACTGTTTGAAAGCTATCTATAGGATCTACAACACAGCAATTTGACAAATTATATACTGCATTATATACTTCTACACGAATAATATACTCGTTGATATAATCTGATATCCCAATATAAGAAAATTGGGCTTTACAGTCAGAAATAAACAACCTTTTCGCCCGGAAAGTTGAAAATTCAGATAAATTCGACTTTCAAGTCAAAATATGACATCGACGCCATATTTATTGGCATTGCAGGATGAATAACGATTCACAACAACCTCAAATTAGCTTAACAACATGCATGTTCCTTATACCTTCCTCTACTGTCGAGTTTTCTTTTGAACGACATGTTCATAAACTCCCAAGTCTCCACGCACGTGAATAAGTAGGTACCTATAGTCGGTCATGAAACACGGCACATATTTGTTTGCCAAACCCAACCGAAAGACATCAGTAAACAATGAAAAAATGTCAGTAAGACATCCCATGAGTAGGTAATGAATAACGTCAGAATATCTAATTTCAAACCACTATACTCGACTAGAATTAGGGCAATTTTACCTAATTGTTCCCTCAACCTATTGGTCAGGATTCCCTTCCCTCGTCTTCTGAATTACTTTCATTTTTTTCCATATTGGTGAATCACTCAGATCAAATATGTCGTTGACATATTCAGTCGAAATGACGTATTTATACCTGAAATGTTTGTTGGTCAGTCTCAGGTTATGCTATTCAAAAGAAATAGTCGATAACCATAATACAAGTTCCATCGATTTCCTATTGAAATGTCTGCAAGTTCGAGACGCAAGGTGCTTCACATTTCCAACAAATAACGCATTCTGTGACACATAAACATCAAATGGATCTGATACATTAAGCTAAAGTATAATTCTATACAAATATCGCTCATTTTTTTCGATGAGGCTAATATGGCTTGAAAATTTGAATCTGAATTTTGTAGCATCAATAGAATACAATAATAATAATCTAACATTATAATTAAACATGAATCTGATTATATTCTAGTCAATATGGTAGGCAAATATAAAATCAATATCGAATCAACATTCGATAATTATAAGGAACCGGTTTCTATAAATTGGCATCATATATTTGTCCAGTGTTGAATACGAACTCGATATTGGATAGAGCATATCGAAATAAGATTCAAATTCAACATAGCACCAAGTTCCCAGAATGTTTACATTGATTCATTGTCCCAATATGGAAATGGAAGAAATCGGCCAGAAATGAAATTTTCTATGTATCACGTACTGATATATCCAGAAAATGTGTTCGATCTAGCAACCATTTTATGGAGAAAATGGTGATCCCAACACATTTGAATTCACTGTTCTTGTTTTCACAAGGGCGATGATATATTATATAATCAGAATATTATAGTGGGTTGAGTAGTAAGCCAGGTATTGATAAAATAAAGATACCCACGGAAATGTGATGCATAAACTCACCCAAAAAAATATTATCAATGCGGAGGCGATTTTCTGAATTTTTCATAACTAACAAGATGGTCAATCTGAACATAATATCACGTGATCATTGGAATGGGGTCAAATTGAGGAAAATACAAGTGATGTGGCAAACAATGATGCTGCTCCATAATATTGGAAAGAGTAATTTGAAAAAAAATTTGAAAAGTGTATTCATACGCATCTACTGAATTTAGATAATGATTCGATTCAATTGAGAATAGTTATGTAACAATTATTGTTCGATCACTTCGCATGAACATCGATTATGTTCTTCTGGATAGCTCGATGGAAAGAACAGAACTTTGTCATTTTCTCTATATCCTAGTCCAGGAGCTATTGAACTTCTGTCTGTCTGTGAGGTTTGAAAAAGTGATGAATCAGATAGTGTTGATTACAAAAACCATGACCTGAGGAGCCAGGATCACCTGCCACTACACACATTTCAATATTTTGTAATATATTACCATTTTGAATTCACAGCGCCAAGTTCATTGGTTCTTCAATCTTACTTACATACCTCAGACGAAATAGAGCCTGATAAAGTACCTAATGATTGTTCAAGAAAATAATAAACGGTTTGATAAAGTGATACAAAAGATCTTGACTGAAAGGGATTGATTGAAATTATTCATTACTCTAGTTTTATATTGAAACATTGTCTACTGAATGTCTAAACTGAATTTATATACTGAATTCTGCTTCAATAATGGAATAATTGATTATTCGATAATTGAATTCGACTATTAAATGTTTATTTCCCAGAAACTTTCGTCCATGCGAATAGTTCATGAAACATGTTGTCATGTTTATTTCAATTCCATTCGGAAATCCAAATGTAGCCGTTGCATGTTATGCTAATTCAAATAATGAATCACGCAATTTCTGTCACTCGCTGTGTGCGGAACAACCAAATCCATGATTTATGTGTCTAGCAAAACGAAGTTGTTGGAATCGAAACTGCGGAAAAGGAGTTCGAACTGGGTGCACAATATCGAGAATGAAAAATTCATACAACACAATGAAATTATATATCATCTAGTCGATGTGAGGAATTATGAAGAGCACTTGTTCGCAGGAGAGTTTTCGAAAGTTCATCGGTTTTTCCTTGCCTGTAGACAAGCACAGTTGTGATCGTGAAGTGCATTTTTACATTGTTGAAAGTATTTCTGTTGTTATACGAATTGCAGTATCTTTATTTCTTGGTATTCAAATATTGTTGTTGGATACTCCAACCCTCCCATCGGCTTTTTCCACCTCTTGGAGCGCACGAAAGAAAATTCCTTTAATGTTCGTGGAACATCCCGCGTTTTTAGGAAAAATAGGGAGAGGATATAGGTATTGGATTTTTTCTCGTACTTCTAGAGGATATGGATCCTTGGGAATACTCCCATTGGCATAGAGTTACAAAGCTTCGCAGTTCTATAGACGAACGAGTTTTGGTAGGATGTGCTGACTGGGCTCGTCAAGTTCGTCTGACTGATAGTGCTAGTGATGAAATTATAGCAGAGATCTCTGAGGAACATTTCCCGTGGAAGTATCTATAGAAAAGTGGAAGGTCGCTGACTTTACTACGGTGTTTCAATGGGGTTGGTGGGTGTGGAATCACCCACCAGGCGAATGGATATTTTCTGGATAACATCAGCGTATGTTTGAGTGCTGAACCCCATACATGAATGAGAATAGTATCTTAATACTAGCCGTATCTGTGCTTTGTAGATCATGGGAAGCTGTTGTGGTGCGGAGTAGATTTTCGCACGAAACAAGAAACCGAGTTTTTGTGAAGCAGCTTTTGCGATGGTTCAAACATAATTTTTCCATAAAAGAGAATTGCTGATAGTGATACTGAGCATAGATATTGTGGTCTTAGTCGAAATATCAGGCATACTGTGTTCCGCCGTTCTAGAAAACATACAGGCTTGCGTTTTGGTAGCGTTGAATTCAACTTGGTTGTTGGTTTGCCAGGTTGTAATTTCTGCAAGATCTCCATTGACAGCGGTGGCCTGCCTTCGTCGCAAGATCTCAAATTCCTGGGAAGAAGTGGAAATTGTAGAAGAGAATGGAGTTTGGAGAGTAATAGCGTCTGCGAAGCTGCGGACAGGGCAAGCGATTGCTCCCAATAGATCGTTGATATGAAGTAGGAACAATGTTAGTGCCAAGATTGATTCTTGTGGAAAGCCGAAATTGATGGCTATGGTATGAGACGATACTCCGTCCACCACCACATGGAGCGATCTGCCTGAGAGAGAACTCGATGAAAGATGGCATAGCTGAGGTGGTAAGCCGTATGATGTTAGTTTGCGGAGCAGTCCATGGTGTCAAACACAGTAGAATGCTCTTGATATATCTAGCGCTACACCTAGTGATTTTCCATGTTCTTCTAATGAAGTTTGCCTTATATGGGTGACAAAGGCAAGTACATCTCCAGTTGATCTATGGTGGCGAAAGCCATATTGTCTTTCCATAATGATTCCTGAGCTCTCCAGGTTTTTGATTAGCTCAATGTTGATGGCTTTTTCCATCACTTTGGAGATGACCGATAACTGGTCGATTGGCCTATAAATGTTGAGCAGGCTCTTGTTTCTCTCATTGAGCATTGGTTAGACTCTAGCTATTTTACAGGGAGATGTAATAATACTCGTTTAATCAATTAAATCAATTTAATCATTTTAACAAAATATACAAATGTTCAAGATATATATAAGATGGACATAAATACTATCACAACAATTTTGAAGAAGATGGTGAATAGCTTGCAGATAATCGGTGTCAATACTAGTACACACTCTCTGAGAATAATGGGTGGAATTCCATCAGGATCATTGGGATTATTCGAGACCGAGCAGAATACGTGTGTTATAGGGCGTTGAAATAAGATGATCTTGGGAATTCGACTTCAAACGGGTAGAGTGTCTGGCGGCAACCCTCCCAGAGAATTCAAGGTGGAGTTTGCTGCGAACATATCTGCAAAAATATTTGCTTTCTCTTGCGATGATGTTGCTGATGTGCTGTCATCTTTTGGAAAGTGGTGGATATGAACTATTGGTGAAATTCCTATGAGTTTTGATTTCATTTTGGCATTGTATCAATCTTTTGATGCATCTATTGTTTGGTTGCAATAATTCCTTGCCTCAACTTATTCTGCTCTAGTCACGAGGTTTGGGTCTTTGCGCTAGCGATAGTAGGCTGTTTCGAATCAATAAGTATGTAAGTGTGCATCCAAAGCGTGAAAGATACTCAGAATCGAAGCATATTCTATGTCAGAAGAAAAAGCAAAGACCGTCCGAGTTTCTTGAGTTGAAATGCCTTACAAGACGTGGAGGTGCTAGTGAAGTTAATAATTGGCAGGTGGTGGAGATGAGTGTGTAATCAGAATTGCTAAGTGGTGCTCGAACATCTATGGCATGAGGTGCTGAATTGTTATTGAGGAATAAGTGGAGTGTGTTGGATGTATGATTGTTGACATCAGGAATCCGCGTAGGTTCTTTGAAAAGCTGCTCTGAGCCGTGAGTGATGGCGAAAGCTTATCGGCTTGTCGCCCAGCCTCATCCGTTTTATTGGAGTGTACGAGCAGTGTTGGGAACATTGAAATTGCACATGATGATGATTTCTGCTGCTGGATGGTCCTGCTGAATTAGGTCGAGCTAAGAGGACAAGAACTTGAAAAGCTCAGTAGATTAGTAGAGACAACGAAAATATTTGATCTGTTTCTGGTTATCTAGTTCAAACCACATAACATCATGAGAGATTCGTTTCAGAATAGAAGCAGTGACTTCCCTTGAACCTGAAGCGTGTGTGGAGTTCATGCAATTGGTCGATATGCGTTTTTATGTGAAATTAAAACTAATTGAGTCTATCCTCAATCTACTACCCAATCAAACTAGCTTGCTGCTCACAGATTCTGGACATAATTTCCTCGGGTAAACTATTCTCTGATAAGCGTTGAGATTGATATCCTGTTTTCGTCGTGATTTCACCGTAGTGGCAACTGTGCTTAAAACATCCTGCGGGCTCAGTTGAAATGTGTCCACTATGTGGAGTAGAGTTTACTCAATTCCTATCGAGGTATCAGAAACCCATCAGAAGAAAAACGGGGTTTTCATATCTTCATAAACTGAAGAAAGATCGATATATCGAGAGAAATTGATTATGTATGTATTAGTAGACAACGTATTTATTTAGAAGAAGTCTGGATGTGTTTGGGAGTGTTCAGTAGTTGTTTCTTTCATCGACCTCTCGAAGTTTTACTAACACTTGAAAGAACTACAGAAAAAAACTAAGGTTTGCGTGATTGATGAATGAACTATTTCAAAAGTGATAAAAGTCTCTGATAGTGAAGTATAAAAGGTGAAGAGTATATTGGTATTGTAGATCATCAAACAATCACGAAGTGATCAACACAAGATCAAATGTACCATTATTGTTTTATGTGATGGAGTATGTGAACGGGAATTCATCTCCACAGTTTGATTTAGAAGAATATGCATCGGACCATATGTCCATCATCAGTCTAACATTAAATTGTGATTAAAAAGGAGCATTTCAATAATATCAAAGTGTGGATTAGAGGAGAAATATTTGAGGAAACATATTGAGAATTTCTGAATAAGGAGTTCTTGTTCACAAGAATTAACAAAGATAAGCTTGGAACCGCGATTATCCTGGTCCGAGATTATATTTTCAACACAGAGGATGAAAAAAGAGATCAATAAGCTGGACTGACAATTTCGGAAATTGAAGATACATTTCACCTCATTTCATAACTTTCCTAAACAGAGCATAAAGAACGAATGGTTCATACACTATTGGACAAAAGTAGAGCAACAAAGTGCTGTTATTTCTTTGAATCTGAAGATTTATTTATATGATTGTGATCCCTGGCTAATTTTAATGAAATATGATCATCACAATATCAGTAATATTTCACAATATTTTGGTACACTTTAAACAAAATAAAGGTAGAGAAATACTTATAATTATCAAAATCGACGAAATGCAGAGCGACATAAGTAAAGCAACAAATTGTGTCAACAGTATTTTATTCTAGATATTACGATGGAAGAACATTAAACGCATTTAATAATTACAATAGCCAGGAGTATTATATTGATAGTTAATAGAATATCCATTATTATTTATAACTTGCCGACAAAGTCGCGGCATTGAATCAAATAATTTTTGAAAAGTATTTTCGGAAAGATTTGTCCAAACTTCATTGATTTTATTTACCAATGATTGTTTATTTGGAAATATTTGTGTACGAATTCCACGTTCTACTTCCTCCCATAGATTTTCAATGGGGTTAAGGTCTGGGGATTGTGCCGGCCACTGCAAAACCCGAACATTATTTTCTTGAAACCACTCTTGAACAATTCGTGAAGAGTGTTTTGGATCGTTATCCTGTTGGAAAATAAAACTCAACGGCATTTCCCACTCTGCATAAGGCAACATTACATTTTGCATTATATCTCTATAGACAAATCAATTCATGATGGTGTCATTAATAAAGCTCAAAAAGCCTACCCCATTCCATGAGAAACAACCTCATAGAAAAACACTGCCTTTACCATGTTCACCTGTGGGTGTAACGCATTTGGGATTAAACCTTGTGTTGATTGGCCGTCTCACACGCTTCATTTTCCATGAGAATTGAAAATCTTATAACGCGTTTCATCGCTAAATAGAACTTTTTTTCACTTGTCTACTGTCCAATTCAAATGTCGACGTGCAAATTCAAGCCTAGTCACTCTATTTCTTTCCGAAATAAGCGTTTTTTTTTAGCGGGACGTCTACTAAATAGCTTTGCGTCTACCAACCTTCTTTGCACTGTTCGTGGACTAACCATAAATCCGGGAATTTCAGCAATAATTCTAGGTGCAGATAACCAAGGATCGTTCTGAGAAATTCTTTTAATACGTCTGTCTGTCCAAATTGTTGTTTTCCTTGGTCTTCCCGATTTTGGTAGAATCTCAAAATGTCCCCTTTCATGGCAACTTGAAATTATTTTGGATACGCTGTATCTGGGTAAAACAAACCGTCTTGAAATTGTGGCTTGTATTGCACCTTCTAAGTGCGCATTCACTACTCTCTGCTTCAATTCTTTCGCAATTGGAATACCTCTTAGCATGATTGATCCAGCACAGAAATATTAGTTAAACATAAGATAAAGTCGGCAATTTTTTTTGTACTTTTCAGTTCACTAAAACCTTTGTTTTTTAGAAAAATATTAAAATGTTGCTTTACTTTTGACGCATTACAATTCTGTATGTGAAAGTTTACGTCAATATCAATTCATTTGTTTTGATTGTTGGAAAAAGCTGTTGAAGTCGATAACAGCAGCCTACTTTGATATTTAAGACACAATGTATTTAAATACAATATCATGCATTCGCTATTATAAAATCGAGATTTCTTTCATTTTTCGAAAGTGTTGCTTTACTTTTGTCCGATAGTGTATATTGTTTGAACCAAACTCGTGTCAGACTCCAAATAAGTAAGTTTTTCTCATTCTCCTTCCTCCTAAACAATTTTTTTTATATCGAATATGCAATATTCACTTCGGACACATCGTATATAATATTAGAAGTTGCGTGACAAATTTTTGGGATTTCGTATCGACACTATCCACTATTTGACCACTGGTATATAATAACACGGAAAAATAGCAACGACCAAATTATGAATGAACACAAACTGAAAAAAAGAGTCAGTCATAAAAGTGTTTCGTTTTCCATATCACTTACCACTTCTGAATCACCAAAATAAGATTACTTTGCGTGGTATGAAGATCGTTATGGTATCATAACACATAATTAGCATGGTGAAAAGTTATTATTGCGGTTCAACTACCATTTCAGTCATCAGGAGGGCCAGAAGTCTTGAAGTAATGACAACATTACATATATGGTTGTTAATAAATATGTTTTCCTCAGTGTACTTCTAAGCAACAATTCGATAGTTATGAATTATAAAAAATATCCTAATTGTCTATTTTTAGCAGTACAATAACAAACGGAATATGTAAATTCCATGGGGATTACCTATAATTTGAACCTCGACACTACAAAAAGAGAATGATAAGTAGACAGGGCAATTTTCTGCAGGCAGATATTTGATTCATTCTGTTGAGCGGAGTTTTTCTTCATGCCTTGAATAATGGATAGGCAGTTTTTGCTCAGTTCATAGCGAACAATGAAACTTCAGGAATATAATAATTCAGATTCAGTACCGAATATGTCTCACGTTTCAGTCATTCTGCTATGAATCGCTACCCTTTCTTCTTCAAAACTTCCAAGCTCAGTGAACCTTCATAGTATAAAATGCATTATCGAAATTAATAGGTAGAGGGTGTCCCACTTATGTGTCACCCCATTCACCTCAGTAAATATCAAAATATTTTGGTGATTCAAAAATTTTTATGGATTGATTTCCCACGAATTTCTTGAATAGGTGCATACTTTTTCTCTATAACAACAAGAAACAGGGTGGCGGAGGAAAATATTTTTATTTGCAAATGAAATGATCTGAATTTCATTCGATGACAATTCGAGTATAATATATGATTTTGAATTCACATTGACGAGCTTCATCGAATTATGAAAAAAATATAGTTTTACAAAAAGTGAGCATAGTTCCTGTACATACATAGGTTGAAATATACTCAAATATGTCTGTATCGATATCATAATGAAACTGGAAGTTTTACCTCAGAGGAAGGTTAGAAAATCGTTACCTGCCGATTAGACTTGTGGCGTATTCGTCAGTGTTTGTTCTTGTGTGGTCCCAATTACTTAAGTGATATGCTGCCAATTTCCAAGGAATGGAAGAAAATGGTCTAGCCAACTTCACAAAACGTAATATAACGGGAGTGTCATTGATCATTTCCGTATTGCCGATTTTTTCTATTTATTTTTGTCCACAGTTGAATACGACTTGTTTCAAATTCATGGATAATTGAAATGATTATATTTCTCAAGATCCCAATCGTATTCCAACATGATTATGGCAACTGTGCGAATTGATGAGGTCAGTTACTCTTTGCGATTAATTTCTAGCTGTTTGGAAATCACCGTGACACTATTGATAATTTAAGGACCATGAAATCTACCGAAAAAAGTCTGAAACATTATGAACTTGGGAAGTACTTGATATGTGATGATTTCACTCATGAAATAATAGTTATTCATGCAACGAGTGCAAATAATGACTGTTTATTGCACACGTCAATCAAGTGCAACTAACCCATATCTGCACGAGTTGCACACAAACATTTTCTCTTCGTTCGTGCAAAAACCAAAACATATTTCATCAAAATGAATGAGTGTAGGGAATTAAAATATCCACTTGGATAGCAAAATATTCAATGATAATTACTTAGCACTGTCAATTTGCATTTGGAAAGTTGAGAACCATTCAACTCGAACATTATTTCATTTCAAATCAATAGTTAATGTACAATTTGTCCATTTTTCGATATTTATATTTCTTGAATCATTTTTCAATTCTAATTCTTGATTTGCGACGTCTCTGAATGTGATAGTACCTAATATGTGTTTATTATCATTTTCCTTAGGCTGAGAAATCTGTTTTGCTATCTTGAGTCTGTTTGCTATGTATCCTTCTTCTACTGTCGACGATTCAATGTTGCATCATGTCTCTAAACTCTAGTGACAAAACATATGACTATATCCGCAAAAATACATTGTGAATATAAAATGTGCAATCATTTAAAGGCTAATGCAATCTCTTGAAATAATTAAAAAGTACACTTGCCTACTGAGGCTCGTACATCTATTATCTGTTATACGAAATTGTTTGAATTTGAATAAAATTGTGAATCGAATAGGCGCCAGCATAGTTTCCTTTTCACTATGATCAAGTTCATCATTTCAAACAAATATTTCTGTGAAACAACACTTATATAAGAATTGAATGACGCTCATATAGTAGGAGAGCCGGCTGCAAATTTCGACCGTCATGTGATAACGAAATGATATTTATGTATGTCTCAAAGGAATGCAAAAACATTGTAGTTCATCGAGCGACACCTGCGCCAATCAGTATCCTGAGCGAAATGATTCAAACATTGCACTTTCTTGTGCGGAATTTTGCACTCGATTTCGCCATTTGATAACGAAATGAGAATCATGCCATGCGATGATAATTCAATAGTGGATTCCAGTATCTACCTGTTCCACCTCTCAGTCTGACCCAAATTCACGGCACAGCGATTCAGAAAAGGAAAAATATCGCGAATATCCTAATGTGCCGCGATTCAAATTGATCTGAGTTAGGGGCAGAGCGTCAATATTTCCTAGAACATTTCACCCTCGTCGAAAGATATTATCAGATGGACCAGTGTAAAACTCATGTGGTGCTCGCACTACAACTATTCTAATCTAAATGTTGGCTCGACATGTTGGGTTTAACACTGGTCCATCAGATATAATTTTCAGAGGTGGCAAAATTTTCTCGGAAATATTTACGCACACCCACTAACTTGAATCAGTTTGAATCGCGGCACGTTTTAATATTCGCAAAGGAGAAAAAATCTCATTTTATTTGCTAAGTATTTGTTTCAACTTATTATCACATTCATTCATCTATCCATTCATTTGATGATTATACATCCAGCAGGCCCTAGAGCCCAATTACCGGTGTACATAATTACAAACTGAGTGATTAGAACATAAAAGTTATACAAAATATCAGTTAGGACCTGAGTCAAGAATAACACGTTTGAACTGTGCAAATGAGGAGAAGAAAATATCGACATCAGAGATATTGTTTACACTTCCAGAGATTGACGTTATAGGCGAGTGGAAATTGTGTATTGTGTTAGGTACAGGTGAGTGAAATGTATTACAAGCACGTGAAACAGGAACATCGAACCTCATTTTGTGATAGGATAGTAGAGGAATCTATTTGATTGTGTATAATTTTGTGAATGAAGCATAGGACTCTTCTGGCCCATATTGCCTCAAATTTTCAAAAATCTTTGCACAACATAACATTTCTTTTTCCTTCAAAACCAATAATAGTTTAGGTTCCATTTTTGTAAATAATAAAGATAAAAACTCAGTACATTCTAAGTTAGGCGTTTACAAGATCAAATGCTCTGATTGCAATGCAGAATACGTTGGTCAGACAGGGAGAGCTTTTTCCACCAGGATAGCAGAACATAAGAAGACAATTGACAAATATAGTAACTCTGATGTTATCAACACTACATCTTCTTTCGCAAACCATGTTCTCGAGAATAAACACAAACATAATATACTAAAAGATCTGGAAGTCCTACATGTTCATCCTAAGGGCAAAAAGCTTAACCTTCTGGAAATTTCAGAAATAAATAGATTTGCTCATTCAAATTCAACTGTCTGTCTTAATGAACAAGTTAGATTTGATTGCCTATCCACTCTCAATTCCATTTTGTAATCTTCCTCTCCATTCATCGGTTGCATTAGCAATCCATTTGTTTAATGTTGTTATTCCTAATTCAAAAAACACAATTTCAAATACCTGACTTAGTCAATCTAGACACATTTTCTCGTTTGTTATGAACTTCGATGTATGGTCCATTGAGTCAACTTCAATGTTTTTTGAATTTGATAGATGACATTTGTCACTTGTTTGTCAAAAAATAATTTTTATCTACCATTTTTATCTTTCGAATCGAGTAGTCTTACGGTTTCTTTACTTCACACTCGCGCCATTTGCTTTACACTATGTTTATCAGATTCAAAAAAGGAGCATCTTGAGAAAAATGTTTATCTTGGGGTACAAAAAACCAAAATTCAAAAATGTTTTTAAAAATTATTAGGGGCCTAAAACCCTCACGAACCATGTTATCAATTTTATAGTTTCCTTGCTCCTCCTACCTAGCAAGGTATGCCACCCATTTTCCAATAGTGATGGAACTTCTTTTATTTGGAAGTTTTTCGTATTTTAGCCTGATGATGACTCCTAGGAGTCGAAAAATGTAGCACATATTATTTTATTAAAATTTTTAAGTGATATTAAATTGAACTCGGTAAGGAGTAAGTAAAAGTTATAGCCTCCAACAGGATGAGTACCATGCCTTTGTTAAAATGCGAATTTCAAAAATTTCCTCTGAACATTGTCAATAGCTGAAATATATTTACCACAAGACGGATTCGAAACAACACTAAAATAATCAAGCCTACTTCTGAATAACGTTAGATATATGCTTTTCATTGAATCAAATGATTTGAAGTCCATACAGTTTCGTATCAGAGAACCTAAATTTTTTCATTGAAGCTGAAATTATATGACCGATGTGATTGGAAAACATGAGTTTTCGATCAATTCCTCAATCATTCTGCTGGGGATAGTGATTGGCACAGGTGCCGTTCCATAAACTAAAATGTTTCTGAATATCTCTGAAACATTATATCATTTTGGGGAACCTAGAATCTCGAGACTAAGAGACTTTAGAATATTTTCGTGAATTGATTATCAGCTGGTGCAAGACAGACTGTTTCAGCTTTGTCAAGCCTCATCAGTTGCACTAGGCATATATGGAGTCAATCAATTGCCCCGAAGGGTAGTAGGACTATCTAGTCCAAAGAGACATCTAGTGGCAAACGTGCAGAGGTGTATAAGTAGATTGTTCAAACAACCATACCTTTTGCGAGTACGTCGAATATTGACCCCTACGTCCAAATTATTACAGAAAGGCAAAAATTCCACATTTCTGCAGACTGTCGCCACACCTGGAATCCTCATAATGGTTCAATGTCCCACCGACAGATGGTGAGGAACCTCAAATCTGAAGACTCAGAGATTTTGGGTAAATTCCGTGAATCGATTATCAGCTGGTGCAAGACAGGCTATTTCAGCTAGTTGCACTAGGTCAGCTGACAATCGAGTGACAAAGGGTACTACTATGTATGTAGTCAAATGAATGTCTCGAAGGGTAGGAGGACAATCTTGTCCAAAGAGCCATCTAGTGGCAAAAGTGCAAAGGTATATAGGTAGATTGTTTCAACAACCAAACCTTGCGAGTTCGTCGAATAAAGACCCCAACCAATATTATTACAGAAAACAAATCTACTTATACATCTTTGCACATTTCATCATCAAGGTGAATAACTTTTTTTTTCAGAAGAATGAAGTGGGCCAAAGATCTTTGAGAAATATCACCGACATCATTGTTTATATACTGACTCCGGAGTATAGAGTTTTGTTTTGTTGGTAAAGTGCACAAGGGCGCGATATACTCGGTTCAAAATATCTCAGTTTGCCTCCGTCAGAAATGGTTACAATTTGAATTATTTGTTCTTGTTCTAACTACCTTGGATTATGAATTGACAGTTGCCAAAAATGTACACAGTGGCTCGAAAAAATAGGGGTTTACGCATCACGAAACGAAAAACCTTCATTAGTTCTGATTAATTGTTCGCTAGATTCCTTGTAAATTTTGAAGCAGCAAATAAAATTATAACAATGAAATAAATCCATAATACACCATGTCCAAGATGAGTTTGTTCATCATGGGGTTCTCAAAAATCATGAAAGTCACAGAAATGGTTGAATCAAAGAGGAATTGCGCATTTTCAAGTCCATAACAATATTAAGAAAGTTTCAAAATTCTGCCTAGTTCTGGTGATTGAACCAAAATCTGCAGATTTCGTTTTATTTTCACTTTATGAGGTTCACAAGACAGCGATGAGAGATTTTTCTTATGACGTTTCGGTTTGGAAAAATCATTTCCTAGATCCCCAAGATAGACATCCTCATCTTGGACATAATGTTTACGCAACACCATATATCACCAATCTCTAAGATTTTCACACTATAGTGAATGGTGGGGTGAGCCAAAATAAAAACAAATCTCATCCAAATTGAGAGAATTTTCGATACGTATACTTACTTATATCTTGAAAACATTTTACCGGGTCTTCAACAATGATTGAGTGTCACATGACCATTTTTGCATAGTAAGCTGTCACGTTGTTTTCAATTATTGCCGTCATAAGGTTCAGAAGCAGTTCCCATACTCGAGGGATATGAACAAATATATTCCCTATATTCATAAAAGATCTTTCGACCACTCCATTTTTTTCGAAAGATACAAAATTATCACCCTGTACGAAGAGTTCACGAGCTGCCGCGGGCTCATATATCCTTACATATCAGGAATCCCCTATCTAATCAATAATATCAAAACAAACTGTATATATCCATTTTCTACGAACAGTCCCTGGGTGACAATGCGCCGAAGCGAAACTACTGGTGTGCTCGGCCAAGTTAGTACCGGATTAATTTATTATTCAGGAAGTACCTACTACTTTCACCGCATATATGTGAAATTCACTGATTGACCGATTGTTTCGTGAATCCAAATTCACCGCTATTATTCCACGTCAAAGTGAAAGTTCACCTATCTATGTCATTGTGACGGTTCCCTACTACCACAACCACATTCGCTGGCATCCAAGGGCCCTGAGAACAACCAGTACCGGATTATTGCGCCGCTCTTCACGCTTGCTTATACTCTGGTTGATATTGAAAAATTGTACACTCTGGGCACACAATATGTATTTGAAAAGTGCCATTTCCTTGACAGTTGTTAAAGAAATATGCCTTTGAAAACAGATTTGTATAACAGGACTCTTCTCGGTGTGATACTGACCTTCCTCGGCGCCTGCCGGTGGCGCCTCTGCAGCTGGCAGCACAGCCCCCTTGAGACGTCGCACTCGCCCGACATCGCGCACGGCTCCGAGTACTGCTTGTCCTGGTGGAGCGGCGGGCGGCAGACGCGCGTCGCGACGCCCCCCGCCGCCGCCTCGGCGCATACCAGCCCCGACTCACAGTCGCTGTCGCGCCGGCACAGCTCGCCCACGCGCCGACCGTACGCGAACAGGCATTGGCCGATCACTGAAAAAATCCGAATAAAACCCTTGGTTACTTGTGATATATACTCAGTATATACTAGTTGTTGTTGTCATGACTTTTATAAATAATAACTCACAGAATAAAACTTCACTCAACATTCTACTCATCTATCAAATTGTTATCAGAGAATATCATTGATATATTTACATGGTGGCAGCGGTGGGATACGATTGAAAATCAATACTTATGACACAGAAGAAATCCGCAAGAAGTTAGTCGTCCATCAACATACTCAAAAATCATACTATGACGGAGGAAAATCAGTTCTTTGTGATTTAGAATGAATGCAAAAAGTAATTATCTAGAATAATGGGAATTGGGATTCTGCTTTTATCAAGCAGAAAAATAATTTTCAAGATTATATAGTGGAGGATTCCAGAGGAAAAACATTTAGAAGAAATAGAAGAGACATCAAACCTTTCAAGGGAAATACAACTGCCTTGGATCCTGACCCAACATCAAACTTAACACTTTTCGAGATTCCTGTGCACATGGAAAGTGTGGACAATTCTAGAAATATTCCTCACTCTGGAAATCATACTCCGGATGAACACACACTGCCTTCAGTCGTAGAAGCAGAATCAAGTCGAGTCTTGGCAGAGCCTGATGGTTGCGGTCTTCGTCGATCTACAAGAATTCCAAGAGTCTCGAAAATTATGAATTCATGAAGAGAGGGCGTGTGATATATACTCAGTATATACTAGTTGTTGTTGTCATGACTTCTATAAATAATAACTTACAAAATAAAACTTCACTCAACTTTCAACTCATCTATCAAATTGTTATCTGAGAATATCATTGATATCTTTACATTACTCAAACGCACTTGCAGTGGTGAGGCCAGTTCGTTTGTGTTTGCTCTACCGGCTATACTTGATTATTTTATATGACTCTCTTCGTTCACATTATGCCATCAACAGAGGCAACTATAAAAACAGAATCAACTCAGCAAGTTCAGATATACAAACGAACAGACCTGAAGATACACCATGGTGAATCAACCAAAACATCCCAATTAACACATAAGGTCTGTTCGTTTGTCATGCTGAAGTTGCTGAAGTTGATTTCGTTTCCATAGTTGTCACTGTTCATGAAATTATGTAAACAAAGAAAGCCATAATGAAAATCAAGTTGAGCAGATAGAGCATATACAAATTAACAGGCCTTCTGATTGCCAAGTCGTGTTTTTTTTACCGTTTCTTCCATAGATCTAGAGGGGGAAAACATGACGCGTTTTCGTAGCAAGTCTTCAACAGCTGATGAAACAAATTTTCTCAAGATGAAAATTGTATGTGGATATATATACTTGAGAGGTTCTTTTCAAATATACAGGGTTTTGAAGTTTACTTTTTTTTGTGTTCATCCAGTTTCCTCCTAGATTTTCCAGAATGATGAATTGAAATTCAGTTCACCTATGACACTTAAAAATCACAATATTTAGGGTTATCCAGCGTTCTTGGAAACCTACAGGAAAATACACTGTTAAGGAACTTCATTGAGTACCGCCTCTGTTTTTTATGAAACATCAATTTTGATTTTTCATTTTATTTGTATACCTACATTACAACTTAAAGCGACTTCTGAAGTTTGAAAATGTTCGGAATAATTCTATTATTATTACACCACATACGTGAGCTGTCACTGTCATGTGTGAATTAGACCAAGAATTCAAATAACCATAACTTTCGGTAGGGACGAAAATTTGTTGACCAACCAAAACTTTTTCAGTTATGGCGTTCGATACGATATGATTGAGAGGTGTGCACAGCTCCAATAATTCTTCAATGGTATTATGTGCAATAAAACATATTAATAAATAATGTACTTTCGATATCTTATCGCTCCATCTATAGAACAATCATCAAACTGGCTGAATTGATGCACGATAATGAAGGTCTTGGTAGGGCAAATAATGAAACGAAAGAGTGCTGGCAGGTTATGAATCAGTTGAGAGGTAAACGGAAGATACCGCAGGAAATAACACTGCAACCTAACGCGCTAAACAACTATTATTGTAGTATAGCAAAAAGCTCAATCAAAGACATCACTGATACCCACGATCCATTGATGTATATGGAATCAACCAACAATTCTATCTTCCAACTCTCGAATACCAGTATCAGTGAGCTCAGGAATGTAATCAACGATATAAAAAACAAAAATGCTTCAGGAATTGATGATATATCTATTCGAATATTTCAAAATCTCCCTGAGTCCGCTCTGTCGACCTTAGTACAGTTAATCATCCAATCGTTCAATACTGGTACTTATCCACAGTTTCTGAACACTCCTATCATTATACCTATTCATAAGAGAGGAAACAAAGACGAACCATCAAACTATCGCCCCATTGCGCTCAATCCGACACTCGCTCAAATTATAGAGGAATTAGTGAGAATACGAATCATTGAATTCTATAATTCCCATAATATACTGGCATGGAAAAGCACGAATGATGCCCTTTTCTCCTTCATGTATAGGGTTTATGAAAACATAAATAGTGGTTAGGCTGCCATTGCAGTGTTTTGTGACTTTTCAAAACCTCTTGATTGCGTTAATCATGGAGTATTGCTTTGGAAGCTTCACTACTATGAGTTTAGTAATTCAAGTCTACAGTGGATGAACACATACTTGAAGAATAGAAAACAACTGATGCGCATCAATTATGTTACCTCAGATACCTCGAATATTTATCATGGAGTACCTCAAGGTTCGATTCTTGGGCCGTTGCTGTTCTTGCTTTATGTCAATGATATGACTAAATTGAATATATCCGGGAAAATAAATTTCTTCGCTGACGACACTACCATATTCTGGAGTGATAGATCTGTGGAGGCACTACAAACTAAAATATCCAAAGACGTTCAAATTATTCATCAATGGAGCCAATCAAACCTACTTTCTTTCAAAATTCAGAAAACTAACCTGATTACATTCCGATGTGAGTTGCCTTTTGAATCTCTGGATCATCAAACTATAGAAAATAAAATGAGCACAAGGCATCTTGGTCTTTTTGTGACCAAAGAATTGACTTCTGATCTGCATGTTTCATACCTATGCAATAAACTTGCATCAGGGTGCTATGCTATCAGAGCGATATCAAACGAGTTGGGTAATTCTGCTGGTATGACGGCCTATTACGCTCTGATTGAATCCGGAATTGCATTTTGGAAAACTTGTAATAACCGTATTCTACAGTCTACTTTCATCTTACAAAAAGGGCCTTTAGATATATATGCAAAGTTAATCCGAGAACCTCTTGTGAAGAGTTATTCAGTGAGCACACAGTGTCAACAGTAGTATTCTTGTTTATTATAGAGTCGGTATGTTCGATTCACAAAACCAGAGGTAATTACGTAGTCGTGGAATCATTTTACAACACACGCCAGTCAGACATGGTGAAGCTTCCCCGGCTCAGCAGTTCACTAATAAAAGATTCCATAATATATAATGGTCTGAAAATGTACAATCATCTTCCAACTTGAGTTGAATCTACCTCCGATATGAAAAAATTCAGAAAGGAATTGAGAAACTTGTTAGTCCCTTATGCGTTCTATAATGTTGAGGATTTTTATGAACAAGTATGTTTGTTATTTTCGTGCTATCCAGATACTAATGCAGATCATATTGCGTTCCAGAACCGACTGGAATGAACAACTACCCAAAGAGCTGCTAGTTTGATGGAACAATTGGTTACTGAAATCGAAGTTTCGAGATGATTTTGTTCGAATATTTCTAAAGCTCGTAGCATTGAAATTTATTCGTTTTGTGATTGCAGCGAGAAAGCTTCTGCTACAGTCAGTTACCAACGAGTGAGTGAATATGGGAGAATTTCATCACAGCCATAATCAGAGTAGCTTCCTCACAACCATTTTCGATTCCTCGACTGGAAAAACAGGCCGCCTTCATGGAGAGTAAATTGGCACAGACAATTAAACATGAGCTATGAATTAGTGTTCTGATCGAACTTATTTCTGGTCAGAGTCAAGGTGCATACACAAGTGATTGGTCGAAGCAAATCGTCGAAACTACAAACAGTTTGTTGCTCATCGGATAGGCAAGATTTGAGAGTGAACTGAGACAGAAAATTGGAAATTAGTGCAAACTGAGTTGAATGTAGCTGACGGTGCATCAAGGTTCACTTCCATAAGTCGTGACATGGTTGTATCACACAAATGGGTCAACGGTCCACTCTTCCTGAAAAAATACCAATTTCTTGGTCAGATGCAGATAAATATCGAATTATAAACATTATTTGCCGAACACGAATACAGAAATTCTTGGAATTGATGAGGTTGATGCGAACAGCTTTCTGTGTCAGATCCATACATAATTTGAAATACAGAAGAAGATAACTGGAAAATACTACTACTGAATTGAAAGTGGATGGATTGAAATATGCAGAAATAATTTGGATGAAGTATGCTCAACAACGAAGTTTTCTGGAAGAAATCTATTATTATTTGGAGAAAAGGAAACTTTCAGAGAGGTGTAGCAAGCTGATATCTTCATGCCCAGTACTCAGGATCTGATATATGTGAAAATCGAAAGAAGAAAAGAGAAGCAATTTCACCGTGTGTTGCAGTTCCAGCAATTCATTCAGAACTGGCTCACACTCTCAACTCTGATTGTACAATAATGGCAATGATACGAATGGCCTAATGAAGAGGACAACCCAGAAATATTTATTCTGATCATGAAAAAACTGCACGTGAAGCTGTCAAGAAACTACAACTTCAAGGTATATACTTGGATAGTTGATTCAATGTCGTCCAGGAGAATGATCTTCAGGTTCCATCCTCCTACAGCAGCTCATATAGCATGATTCTGTGGAACAAATTGGGAAGGTTCGCTCGGAACAATTACTTGAAGAGGAAACGCTCAAAATTTTGAGCAGAGTCAGAAAGAAAACTAAATTCCCGTCCTTCAACTACAAATTCCTCGGTTGAAGATTATGTCAACCACTGGTTAAGCGGTGATAAAGAGTTCAATTAAAAAATTTCCTGATTCACTAAAATTTCTATCTCATCAGAATCAAAAACTAATTTGTGTAACAGCGAATAGTTTAGTCATCAGTTTATATATAAAGTGAATAATCTGTTATGAATCGATTCGTTGATAGACAAAAATATGGCAAGGTTTCACCGATATGTTTGAATTCCACTAGTAAAAGAAACTCAATTTTTGGCGAAGGATAAATGAGGTCCAATGTACAGTCATTGGGAGTGAATTGAAGCATCTGATATACAGAACTTTTTAAATTTTTGAATCATGACACCAATAAAATTGGTGAAGTAACTCCGCAATTTTTGGCGAAGGATACACAAGATCCGATGTTCAGTTATATATTAGAAGTGAATTTAATCATCTCCAAATTATTTTCAAATGAATCATCTTCAGGATTCAAGTTGGAAATTATTAATTTGAGTAATCCACGCGCAGGTTAGCCTTTGTGGATCAACTATGTATCAATTTATTTCTAGAAACTGCCAATTGCTATGATTTCTATGTTATACCGGGTGTTTCATATTCGATCCTCATCATTGGGATCTCGGAAACGAAATTTGATGATGGTGGGTTTACTCATCATTAATATTGACATTGATACTGAAAGTATTATAAAAAGTTGATTGTCCCGAAATCAAACCTGATGACGCTGAGATTACGTCGAATTGAAAGTGATTTTGCCTGGAAGAAACAATATTCAGAATGTTATTCTTCCTGTTACTTTCCGAATATGCTATAATTTTAGATCAGGAGTCGACTTAGAAACAACGGTAATCCAATCACTAAACATCTCAGACCTTCTGCTGATGTGTCCTTATAATGTGGTAATACATGATTTTATATCACTCAAAATCATCATCATCCTATTATATGAGTATTCACCTTGTAATGAAATAAACGAGATCAATATTCGAAATCAATCAACAAGAGAGATATTCTGATTCATCAATTCGAACAACTGGGATTCCTTCTTCTTGTTTCTGAAATGAGAGAATTATTTATCTAACATGCACGTAAGTTTTTTTTATCGCTTGGAGCGCAGGAAAGGGAATCCCTATAATGTTCAAAGAACATCGTGCGTTCCTTTTTTTCTGAACTTCTGGAGATTATTTATTTTGTTGGGAATACTTCCTAAGGCAATGAATTCCAGAGCCTAGCCGTTCTATGGATGAAGGAGTTATGATAAAGTGCTGTTCGACATCTTTCGAGGTTGACAACGAAAAGATGTACTGACTGGGCTTGTCTAGTTCGTCTGACTGGTATAAATAGTGAAGGGATGATAGCAGAGATTTCCGAAGCACATTTCCCGTGGAAGTATCGATAGAAAAGTGGAAGGTCGCCGACCTTTCTACGGTGTTCCAATGATGTAAAAGAGTGAGTAAGTGTGGCGTCACCTACCAGGCGGATGGCTCTTCTCTGGATGGAATCTGAGAGCATCAGCGTATGTTTTGGTGCTGAAACCCATATGTGGGAACAGTATTCTAGAACAGGCCGTATCTGCGCTTTGTAGATCATGAGAAGCTGTTGAGGTGTAAAGTAGCTTTTCGCACGAAACAAGAATCCGAGTTTTTGTGAAGCAGCTTTTGCGATGGATCTGACATGATTATCCCATGAAAGAGTGTTGCTGATGGAAATACGGAGCATAGATATGGTGAACTTGGTGGGGATGGTAGTGCCAGACATTAAAATGTCGGGTATACTGAGTTCCGCCTTTCCATATAAAATACAGGCTTGAGTTTTGGTGGCGTTGAAATCAACTAGGTTGTTGGTTCCCCAGGCTGTGATTTCAGCAAGGTCTTCATTGACAGCATTGACCTGCCTGCACCGTGAGTTTCCTGGGAAGAAATGGAAATTCCGGAAAAGAACGCAGTATGGAGGGTACTATCATCTGCAAAGCTGTGGATGGGGCGAGTTGTTACTCCCAACAGATCATTGATTGATTGATCATTGGAACGCCGGAATTGATGCCAATGGCATCAGACGATACACCGTCCATCACCACATGAAGCGATCTGCCTGAAAGAAAACTCGATAAGAGATGGCATAGCTGAGGTGGTAAGCCGTATGATGGTAGTTTGTGGAGGAGTCATTCGTGTCAAACACGGTCAAATGCTTTCGATATGTCCAACGCGACAGCTGGAGATTCCCCGTGTTTTTCTAATGAAGCGTGCCATAAATAGGTGACGTAGGCAAGTAGATCTCCATTAGATCTTCAATGACGAAAGCCGTATTGTCTATCATCGATGATTCCTGAGCTCTCCAGATATGTGATAATCTCGATATTGATGGCTTTCTCCATCACTTTGGAGATTACTGATAACAGGGCAATGGGCCTGTAGGTGTTGGGCAGGTTCTTGTTCTCTTTTTTGGGGATTGGTTGGACTCTAGCTGTCTTCCAGCATGATGGAAAAATACCCGACCTGTACGAGACGATAAACAACTTGCAGAGAATCGTTGTAAATTCTGATGCACATTTTTGAAGGATAATGGGTGGAATTCCATCAGGACCGTTAGCCTTATTCGTTTTGAGACCAAGCAAAATTGGTTTGAGAGTGCGTTGACGGAAGACGATTTCGGGCATTCGACTCTCAACCGGTGGAATGTCTGGCGTCACTTTTCCTTGGGAATCTAAAGTAGGGTTTGCTGCGAACATATCTGCAGAATTATTTGCTTTCTCTTGCGATGTTGTTGCTAATGTGCCATCGGATTTGGAAAGTGGTGGAAATGAACTATTAGTGGAATTTATTCCGACCGCTTTAGCAAGGGACCAAAACGAACGGGAGCCATCCGAACAATCTTTGAGTTTTGATCTCATCTTGGCATTGTATGTTTCTTTCGAAGAATCTATTGTTTGACTGCAGTTATTCCTGGCATCAACGTATTCAGGTTAGGGTTTTTGCGCCAGCGATTGTAGGCTGTTTGTTTCAAGACAACAGTTGTAGAATAGTCATTGTTGAACCAGGGTTCCGATGGTGATGATCTTTTCGGAGAATGAGGTATGTATATGTCAATTCAGAGCATGATGATATCGGATATTTCCGCAGCACACTGTGAAGGGTCCTCAGAGTCAAAGCATACTCTATGCCGAGGCAACTCGGAGAAAAACATGCGAAGACCGTCCCAATCTCCTGAATTGTAATGTCATATAAGACGTGGGAGTGCCGGAGCAGTTGATGGAATGAAAAATGGGCAGGTTGTGGAGATGAGTGTGTGGTCAGAATTGCCAAGTGGAGCTCGTACATCTATGGTGTAGGGTGCTGAATTATTAGTGAGGAATAAGTCAAGTATGTTAGCTGAATGGTTATTGGCATCGGGAATCCGTGTGAGTTCTTTGATAAGCTGCTCTAAGCCGTGAGTGATGGCGGAAGCTTCGGCTTGTCGCCCAGCTTCATCCGTTAGAGTGTACGAGCCGAGCAGTGTTGTGTACATTGAAATCGCCCATGATGATGATTTCTGCTGCTGGATGGTTCTGTTGAATTTGGCTAAGCTTCAGAGACAAGAACTCGAAGAGCTCTCCATAGGATGGATCATTTGGTGAAGTAGAGACAACAAAGGTATTTGGTCTGTTTCTGGCTATCGAGTTTGAACCACATGACATCAAACTCATTTGGCTCCAAAGTTTTTTCTCGTTGACATGAGAGATTCGTTTTATGAATCTGAAACGTGTGTGGAGTTCGTACCCACGACAGAGCAGATAGGTCGTATTGGTGGATGAATAGACCTGTGTCTCAGTTAGAGCCAATATGTCTGGCTTTTCAATTTGAAGGTGTCGATGGACATCGTTGATGTTCTTACTTAGACCTCGGATGTGACATAGGTCTAGCTTGAGGACTTCTTCAGTCGATGGTGAACCCCCTCTAGCACCTCTCACCCAGAAATACGAATGGGGAGGTATTCTACTTCCGGATAATTTTACTTGAGGAGAACTCATCATCGCTTATTCTGTATAGAAAAGGGAGGTTGGCGTGGAAGGAAAAGGAAATTGGGTTGGGTTGGGTTGGCCGAAACATCAACCAGCTACTGAAACACGGGTAAGTATACCCATTTCACAGTGTCTATGGTGTATGTGGTGGTATCGCACCGGGCGATGGCGTTAATCATCTTCCACCTATTGGCTTCCTTTTAGTCGCCTCCTACAACAGGCAGGACATACCGTGGGGTTATTCTAATCCGACCTCCCATGTGTAGCAAACACTGCTCAACTGAACACTGAACTTTCTTCGATCGTTAGAAGACGGTAATTATCGCCATAATTCCTTGTCCTTGTATACACGTCAATAGAAGGCTTGTGATTCATAGTCTTGATCGGTTGATATTCCATTCATTGAGAATTCAGAAATGTTAGGTGAAGTTACTCACTTGTCATGTTGACAAGAAAATTATCCATGAAATATCATGCAAACGATTCAGTAATATGGAAATTATGGCTAATTACGGTACAAATAGATTGAAAGGTGTTTCCAGAAATGGAAGAATGTGCAGATTATATTTTTCTCAAACAGCTACAATGTTCGCGGCATACTGTTGTGTTGAAGTTAACTCGATGAATGACAGAAAGAACTATAGTCATGAAAGCATGATTTGAATTCGATATTTGACATGAAATACAAAATATGATATATTTCATAGAAATTTTTGAAAACTGTTATTATTGTTGAAAATCAATTCATGAATGTGAACAATATGCGAATGGGATGTAGACAACCAGATTCCGAAGGAGCAATCATTGTACTGGTATCATGAGAACCGGGACAATAACACACTCAGTAATCTGGATCATGAAAATTGCAACAAGGTAACGAGTGATTACACCAGGAAAACCTAGTTGAGCCTGATGAGAGCACACTTGTGTTAGTCCAGATCGCATCGAAAGTTGAAGAGATGTATGTGTCTGTCACACTATTCAACGAGAAATATTTGAGAATCCAGGTAGTGACAAAAATAATCCTCAGTAATTTTTGTGGAAACTCAAGTCTCCAACTGCGAGGAAAGTCCAATGAGTACTTCCCTGGCCTTCGGAACCGGAGAACCAAGGAACCACTCAGACTCAGAAATAGAAAAAACAAACATCGATGGTGAATACACGTGTATACAAAAAAGTCACCCACATTTATATTCTACGGACTTTGTGGTCATCAGGCTAGCATACTATGAGAAAGAGATGAGACACAAGCTCATAATATTCACTACTGCCTACATTCCTCCATAACACAATTACATATATCTATTTCCGAAGAGATCGAGAACAGCCGAAATATCTTTTATTTACAACCATATATGTGATGTTGTCATTACTAACGTCATTGAAGGTTGGGAAGAGTGTCACATTACACACCTCTACTTCCTGCCCTCACTTTCTGCCCCTCACTACTTCCCGCCCTCACTCCCCGCCATCACTCATGTAATTATCCATGAATGTTCAGAACGAAACATAGAGTTATTAATTTTGATCGAAATATGAATTGCGTCTCGGTTAACTAACTAATCTCACGACAGGAATGAATCACTCCCCACCTCGGTGTGTAATGTACTATTGATGACTATATTTCCTAGATGAAGGAACGTTCTTTTATTCACCGGTGGCTCCATCAGTCCACTAACTGTCTTCATATATTCTTTGGTAGATTCCAGTTTGACGTAACCACGCGTTTATGCATCACTGTTGTGTTAACCAAAATTGCAAACCATTCAACCGATGTACAGAGTATGGTGGACGAATTTTGGTGGCCCTCGAAATGACAGCGACAGCATAACCTCAAAAAAAAAAAGGAAAAATCGAATCTGAAAGCTGTTTGCTATTTGCCTAAGAAGAAATATGGATGAATCAATCGAAATCAGTCTATAATATGGAGATTAAACAATGTGGTGTAAAAAAGAACATGCCTCAAGTATCAAAACAGATGCAGATTTTACACGGTGTGGAAAAAGTTCCGGCACTATTCTTATATGAATTTGTTATATTATTTCAGGAAATAATGAGACATGCTACTATACTATTTCTCCTCTAGGAAACTTGAGGTCTTGGAGAACAAAAAACACGCCAAGTAAACATCGTAGCACGAAAAACCGATGAGTAGGTATAAAACATGCATCAAAATAGTCACTGATTGCAACAGGGTAGCTAGGAAGTCCAAGAGGAAACGAGGAGGTAGTTTTGTGGATACCTCGACCACAAACATTCTTCTCAAAATACTCCTACCAACCTCACGAGAACTCCTGAAAGATCCAGCAGTCTTCATTAAAATGGTACATAGGAACTATATCTGCCACCTATAATATAATACCATGAAAGGACGTAGCGTTTCAAATCATTTCAGTTATACAATCATCCTGGTCCGGATGACATATGTTCTTTCCACAAAGAGATTAAATACCTTCGCAAATATACAGCATCAGCTCCGTCAGCATGTGCGAGAAATCCCACCCCTAGATATTATTATCAATGATGAGGGTTAAAAGATAGGGATCCAATAATTATCAAACTTGTTATTCTCTGTAAATTTTGTGAAATTTATATATCGTCTCTTTGAAGTTGGGAACCAACTCCCCAATAGCGGGACCTAGCTCATGGTGGAATCCGAATCACTTCTAAGGTGCCAAGGTATTGCCAAAATTACAACCAAAAGTATCACACATTTTTCAAAAAAGTGCTCAGCCAATAGCTAGTTCCGAACTGACAGTGCATTGGCGTCGTGAATGACTATCTAGTCAATGTGAGCGCTCAAACATCTTGGACACGGTGCCCTTCAATCAATGAATTATATGATTAGTAATTCTGTGATAGACATGGTGAGCGAAGTTGAATTGGAAAACTAGAATTCATATTCTGATCCCAAAATTTGACGAAACAGTCTTACTTGAGCGGAACACTCTGAGCTCAAGAAAACAGGTGAAACCATCCTAATTTCATCTGATATTTAGATCAGTATATTGACAAGGAGACACTTGCATCTGATCAGATTGATTCGAGATTATTATGGAACTGCTACTAAGACCTCGTATTTCAAGCCAACAATACTAGCTGAAATGAAATCGTGTGTGGAGTCAGAGACATAGCACAAATAGTTACCAGGTCTAACTCTATGAAATTGAATTGAAATCAGCAGTTGTTAGTTACTAGCCGCCGACACATAATTCCTCCATCAATGTATTTCAACTCTCTGAGCGCACGAAAGCAAATTCATATAATGTTCGTACAACCTCGCAAGCATATGGAAAGGAGGTAAGTGTTGAACATTTTTTTCACTGACTTACTTCTCGACGGTGTTCTAATGGGGTCAAAGAGTTGGTGAGTTTGGTGAAAGAGTTGGTGAGTGTGGCACCCAATAGGCGAATAGCTCTTCTCTGAATGTAATCTGAGAGCATCAGCGTATGTTTGATTGCTAAACCCCATATATGAGGACAGTATTCTGGAACTGGCCGTATCTGTGCTTTGTAGGTCATGAGAAGCTGTGGAGGAGTGGAGTAGATTTTCGCACGAAACAAGAATCCGAGTTTTTGTTAAAAACCTCTTGTGATGGATCGTACATAATTTTCCCATAGGAGAGTATTGCTGATGGTATTGTCAAGCACAGATATAGTGGTTTTGGTGAAAATGGTGGTACCAGACATTGTTATATCAGGCATACTGAGTTCCGCCTTCTTATAGAAAAAACAGGCTTGAGTTTTGATTGCGTTGAATATAACTAGGTTGTTGGTGACTCAGACTGTAATTTCCGCAATATGTTCATTGACAGCGTTGGCCTGCCCTCGCCGTGAGTACTTAGTTTCCTGGAAAAGAATGAGAATTCCAGAAGAGACCGCAGTATGAAGAGTTTTGTCGTCTTCAAAACTGTGGATAGGGCAAGTGGTCGCTCCCAATACATCGTTGATATGAAATAGGAAAAATGTTGGTGCCAAGATTGATCTTTGTGGAATGCTGGAATTGATGGCAATGGTATCAACCGATACTTCATCTACCACCACATGGTGCTATCTGCCTTAAAGAAAACTCGATGTATGATGGCATAGCTGAGGTGGTGAGCCGTATGATAGTAGTATGTGGAGCAGCCCTTGATGCCAGACACGGTCAAATGCTTTCGATATACTCATATAGTGGTCCAGCTAGAGATTTTTTCATGTCTCTCATGATGAAGGCAAGTAAATCTCCAGTTGATCTTCGGTGGCGAAAGCCATATTGTCTATCATTGATGAATCCAGAGCTTTCCAGATCTTTGGCGAGCTCGATGTTGATTGCTTTCTCCATCACTTTGGAGATGACCGATAATAGGGCAATTGGCATATATTCATTGGGCTGGCTCCTGTTCTCTTTTTTGGGGATTGGTTGGACTCTAGCTATTCTGCTGCAAGATGCAACAATTCCTGACACCTAGGAGATAGAAAATAGCTTGCAGAGAATCGGTCCCAATTCTGAGAATAATGGGTATAATTCTACCAGGACCATTGTACTCGTTCGATTTGAGACGGAGCATAATGCGCATGATTGTGCGTTGACGAAAGACAATTTAGGGCATTCCACTCTCAACGTTGGGAATATCTGGCAGCACCTTCTACTGGGAATGCAGGGTGGAGTTTGCTGCGAATATCTCTGCATGATTTTTCATGCATCTATTGTTTGGCTGCAGTAATTTCTTGCTCCAACAGATTCTGCTCTAGTCACGAGGAAACAACTCAAGAACGGTTCTTGTTGAGGGTATCAAAGCTGATGGTCTCTTCGAAGAGTAGGGTATATATGATGTGTTCATTTCGGGCGTGATGATCTCAGATATTTCCGAGGCACATTGCGAAGGATTCTCAGACTCAAAGCATATCCTATGTCGAGGAAACTTGGAGAACAACTTGCAGAGACCGTCCCAATCTCCTGAGTACAAGACCTGGTGGTGCTGGAGTTGTTGATGGAATGAAGAATGGGCAGGTTGTGGAGATAAGTATGTGATCAAAATTTGCCAAGTGGTGCTCGTACATGAATCGTGTGAGGTGCTGAATTATTAGTGAGGAATACGTCGGGTACGTTGACTGAATAGCGGCCAGGTGGTCGAGAGCGCGAAGGCGCTGAGTTCGTATGGGGACTCCCACCGAGGCATGGGTTTGAATCCTAGTTAGGCCATGGATGTTTGAAAATGTATGCTTTCCTAACCCCGCACAAGTTTCGACTCATGGGGCAATGGATCCAGTGCTGGGTCCAATGAGGAAATGCAATTGAAAATAATAAAGTAATAATGATTGTTGACATCAGGAATCCGTGTAGGTTTCTTGGTGAGCTGCCTCAAGGCGTGGGTGATGGTGAAAGCTTTGGCTCGTCTTCCAGCTCCATCCGTTTTGTTGTGTACGAACCAAGCAGTTTTTTTACATTGAAATCGCCCATGATGATGATTTCTGCTGCTGGATGGATCTTCAAGGAAAAGCATTCTGATATTCCATCCTCATCTCAGTATGTAGTACCTCATATCTCAACTCATACTCTAAATATCCTAGATTGAACGAATTGTATCAGGATCAATTCTTTTCGGAGATGATTACGATGATTCATTCATGAGTTCGTTGAGATGACTTTTGTTGTTTTTTTTTCGCTTACCGATTTCATGGGTGGCAAATTGACCGGTATTGAACCTGCAGAAGGATGTTTTCGCTGAATTACTTCATTATTGAAAATCTCCAAGTAGTTCAGAATTCCTGAAGACTAAAATCCTGAGAAGTAGAAAAATGGAATGAGTGATTTCTTTGAGAAGGCTTTCCTCGTTTTTTGCTAAGTGGGAGGTAGATTCCGTGAAATATTCGGCATTTTCCTGAGTATTTTATTGTAGGTCATCTTATTATAAGCAAACCTGACCTACGAATTTAATTCCTTCGTCGTCTTGTTTCAGTTGTTCCTATTTACTGTCGCCTCCAGACAATAGCCTTCAGCTGTATTTCTGATATTGTGTGAGATTTGACGTCTTGTTAGATGAACTTGAATGATGAGCAGGATCATTCAGCTGTTTCAATATACACCTTGCTTCAGTTCAAGAGTCTTGAAAGTTTCCAACCAGTCAGAGCGCCAAGGTAGTTTGCAGCTGTTGTTGCTTGCGATGGGAATAGCAGTGAATCAACCAATCAAGTACCGATTCTGCTGCATGTGCTCTAGAACATGATAATTCAAATGCATATGCAGAAACTCATTTCAGCATTCTTCGGTGTCGAGGGTTTTTTCTCTAAAAAATGAAGATCAAGTGAGCGCAGAGAGCTTCGCTTTCAGATTCTGCCATTATTTCTTGTGATGATGCAGCTCGTACATATCTCCAGAAACTAATAATAGAGATAATCCTCATTTTTGGTTTCCTGGTGTTCAGGTCACCCTGAAAAGAAAGGAGTCTTTGACTGACTCGTTTCCCCATGTTTTAGTCAATATTCAGGTGTATTTGTTTTAGATTTCAACCCTAAATCTTCTGCCATGAATTTGAGCGCCTCTCACGTAATGGCTGAGAGACCTCCAACCACTAAGCATACCGGCTCCTTCGAGTTTCCTGAAGACCAATCCGAGGACAACTGGACTTCTTGGACCTATGTCATCACTGGGATTCCTCGAGATAATCCTCATGAGGCCACTTTTCTGCATGCACGACGTCTCTCCTGGTTGTACCACGCTTCGCTTGCTCTGTTCGACTTTGGGTTAGGAGCGCCATTTAATCCTCAAACTCGTCCAGGGTGCAACTTTTCAGGAAACACCACCTCTTTGGACCAGTCCTGGCACAGATCAAATGTTTCAGGGCTTCTGACACTGGCAGTTTTAGATAAGGCAGGTCTACAACTGTGGAGAGTTTTCAAGAAAGAGACCACTTTCCCTCACTTCAAACCATCACACCCCAACTGAAGGAGACATGTAAGATCACTTCAATTTATCCAATGTCCAACATTCCGGACTCAACCTCCACTTCTGCATATAGTGATTTTTTTCTGAGTTATGTATCAAAAGGTGAATCATACTTCAATATATCGAAAATTATCACATTTTTGATCATCTGTAACAATTACTGAGTTTATATACGATATATGAAGAGGTTTATAGTTTAAATGGTGAACAAAAATTTCTGCAGTATTCCGATTACTATATCTATGAGAGTATTTTCAGTCACTCTATTTTAATCATCAGAAAATTGTGTATATTGCAGATTATTATTATTATTATTTTGTATTCTTCCCTCTCAGGTTGAATTTCAGATGCAATTTCCATATGTTTCTTCCACAACGAGTATATCTTTCATTAGTTTCAGGGCCGGTTGCATAAAGCTCTTTAATAACTTAACGAGGAATCCACTCTCCTAACTCAAAGCTGAGGCATATACTTTGCCAGAGGATATGAACACTTTTAATATTTAATCGTCTCTCGAATGCGTCATGTAATTGGCTCTTACACTACATGAAAATTCAAGTGGCGCTCAACAAGTCACCTAACATAATCAGAACTTGAAGCCTTCAAGTCTCAACAGACCCAAGAATTGTTGGAGTCAGTTATGATACTAGCTTTTCTGATTTCCAATCATGAAAATGAATAAAAGTTGTACAGTTCGTATCAAGTACACCCAAGAACTTCATAAAAAACTGGGTACATATTGTACGTCTTGATAGTCTAATCTTCAGACATACATTTGGTGGCTTAAGAATCGCAGGAAATGTCTGATCGACAAACAGGCTATCAAACTCGAATCGGAGGGAATATACTTCTTCAGACTGAGGATAATGAATGTATATTAACACATACAGTCACATAACGTGAAGTATGAAATCCCCATTTCATATTTGTCGACATAGTCGATTTCACCATAATAAACTTCAATCTGATGAAATGAAGGTCCGCAGTTTCAAACTTTCGATATTCCGTCATCAGCTTGTGAGTAGAGAGTTTCATTCGAAGGAATACATAATGTCACAAACATTCGTATTGTGTTCACCTAAGATGAGAAATACAGAAGAACTACAATAATTGAGTGAATGGGAAATTGAATGAAAAAATCATGATGAACGGTATACAAGTACGGTTTAATTATATTTGAGAGGACATCGAGAAACTACTGAATTTTCGGAAAATGGCAACGAGTAGATTATCCCACTATCTGAACAAGTATGGTGCGACGACGAAGCAGATTTTCCAGCTCTGCAATCCAGCAACTGCGTCAATATTAGTACTCTAAATATTTACCAGTTGAATAATCACGACAAAAATGTAGGCATCAACCTACTCATCTGATTTACTATGGAGCTCAATAACTGAGTGCTGGGTGGGAATCTATTGCACAAAATATAAAATTTTATCTCATTCGTCCCCTATATGAGTTACGGCTACGCATTCTGAGAATGAAATAACAAATCACTAGGAGGTCAAAATAAACTCATCTTTAGTGAGTCAGGGCTCAGCACACGGAGATTGTAATAATAAGTTCAAGATAACAAAAAACACTCACCACCATCTACATCGACACAAACAGAGCCGGGACAGCAATGTTCATTAGCCGTGCACCTCTTTCCATAGCATGGTTCGTCATCATTGTTTTCACTGACGTATTCTTCTAGTATACCATCATCTCCTTCCGATCTCTGAAAAAATTTTATTATAATTCACCTACAGCTCAGTTAATATTTCATGATTTATTTCACCGAAACTAAATATTATTTACATTCGTTTTGAATGAAGGTTTTCCATCTGATCTGATTGCATTTGACAGGTCACTGTGGTTCATTTCAAGAAAAAAGTGTCTTTCAAAGTTTTTCATTCGTATTTTCGTTGCGCACTGATTGCAGCTTCGATGCAATCAGTTTTTCTACAAAGCATTTTCCAGTTTGAATCCCATCAGTTAGTGTGGATATTCCACTCAGAAAACAATTTTGCAATTAGAGCGATTCCATCTTCACCTTATCTGGTTGGTAGAAAAACAGATGTTGACAAAATGAAACATTGATTTGTCCAAACCCATACAGAATAGTGAAAAATGGCTGATTCAACATCGGATTTATGGAGGGAGCAGCACAAAATGTACTATTCTCCTCGTCCATCCATGTATTTATTCCGTTACTAGTGTAGAGAAGAATATTCCATCACCATTCAGGTGATATTTAACTTAAGTAAGACGTTTCAAAACTTCCGCCAGGTTCGAAAAGTGTCAAAATTGAATACCAAAATTATGGAATAGATATTCTCGTAACCCACTCGTTGCGATCAGGAATTATTCGCTTGAAAATATTACAAAATTTTTGTGTGAGTCGTTTCAAATTTTCATAACTGTATGCTATTCAATCATGTTTCAAAATATTTGATCTTGCTCAACGACAACTCTGAATAATTCACATTCTGTAGAATATCAATTATTCTTGATTTTCCTAGGAAGGTGTAGTGTAGTGATTATTATCATAATCTGAACTATTATTCGAAACCAATGATCAAACTTCAGACTGATATGTTATACGAATAATTTGAGCAAAGTATGCAATAGATTAAATTAATGACGACCAAACGTTGAAAACCTATTTTTTCATGAACCTTAACCTAAACATCACAATCAAAATAACAAAGATGATGCCACTTCCGGAAAAACCAAAAGCTTCACGATAACATGAATATTTTCCTCACAAATTTTCAGAATCGTTTTTCTTTCAGTTCTTTATTACAGGGTGCCCAAAAATTAGTCTGTAAAATTTTATCCGCGACTTCAACGACAAAAAATAGGAAGAAAAGATTCAATGAACATAAGTAGAAAAATGTCTCCTAAGGAAGCTACGGCCTTCTGAGAGTGGACTCCTGGAGATCTTGAATATTTTCGGAACGCCATGTGATGAGATGATCCGTTTCGATACAAGAACTTGACTTCTCACTAGAATACTGTAATGATATTTCCCTAAGAGGGGTTCTAGAAACATCTTCAGGAAAGCAGGAGTACAAAGATCATCCTGTAACACGCATCCCAGATTGTTCCCCAACATTTCAATGATTCCTACCTCTACCAGCATATTTCCGAACACTCAATATATGCCGCGGTGACAAATAACGTGACAGAAGATTCTGGAATGTTCTAAAGACAATCGATGGAACAATTAGAGAAATAGGTGTTGTTCCAAGAAGCTTCTAGAACAAAAAGAAGGGTACAGAAGATCATTCGAGAACGTTCGATGAGCAGAACCTACCAATGGATCTCACATATCAAACGGCCGAACAACTGCAGTTAGTCAGTCAAGCAGCGAGTGTCAGAGAGACATTCATATTCCGCGTGATATAAATCGTTTCACATGAATAGTAGTTATAAGTTCGATATGAATTAGTGTTTGTCTATTTCGAATAAATCTGCTTTAGAATAAAGAGTGATGTCGTGTTCGCTTCTGCACCCGAATAACGTAACAATTGGTGTCAGAAGAGGGATATTCCAGTGTGAAGTGAACATACCGTTGCAATTGAGAAACTACACGAGTTGAAAGTGGTGGACTTGAAACGTGAGTTGGAGGAGAGAGATCTCGACACAACAGGGATGAAGGCTACACCTCAGCATCGTCTCAGAGAGTATATAGTGAGCGTAGGTCAAGATCCGGAGACGTTCATATTCGAGGAACCAGCTTCAGCGGAATCGATGTTGGCTGGGATTTCGGAACAGATAACGGCCCAGCGACAAGACATCACGGATGAAATGCGTGCTCAGCAGGATAAGATCACGGACCAGATAGCGGCTCAGCGACAGGACATTGCGGACCAGATGGTGGCTCAGCAGGAGAAGATCACGGACCAGATAGCTGCTCAACGACAAGACATCGCGGATCAGATGCGTGCTCAGCAGGAGAAGATCTCAGCAAGATCAGATAGCCTTTCGAATCTTAGCCCAACGAGACGAGGTATTAGCTCAGATGTCCACTCAGCGAGATGTTCTGGCACGTATTTCTGCTCAGCAAGATCAGATCGCTTCCTAGATATCAGCCCAACGAGAAGAAGTATTGACTCAGATATCAACACATCGGGAAGAGGTTCTGACTCAGATCGCTGCTTAGCAAGAACAGATCGTTGCTCAGCAAGAACAGATCGTTGCTCAGCAAGAACAGATCGTTGCTCAGCAAGAACAGATAGCGTCTCAGCAGGACAAAATTATAGCTCAGGTTTCAGCCCAATTCACTACTCAGATAGGAGGAATGGATAAGAAGCTGCAGCTCGAAATAGAAAGAACAGCTGTGCTGGAGGAGTCTGGTCAAAGACTTATGATTAAAACCACAGTAGGGCCAGATGCAGTGACTTTTATCAATCGAGTAAAGCCGCCTACATTTGATGGAAAAACATCATGGCCAAACTACCTGAAGCAATTCGAAGCAGCTTCCAAAGCCAATGGGTGAACATCAAAGGAGAAAGTGGTAGCTCTTAGAGTAGCTCTCTGCCAAACGCCTCGAAATGCGGTATAGTCACGAACATCTTCAGCAGATGTTTCAATCACAAATAAAGAGCTGTCGACAAAGAGTCAACGAGAGGCTGCAAGAATTCGAAGTGGACGTTGCACGATTGGTTCATTGTGCATATCCATCAGCTCCCGAGTCTCTAATGGAATGCTTGGCTGATCAAACGTTCGTAGATGGACTACGAGATATTGAAATGCAGAAAGCAGTTCGCCTCACTCGATCAAAATACCTCACCAGTGCTCTCGCAGCTGCGCCCGAGGATTCGCGAAGGTACGAGCGGTGAATGACAGCAAGAACATAGCCGAGAGCCACAGACAGGATTCGAATGAAGCCTTGAACAACGGCATCAGGGGCCTCTTGGAAAAAAACAGGAGACCAGTTCGCTGTTGGAATTGTGGGGAGTGGGGCCACCTCCAGAGAACTCATAAACGTGCCAAGCAGGCTGCTGAGGAAGGACCATCCTCCACGCAGCCACAGGAAAACTAGAGCGGGTTGACTTCGAGGGAGTAGCTTTGACTTGTCATTCTCAAGACCATCTCATCCTTGTGGCATCCCTCAGGCGTGATAACAGGAGCGTCTATGTAGATGGACAGATCGACGGAAAGAGATGCGCATTGTTGGTGAATACTGGTGCATCGAAGACTATCCTGCGACGTGAATTTTTGACGTTCTCAAGAAAGCAACTTGTGAACTCAAGATGGCATCTGAGAACTGCTACAGGAGAAGATGCCACCGTTAATTGGGATATCGATGTGGATATACTGATCGGGGCCGTTATATTTCCACATCGAGCTATCATGGCAGATATTGAGGAAGATGTTATTCTGGGAATAGACATCATGGGTGCGCAAATGATTCAACTGGATTTCAGAAGCAGAACTCTCAAGGTGGATGCCGAAGAGATCTTCTCACAGCCACAGGTGGAGGTAGCGGGAGGAGTAATGTTAGAAGAGGACGTCCTATTATCGAAACGGAGCGAGACCATTGTAGCAGCGCGGATTGAGGGTACATTGGAGCAAGGCAGTCCCATCATCATGGAACCCTGGAACCATGACGATGAAGTCGGACGTAGAATCTTAGTCAGCAAGGCTTCACTGTCAGCAGACGACCATGTGCCTTTTCGTTTTATCAACATGAATAATTACCCTGTGAAGATTGGCAAAGGAACGAAGATTGGAAACTGTGTCCCGGCAGCCTCCATATAATCCACCAGGTGACAGCAACCACTGATGGGGCCAACAAGTATGTAGAACTCGTCTCTGCTGCAAGCGACTCACTCAACAACCGACAAAAGAAGGAGTTAACCGAGCTACTGCAGAGATATAGATCCATTTTCATACCTGCCAATGGAAAAACAGGTGGAACCAACATCGTCAGTTTCGAAATCGATACGGGGGATACCAGACCGACTCGTCAACCAGTCCGAAGATAACCACAGGCCAAGAGAGAAATAGCAGGAAAGATCATCTAGGATATGGAACAAGACGGAGTAATCGAGCCATCCAATAGTCCTTGGGCTTCAGTGGTACTAGTTAAGAAAACAGATGAAAACACTTGTTCCTGCGTGGACTATCGCCAATTGAACAACGTGACGAAGAAGGACAGCTATCCTTTGCCTCTGATTGACGACACACTCGACACGTTGGCGGAGACGAATCTTTTCTCAACTCTGGACCTGAAAAGTGGATATTGGCAGGTGGAAATGGATCCGGCAGATAAGGAAAATACAGCTTCCACCATCGGTACTGGTTCAATTCAAGGTTATGCCTCTCGGACTCTGCAATGCTCCGGCCACCTTCGAACGAATCATGAAGGATATGTTGAGGAAACTCTCCTGGAAGACATGCCTGGTTTATTTGGATGACATCATCGTGATCGGTGAAACTTTTGGAAAACATCTGGCTAACCTAGAGAGAGTTTTCAAGATACTTCAGACTGCAAACCTCACACTCAATCTGAAGAAATGTCATCTGCTGTAGAAACGGGTTAACTACTTGGGGAACGTCGTGGGAAGGCAGTGTGTGGAAGTCGACCCTGATAAGGTACGAGCATTGAAGCTATGGCCAGTACCAAAAGATAAGCATCAACTCAGGAGGTTTTTTGGACTCTGCACTTATCATCGACGTAAAATCAGTAGAGCACTTCTATAAGTACCTCTATGGAGAAAAATTTCTACTCAGGACGGACCAAGCTGCATTGAAGGGTTTCCTGAATTTTGAGAACCCCGAAGGCCAAGTAGCTTGTTGGATCGAGAAGCTTCAGGAATATGACTCCGAGATAGCACGAGTGAGGACGCGTCATGAGAATGCAGATGCATTGTCCAGAAGATCATGTCCACCTGGGTGCTCACATTGTAGTCATTCAAAGGATGAGGAAGCAGCCTCCTGCAGAACCACCATTGTCAATGAAGATTGGTCACCTTCGACAATCAAGCAAGAGCAAGAAAAGGACCCAGAACTTTGGGAGCTTCGGGAATGGAAAGAAGCAAATCGCCGCCCTTCTCAGCAAAAAGAAGCACCATCTTCACAGACTTTGAGGGCGTACTGAAGTCAGTGGGACTCCTTGGTATCAGAAGATGACCTGCTCAAGAGGAATCTCGAGAGCGATGATTGGTCGGATAATCGGATGCAGTAAGTCATTCCTGAGAGCCGAGTGTCGAAAGTACTCGGATATGTACATGATGGAACTTCAGGGGGACATCTAGGAGTGACGAAGATACTGCAGCAGGTACGAGAGCGGTTCTACTAGGTGAACTGCAGTGACGACGTCAGGGAGTGGTGCCGTAAATGCACCGTGTGCTTTGCCATTAATGGGCCGCATTGTAAACCAAGGGCACCAATGAGACAGTATAATGTTGGAAGCCCTTTCGAGAGGATCGCCATGGATATTGCGGGGCTGTTTCCAGTGACTGATAATGAGAATAAATACATCCTTGTCTGCATGGACTCCTTCACCAAGTGGGTAGAAGCGAAAACGATCCCGAACCAGGAAGCCGTAACTGTCGCTGATGTCCTAATGAATCAACTCATCAGTCGTTTTGGAGTGCCATCAGAACTACACTCTGATCAGGGCCGGAACTTCGAGAGTGAAGTGTTTAAGAAGATGAGCAAGAAGTTAGGAATCAAGATAGCAAGAACAACTCCATTGCATCCACAGTCAGATGGCATGGTGGAGCGAATGAACCGAACCATAGAGAGGTATCTCTGCAAAGTCATAGATCAACACCAACAAGACTGGAATGAACATCTCCCTCTCTTCTTGATGGCCTACAGATCTGCAGTACAATCTACAGGACAGACTCCAGCGAAGGTTCTATTTGGAAGAGAAATGAGGCTTCCATGTGACTTGGTCTTCGGATGTAGACCTGGTGAGGACATAGTGGGCTTGATTACGTTACAAATCTGATGAAAAAGATGAACGATATTCACGAATTGATTCGTTCTAATCTGAAAATTGCCAGCGATCGCATGAAAGACCGATACGACATCAGATCTGGGGGTGCAGGATACGCAGAAGGTGACTTGGTGTGGTTGTACAATCCACAAAGGAGAGGAGGTATTTGATCAAAACTACAGAGATCTTGGGAAGGACCTCATACCGTCAATAAGAAGACCAACGCACGGAGCTCCAGCAACATAAATTCCAAGCTTGTATGGAGCTGTATCGAATCCCTAAAATGCCTGAGTGCTAACAACAGAGTCACTTTGCTGTGGGTGCCTGGACACCAGGGGGTGGAGGGTAACAAGAAAGCCGAAATCCTCGCCAAACAGGAAACCGAATCTGTGTTCATAGAACCAGAACCATATTTTGGGGTCACCGCAAGTGCGTCGAAAACAACTATCTCGGGCTGGGCGGAGGGAAAAACACTCACGTACTGGTCTGAATTACCAGGATTAACCCATTCTAAGGCGTTCCTGCCTAAACCATCGGAAAAAATAACCAGGCAGATCCTAGAATGGAGCAGGGGTAACCTGCGAATTCTGACTGGACTGCTTACGGGACACTGTCGTCTAAGATACCACCTGGGAAGGATGGGTCTGAACCAACAAACGGACTGTCGGTTCTGTTGTGTGGAAGATGAAACGGCTGAACACATATTATGTTCATGCTCTAGCTTAGAAAGACTAAGGTTCGACACATTTGGCTTTACCAATTCAGAACCTATCGATTTCAGAGAAATCTCACCCAATTCAACCATGAACTTTGTAAAAAGATGTGGATTGTACGGTGAACTGTAACCTCTAGAAGTGAGCCACAAAAGACCCATCTGGGGTCGCAGTGGAGGGGAGGTATTCGCCCCACTCACATGGAACCTAAGAAGACCAACGATATCATCTACCGCATCAGTGAAGAACCCAGTGGCAAACCAAGAGTCGTTCATTCCAACAGATTAGCACCATTCGAGGAAACACAAGAACAACAAGTTCAAAAAGTATTTACGGAAGAAAAGGAGCTCACATTTGACGAATTCATTGGGACATACAGTGGTTCATCAAGAGCAAGGTTTGGCGTCAACAAGGAAGAGCACCGCGACCTTTTTACTACTCCTATAGTATACGCACTAGCTCACTGCGTGGCCAAAGATCTCCAGATGTCTCAAGGAATAGCCAACCAGCTCATGAGGAAATTCGGGAAGTTAGAGGAGCTTCATCAATATATAATTTTTAATTTTTATTATAATTTAACAAAAGTTATTTCCGATTATCTAGCGTAAAGCATCGAGAAAGTCGAGCACGGTACATAAATACTAAATTTCATGTGATATCTAATTCTAAATTGTGAGAGAAGTATTCGTCTAAATGATAATAAACATTCTCATGCAAAATTATTTTCAACCTTGCTTTGAATCGCAAATTATTTAAAGATTTCAAACTGGAGGGTAAGTGGTTATAGACTTTGATTCCTGAATACAGTGGTCCATTCCTGGATCTGTTGTAGTTATAATTTGGCAAAATATAATCTTGATTTCTAGTTGGATATGTATGTTTGTTTGATGGCCGTGTCAGTGTTGCTCGCTTTTTGTGTATTAACACACTTATTTTAAATATATAGGTGTTCGTTAAGGTAAATATCTTGTGGTCTCTGAAAAGGATTCTGCAAGAGTCTCTATAATTTAAACCAAATAATACTCGAATGGCTTTCTTTTGTATTACAAACACCTCTGCTGCGTATATAGATGTACCCCAAAATTCTATACCATATTGCATGATACTGTGAAAATAAGCAAAGTATACTAATTATGTGGTCGAGAGGTTGGTATTTCTCTTAATGGTACGTAAAGCAAAAATTGATCTACTCAATTCAGACTGAAGTGCAGAGGAATGTTCCAGCCAGTTAAACTTGCAATCTATGTTTATTCCTAGGAATTTAGTTGAATTCACAGAATCAATAGAGTTTTGATCGAGGTGAATAGTGATATCATCCATATCTTTGTAAAGGCTGAATAGTATATTATTCGATTTAGAATAGTTGAGAGACAATTTATTAGCTAGAAACCAGTCTGATACTCCCTCCATTATCCCTACTGACGAAGTAGTGAGCTGGTCCGAATTTTTTCCCGTAACTAGTATACTAGTGTCATCAGCAAACAGTGTGAAGGTAACTGTAGGAAAGTTACAAACTATGTCATTCACATAGATCAGAAATAGTGTAGGGCCCAACACTGAACCTTGTGGCACTCCTGCCTGTATATGAGTATATTCTGAATCTTGATATGATACGTTTCCTGATATTTCATATTTCACTCTGACACACATCATTCGCCGTGATAGATATGATTTGAACCAATCTTTAGCAAGACCTCTGATTCCATCATAGTAGTCTAGTTTATTTAGAAGTATATTATGACTAACGCAATCAAATGCCTTAGAGAGATCGCAAAATATTCCAAGAGGATACTGTTTTGATTCTAAAATTTCATTAATTTTTTCTATCATTTGAAAAGTAGCATCCGTAGTATTCATGTTTTTCCTGAATCCGAATTGTGAATCTGTGAGAATTTTTTGTGTGCTTTGATTATGATGTTATTCTTCTGTTGACAATCCATTCCAGTAATTTTGGAAAATTTGAAAGCAGTGAGATGCCGCGGTAATTATTTGTATCTGTCTTATCTCATTTTTTGAAGAGCGGGATGATGATAGATTTTTTGTATGAATCCGGAAATATACCAGTTGAGATTGAGAGGTTGAACAAATAGGCAAGTGGTTCCTTTAGAGCATCACTATGTCTTTTTATCAGTGTCATTGGTATGTTGTCTAGTCCAGTGGAATACTTAGGTTTTTGAGCAGTTATACTCTCTAGAATGTCGCTCTCAATTAGCGGAGAGAAAAAGAATGAGTTTATATTATTGAAATGAAAATTGTGCAGGTATTCCTTACTAGAAGAACGACTATTAGTATTGGGGGTAGCTTTCTGACTTATCTGCTTGAACTGATCTTTGAATTCTTCTGCGATTTCTGTAGGTTCTATTAACAAATCCCCATATTCATTTCTCAAACTGATATTTTCAATTTTTTTCTGTTTTCCGGTGAAATACGATACCATATTCCAAGTGGATTTTATTTTATCTGAAGATTGTTTTATTTGTTTTTCATAATTCAGGTTTTTTGATGTTTTTATGATTTTATTTAGGATTTGACAGTATTTTCGTATGTAATTGAGGATATTAGAGTTTGTAGTATATTGTTTCAAGTATAATAGAAATCTTTTATTCTTGCAAGATTGTCGTATTCCTTTTGTGATCCATTCCTTGAAACTCGTTTTTTTAGAAATATTTTGTTTCCTCAATGGAAACGACTTCTCAAAATAAAGACTAGCCACCTTTATGAAATAATCGAATGCATCATTCGTACTTTCGATAGTATATAGCTGTGACCAATCCATATTTTGCAAATGTTGTTCAACAGGGTCCCTCCGTCGAGCACTAGAAATAGAAGATATCAGCCTTGAAGGAAAAAGGTATCTGTTTTATCTCGTAACGAAAGGAAGATCTTCTGATAGACCCACTTACACGGACCTCTGGAAGACACTAGTCGACTCAAGAAGCACTATACTCGAGAAGGACATACAGAAGATAGCTGTTCCAAAGCTGGCGTGTGGTCTGGATGGCTTGAATTGGAGAGTTGTAAGAAACATGCTGGAGGTTGTATTTAGATTCACCGGAGTTGAAATTCTGGTATGCTGCTAGAATACCAAAAGAACTTCAAGAAATAAGATAGTGCCATGTAATTTCTACCATACTGAAACCAGTTGTCCCTATCTTTATAACGATCAGAGTGCATTCCAGGAGGAATGCGTTTTGAGGAGAGGCTGGTTTAATGAAATTTTCCTAAAAGGGGCTCTAAAAACATCTTCAGGAAGACAGGAGTACAATGATCATTATGTAACACGCATCCCAGATATTTCTTCAACATCCCAATGATTCTTACCTCTACCAGCATATTTCCGAACACTCAATGTATGCCGCGGTGACAAATAACGTGACAGGAGATTCTGGAATGTTCTGGAAACAATCGATGGAACAATTAGAGAGAGGGGTGTTGTTCTAAGAGGCTTCTAGAACAAAAAGAAGGGTACAGAAGATCATTCGAGAACGTTCGATAAGCAAAGCCTATCAGGGGAACTCATATATAAGACGGCCGAACAACTGCAATCAGTCAGTCAAGCAGCGAGTGTCAGAGAGACAGTCATATACCGCGTGATATAAATCGTTCCACATTAATAGTAGTTATAATTTTGATATGAATTAGTGTTTCTTCAGTTCAAATAAATCAGTTCCAAAATAAATAGTGTCGTGCTCACTTCTGCATCCGAATACCGTAATACTTTTGGATATTGAGAGACTCGATAATGTCATTTTAGAGATAATGCCTCCCAGAGAATACGATGTTGGAAGGTGTTCCCTCTATTTATTCAGAAGAATCAGAACGAAGTAGGTAGGTATATCGGTCTCATTTCAACTCACTTCGTGTTTTCCATTAACATAATCTGAATTTTATAATAGATGACAGAAAGTTGTTCAATATCTCAATATCTCCATATAAATCATGAAGTATAACAGTGAAAATTAGATTATATGCTATTCAGATCCATGACTGATCACTTCAGTACTATTTCAAATATGTGCACTTGCAGATATAATAATAGCGGGGTGGTTAGATAATATAATATGTTAGGTAAAAAAGGCTATGGAAAAAATAAAATAATTTGCTCGCTTCGCCCCTAACAATAATTTCAGGTAAGTGACCTATAATTCACTGTTCTTTTTACACACTTTTGCCACTTCTGCCTCTCAATATCACTAGCGTTCTTTTCAAAGGTCGATGAACAGGAATCTACAATATTCATTTCAACTTCCCTGCACGAGATAGAACTATTGTTTTTGTTCTCGGCGTCAGTTCATCACAAGTACAGGTGCCATTAGTGAGCAACATATCAGCTGGATTTTCAACAAAAAAGAGTTTACGTTCTTTCAGAGTCTCATTTCAGTGTGTGCAATGGATAATTTGAGGTTGGTAACTAATGAGTATTATGATTATTTATCGAGTGTAAACAATCTGACCGTTATTCCTCATGATAGTCTAGTGATAATATTATGACATGGAACTATTTAAATAAATTCTGAACAGCCTATGCTACTTTTCATGTTACCGCTCTTTTGAAAGGACGATAGTAACATGAACTACTAATTGTAAGAATAGGATATATTGTTCTTACTGTTTTTATTACGATCCCAATCAATAATAAATAAAATTATCATTACCATCAACAAATTATCCATTTTAGTTATTGAAAGAAGCCTTTGAAGTTGCATAAACTTTTGAAAGAAGTTGATAATATTAAATTAGGAGAAGATTATCACACTCCTCTTGATGTAACTATTTTTCCTCCGGAAAATACGAACGAAGATCATACCGACGAGGATTCCGGAGACGAGGACTTGATTGACTTGAACAGTCTTCCTGGAAGCCAATTGCGGGCACCTGTGGAAATCATTCAACGATCCAGATGAAAATTCTATTCTAGAGGTAGATCCCGAAGTAGACATACCTCTATCAATATCATGTGAAAAATCAACAAATGTGTCATGGCGCAGAATGGAAATGATAGAAAGTGACACTTCAGTTGTGAAATCTTACATCTGGAAGGATATTTATCCTCTGAAAGATTTTCCTGAATTTGCTGCATCATCAGAAACACAAAGGAATGGTTCGCATCTGGAAAATTTAAACTTTTTTTTCGATGAAGTTGTTCTGAATCTCATTCATCACTACACCAATAACTGTTGTAGGCACAACAATGGAATCGCAGATATAGCAGTAGATGAAATCCAGTGTTTCATAGGCATTTTGATGGTTAGTGGCTATGTCAAATTGCCAAAATGGTACATGTATTGGGAAACAGCAGATGATTGTCATAATAATATAATTCGTTCGGCACTTATTTGTGACCTTTCCACATATATCATAAAAAATATTCACTGCTGTGATCATAATGTACTGGATGCTGATAATAAGTTTGCATAAAAAATTTCATCCGTGGAAAAAATGGTACTTTCCCATCATTTGCCATTGCATTGATATTGCTGTCCAGAATGCTTGGCAGCTTCATCGACTCCAAGGAGGAAAAATTGATCAACTCATGTTCAGAAGGGCCATTGTAACAAATATCTTGGAATCACATAGGAGACCAAGTAAACGAGGACGATCAAGGCTATCTAAATGCTCATGCCTATTCTCGATATGATCGGATTGACCATATTGTCATTTATCAGGACAAACGAACGAGATGTGCTCATTGTCATGAGGAAGTTCGATTCAGATGTCAAAAATATGACATTGACTTGCATCCTAAGGGGTGTTTCGGAGCTTATTATAGTCAATAAGTATACAGTCTGTCCAAGATAAGGTTGAACAGCATGGGGATCTCGAAAACGGTAAGAGATACGAAATCGGTTAAATAGGAAAAAAGTTGCGCATTCGGAGGCTCATATCAAGAGCCTTCGAAAATTTCAAAAATTATTTTTAGTTTTTGAGTTATATCGAAAAAAGTGAATTTTTGGAATTTCTATTTTATTTTTTTTCTCCGTTATTGTTAGAGATACAGCAAAACTGAGAATACTTTTTCATAGCAACTTTTGATGACGGTCAACGTGGTGATACCGATTTTTTCATGCAAAGTTTCGTATTCGTGGAACCATCATCAACTTTTGTTTTTTAAATACAGTCCTGATAATTTTTTCACAGATTCTAAAAGGTTTTTTTATTCTGTATTCAACCATGTATTATACAAGGTGGTTCATTTGTGTTTCGACCTATTTCCATCCATCATCAATGTTTTTTCGAAACTCGAAAGGAAAAATGCCATCAGTTCCACTTATTTTGAAGGAAAATTAGTCAACACACTAATACCTCATCAACTGGTTTCAATCAACAACCCATTTCATTTTGCGGAAACAAAAATTCCATCCATACAAATTCAGAATATGTCAAGCGCTAAAACCAGGAGATGACGAAAGGCGCAAGACATCCTGTGAGTGGTATACCAGGAAATGTTAAAATTTTGCAGATTTCTTTCGAACAATCATCTGGACTGATGAGAGCATGGTCACTAATCATGGTAGCTTCGATAGAAAAAATACACATTATTGTTCACGAGAAAATGAACATTTATACATTACAGCGAGACACCAACACCGTTTCGGCTTTAATATGTGGGTTGCAATATTTGGTACACGAATTATTGTTCCTTCTATTTACCATGAAACACAGACTTCCGAACGTTATAGAAATTCGCTTGAGAATCATCTTGAGGAAGCTCTGGATGATTTACCGATTGCGGAAGTTCAGAACTCTGTTGGTTTCAACAAGATGGCGCTCCGGTACATAATTCCAGAGAAGTCCGTGCGTTTTTATCCCTTGGCCGGCGCGGTCGCCTGATTTAACACAGCTGGATTTTTCTTAGGGGATATATCGAACTTTGTATACGCAAATAACTTTGAGGATGAAGAAGAACTAAGGGACAGTGTCTTCGAAGCATTCAATAGAATAACCCCAGAAATGCTTAGCAATGTCTTAGAAACAACTGTGAGAAGAGGATATCTTTGTTCAGAAAATAATGGTTATCATTTTGAACATTTGTTATGAATGTCTCTGTAGGTATTGTCAAAGTTAAGTTGTTAAAGTAATTCGTGTAAGAATTCATCAACAATTTTAAACGCTGCATTGATCGAATGATGTAGTGAAATATTTTTTATTCACTTTTCAGTATTGAATAACTAATCCATCAAGTTTGACACTAAATGATAAGAAATAAGTGAAACTGATGGCTTTTTTTCTTTTGGAAGTTCGAAAAAACATTGATGATGGATAGAAATAGGTCGAAACACATTCGAATCACCTTGTATAGTACATTGTTAAATTCAGAATAAAAAAACCTTTCAGAATCTGTGAAGAAATTATCAGGCCCGTATTCAAAAAACAAAAGTTGATGATGGTTCCACGAATACGAAACGTCGCATAAAAAATTCGGTATCACCACGTTAAACCTCATCAAAAGTTGCAATGAAAAAGTATTTTCAGTTTTTCTGTATCTCTGATAATAACGGAGAAAAAAAAATAAAATAGAAATTCCAAAAATTCACTTTTTTCGATATAACTCAAAAACTAAAAATAATTTTCAAAATTTTCGAAGGCTCTTGATATGAGCCTCCGAATGCGCAACTTTTTCCCCATTCAAGCGACTTCGTATCTCCTACCGTTTCCGAGATCCCCATGCTGTTCAACCTTATCTTGGACAGACTGTATACTCATCATTATACGATTCTTGGAATGTTTCATATGTAAAGATATAAATAAGAAAATCTAATATTGGTAGCCTACATTATCAGCGACATTTCGAAAGGACTCAAGATCTTCTGAAATTTTTGTGATTGAAATCAGGAATGAGAATAATATTTGACCAACTATGATCATTATGAAGTTTAAGTTAACGTTTTCATAAAAAAAACAAAGGAAAATTCGAAATAAAATCCGTGATGTCTGGGTTTTATCGAGTAGAATATTATCTCAATTAACTCACTGAATATCCTCCTCCTCCTCCATGGCCACCATATCCCATATTAGCAAGCATTTCTGGAGAGAAGCGGTTGAATAGTGCTCCCCATGCGCTGACGTTACCAATCACACAAATCGCTAAAACAACTACTGCCGATTTCATCTTGATCTGAAATGAAAAATAAATATCATATTATTGCAACTAATTTCTAGTATCTTGATAAAAGGTGCCATCTGCTACTCAGTTCAGGGCTTCACCATTCTTGAACATATACATACTACATATACGTGAACATTATGTAGAACGAAACAAAAGAATCAATACATAATGGTTCCTTCTCAAACAAATAATTTCGTTTTGAAATCGATTGATATTGGAGTCGGTCATCGGTGTTGCAGTGACAGCATGGTTGAGGTATTATATACCTACTAGTGGATATCACTGGACATGTTCTCCATGGAACAACGGGTAAAAGTTTCTGGATTTTTTCTGCAATTGCAACCAATCGACATCAAAATAACCTGTGATGCGATCAACCTGGCCGACCAGTGAATCAGTCACTGATCCCCTTAGATATCTACTGAATCAACAGTATTTACTAACACAATCATATACTAAGCACTCCAATTATTTTTTTTTTATCTAGTGCTAACTTATTCCGCGCACGAGCTGAAAACAAATTTCACGTGAAAAAGTATTGTTCTGAGATAGGAAATATGTTAAGTACAATGAAACAATGGTGTTGAACTGGCTGAAGAAGCCTTGATCATAGTCAAAGATTCTGAAATAAATGATTTCTCAAAATTCTGCTTGGATGAAATCCCTAAATCCCATATAGTTTTCATGCAGTGCACGGAATTTGAGTTTGGCATACTATTTAACTTCGGACACTGCGCAAGTTGTGATATAGTAACTTAGAAAAATGAAAAAAGTGTCGCGTCGCATATTGTTATCACTTCGCGGACCTAACCATTTTATGACGATTATAATAAAACATGTTGCAAACTAAAAATGCATCAAAAAATGAGACAATGCTGACATAGAATCAAAACTCAAAGACTTTCCCAATAGCTAGGATGTTTGCATTGCAGTTATGTTCGCAGCGAACTGCACTGCAGATTCTCACGGAAATGTGCCGCCAGATATTCAACCCGTTGTGAGTTGGATGCCCAAAATCGTCTTTCATCAACGGACTGTCTGACGCATTTTTTTCGGTCTCAAAAAGAATGAGGCTTACGGTCCTGATGGAATTTCACCTATTATTCTCGAAAAGTGAGCACTAGAATTGACATCGATTCTGTGCTAGTTCTCACCATCTTGTATTTTTACGTCTTGCTGAAAAATAGCTGAAGTCCAACTCGAAAGATAAAACAAAAGCCGGCTCAAGAACTATGAGCTAATTGCCCTCTTATCAGTCATCTCCAAAGTGATGGAGAAAACCATCAACATTGAGCTGATCAAATATCTGGAGAGCTCAGAAATCATCGATGAAAGACATCATGGCTTCTGGCACCGAAGTTCAACTGTCTATTCACTTGACTACATCACCCAATATTGGAAAGCTTGATTAGAAAAACGAGGAAAAGCTCTAGCTATGCCTTTGGAATCGACCGTGTTTGGCTCCAAATACTCCTTCACAAACTACTTTCATACACGGCTTCTCAGCCCAGCTTTGATATTTTTCATCGAGTTTCGTTTCAGGCAGATCGCTCCATAAGATGCTGAAGGGAATATCGTCTGATTCTATTGCCATCAACTCTGGCGTTCCACAACGATCAAGTTTGGCACCAACATTGGTCCTACCTCAAATCGATGATCTAATTGGAGCAATCACTTGCTCTATCCACAGCTTTGCAGGCGATATTACTCCTAATACTGTTTTTGAATTGACTTGGCCGTTACTCGATGGAAATCCATGGCAAATGTGAAAACTTCACGAACGATAAGATTTCCACAAGATTTTCAATCCCACCACATGTTCCGCTGACAGAGTAGCTCCATCAGGTAAGATACAATATACTTAACTGATTTCGGATTGCCTATCTTTTATATATCCTTTTTTTCCAACCTGAAGAATAAGAATAACCTGTGGACAGGTTTTAATAACCTTCATTTTCGAAAAATACGCAGAATATCTACATTGAAATACTGTGTACCGGTTCAACTCGAGAGGGGTGATAGCAAATACATATCATTATCTACTAGGGAAATTAATTCAGGAGTGGTGAACTGTTGAAGTCTAGTCGATCGTTAAGAAAAATGTTAGAATTTTTGAGTTTGTTGATTTCTAATGATTCAGAATTATTGAATATTATTCCTGCATTTTCTACGAGTAGAATTTTGAGATTATCTTCAAAACTATGGTTTCCTTCTAATATATGGTTGGCATATGTTGAATTTGTTCCCTCTTTTGAAAAATTCATCTTATGTTCATGAATGCGCTGATTGAAGATATACCTTAGGACAAGATCACCAGTTGAGTTTGTATATACGCCTGATTTTTCGAATTCAGAAGTTTCTCCTTCATTATTTTTTATTCACCTTCCCAACGTGTTATTTGTTCTCAAAGCTACTCTTAAATCTTGTTTCTGTAGAAATGAAACTAATTTTTCAGTTGATGATCCGAAATAGGTTAAAGTTTCATAATTTTGATTATTATATCTGATGGTAGGATGAACTTCTCGAATAGCTCCATTATGAAGTTTTTCAAAAAAAAAATACTGTCTATCCAATTAACGTTGTATCCGTTGTTGACTGCAATCTGTTCTATGATATTGGGGTCTGCAATAAAATTTACTTCCTAGAGAAAGGCATTCACGTGCTTCTGTATCATACTATTCGTTATATGATGCAATTTCATGTTGATGAGGGTGTGTTGAATTATTATCAATAGTGAGGGAAGGTTAATGCAAAATCGAATTTTTCACTGTTGAACTTGTTTTCTCAGTAGACAATGATATGTTTTCGCTATGAACCCTTTCAAGTTGATCTGTTATGCCGTATTTTAATGTAGATATTGTGCCTATTTCTCGAAAATGAGGCTTAATCGAACCTGTCCACAGGTAATTCTGATCTTATAGGTTGGGAAAGTAGGATAAATAAAAGTTAGGCAAGCCAAAGTTAGTTTAGTTCATTGTTTCAGTATTTCACCTGATGGAAAAACTGTGTTACCAAAACATGTCGTGTGATTGATAATTTTGTAGAAATTTTATCATTTGTGAGGATATAACATTTCTTTATACTGATTTCCCTTTCTAGAATTTTCATGTCTTTCCAGAAGACCAGAAGAACTTATGCTGACAACAAATTTTCATTGTTCGATTGATAGATCGATATCTCCTCCCTTATTCTACTGCCGTTACACCATTAAAAACTGAACGGGATGTCTGGCAGGTTCTCAGTGGTGGAGGCGGTCGTGGTATGGCCATAAACAACACCAAATCAACATACACTCACCATATACATATATCAGAACAAAATCAGAATCCTGATGATAATTTTTAAGTTCGAAATATTGAAAAACTTGATGATTTGGGATAATTTAGTTTAAGTGAGTTTTTCATATCGATAGAAGGATATTCCATTGTACGTGTATTATATTGAATTACATTGTGTGATAAGTTTTTGACATATGAAATCATTGTGGGTCTCTTGTGACGAATCATACAGATTCAATAATTGAGAATCAAATTAGCATTAATAAAAAATCGAATATGGAATTATGAATTGGTTGAGGCAATCGAAAGTTGTATTGCGTATACTCAATTAGAACTTTGAACGGTCATTCTTTATTCCACTTTCCGAGTGTTGGTTGAGCAATTCAGAACAGATCCTGAAATATTTTCAGAGCAGGTGGTATGAATCGGGTAAAAAACATGTAACCTCATTTATCGAGTAGGAGATGATATTCAAATTGAGAATTCCACGCAGCAGAGGCAAGGGCTCATTATTATCCTTGATATATGATTGTCCTCCGAGAATTTCTCTGGAAACAAAACCCGCATCTTCTGTTTCTGGTAAGAACCGATTTACATTTTTCAGGTGTTCTGCGTCGCTTTATCGATTCGTATAAAATAATACCAATTTTACCTTCAGGCGATAGTAATTCCAGTATTCTGCGTAGAAATCTCATTTGAAATTGAACCTCAGAATTGTTTGAATCTTTCAGATGTTACAGCTCCATTGAGATTTTCCTCTTCAGTTTTTGAGAAATGAATTAAGTTGTCACTGAACTACCGGTATTACAGGAACAGATTACAGAAACACAAGATCAGAGGAACCATTGTTGAAATTTTCATCTCATTATCTCAACATCGATCAGGTGTAGACAAGATCGTATCTCATTTCTTCTTGTGATAAGAATATCGAGTTCGGTCCTTATCAATATTCATGATGAGGATTTTTTCCATCCAATTCAAATACGGAAAGTTGATGAATATTCAGTATTTACTTCTTTCTCATTAACTGAGTGAGTTTTAATCTTCTCCTGAAAATGCTAACATAGCGAAACACGTGTCGAGGCGTTTAAAAAATCGGTTCGGTTAGTGGTTCCAGTCTTCGATATATGATATACAGGGTGTTTTAAAGGTAAAGGAAAATATGTCAATGGTAGATAGGGCCCCGCTATGCGCTCGTGTGGTTTCCAAGCAACACAATTTGTTTCTCAAAATCGAAGGAATTTGTGTTTCGATAATCATCAATACACTTGTTGTATTACAAGCGATAATCAGAAGTTGTCATACTTCTGATTATTCTAATAAAATATCTCGAGATGAAGTAATCAACAATTACCAATGGTTCTCTGAATTAGAGATCTTGGATTGAATGTTGAAGACATTCGACTGTATTTCTACACATCAAGAGCTTCAATATATGTACAAGGCAACCCGTCGTCAAGATCAAACAGGAGATCATAATTATCGTCACGGTGGTGGACGACAAGGAAAACATCTGCGAGAAATGATAACTTCTTATTTACTTCGGTACGTCGTCTTCGAACACAGACTGCTGGACAACTGAACTAGATACTGAGAAATGGAACAGGAAATGTTGTCTCATATGAGACAATTATCAGAAGGAGGCTTCATGATCGCAATCTGAGAGCCAGAAGAAGGGTATCTTGTACTCTGTTGAAGCTGAACCATATGATAGCTCGAAGACTTTGGGCCAAGAACCATTTGAACTAGAAAATAGCTGACTGGAGGAAATGTTTATTTGTTGATGACTAGGTATAATATGTTCAGATCAGATGGAAGGATTTCAATATGCCAAGAATGTAATGAGAGGTTTCTGGAGGAAAATATTGAGGCGTGGGTGGCATTTGGGGGTGAGTATGTTACGATATGGGGCGGTTTAATGATGAACCATCGCAACACGTTGGTTATTTTGAAGGAAAGTATGAATGCTGTTCGATACCGTGACATGTGCATAATAGATGTTGTTATACCAGCACATCGTGCTAGAATTGTCACCGAAGTTCTGAGACAACATAACATTGAAAGAATGGACTGATCACCCGTGTCTCCAGACATGAACATGATAGAACATGTATGGGCTAGGTTAAAACTATGTTTGAAGAGAAGAGGAGGTATAATGATGAATGTTCAGCAATTGGAAGATGCGATAGTGGAAGAATGGGCAGCTGTTCCTTAAGATTTCATTGATGGCTTGATTAGCAGTATGCCGAGAAGAGTTAGGGCTGTCGCAGCGGCCAGGGGTGGTGTAACAAAATATTGAAAAGTGACATCAAAACTTCAGTTGTTGATTTTTCTTTAATAAAAAAATATTGTGTTACATAATATCTGTATCCCCTTCGTGGTATGTTCATCAATCTTTATTATTTTTTATCCTCTGAAAAATACATCCTAATGAGCTTTGACGGGCTTTGACTATTATCTCAGTCACAATTATGCAGATCGATCTTATAATCTACATAATATTGTATTTATAGCCAGAAACATCCAACATTATTGTTGCTTTGAGATGATGATGATGATGAGAAATTTCACATTTCTGAAGGAAACAAAATTCCACTATACTACTGAAGCAACAATAAAAAACACAATTTCATTCATGAAATAATCATCACATTCATTTTATTCCCCCCTACGAACTTACAGTTTGTCTTGGCACGAGTATGTCGCATATATCGCTAACGCTAAACTGAGATTTTTCTTCCGCGCCAAGAAGGTACCTACCTGACACCGTAGCGGCTGTTGACTCTTCACAAAGCTCAAATAAGACCATCTCTAGGGGTCGGCTCCGAAACATTCCCTCAATTCACTGAAGTCGGTTCGACTGGCTGAATTATCACACCCTTATTCAGTCAGAATTCAAACACCTAGGACATGGTGTTACAATGATTTTTTTCTGTAGCACACCGCAGCGGCTGTTGACTCTTCACAAAGCTCAAATAAGACCATCTCTGGGGGTCGGCTCCGAAACATTCCCTTAATTTAGTGAAGTCGGTTCGACTGGCTTAATTATCACACCCTTATTCAGGCAGAATTCAAACGCCTAGAACATGGTGTTACAATGATTTTTTTTCTGTAGCGCATCGTCACTTTAGAATTCATCTCCTTTCCCCAGAAAATCACAATTTGACGTATGTCAAGATAGATGTTTTGTCATCCAGTGCTCGCAGTGCCCCTGTGGCATCATAGGTCCATTCTTTCGGGAACACTTGATCATAAAAACGATACCCAGACAATATGAGACTATATCGAGGGGTTAACCAATGAATTTAAAATATTCAAACAATTCGAAAAACCATATGTTGTTCACAATGGCATATCTCGAAACATTCTCTATGGATCTCGATGAATCTGAAACCTTTTCGAGAAAACACATCAGGCTTCATGTTTTTGTAGTCAGAAAAGAATTTGAAAAGTTATCCTACTTATGGGGCGACCTCAAATTTTTCTAAAATTATCACACTTCCAGATATCATCCTGAAGGTCATGATTCCAAAAAGGTCGAGAAACGTTAGAGAACTTTAAAATACCCAATCGACTGAGCAATCCAAATCGCAAAAATATTCGAAAATCGGTTGATCCCATATCCCATCCAAAGTTATTTCGATTCGAAAACAAACAGAATATTCGCTCGTCTCACTTCGAGGAAGTTAATGGATTTTCATGAAAATAACGTCAATATGAATCCAATATCCAGCCAAGATTCGTGCTACTGGATGCGAGGTGGATGATTTTTTCAACTCCTTCGACAAAAAATTCCACAGCTTCGCCGTTCTGTTGACAAACGAGTTTTGGTAAAATGTTGTTCGACATAGTTCAAGTTTGGGTATGAGATGATGTGCTGACTGGGAGTGTCGAATTCATCTGACTAGTATCGCTAATGGTGAAAAGATTTATTCCTGAAGAACATTTCCCGTGAAAGTATTCAAAGAAAGCAGAAGTTTGCCGACTTTTGTCTAATATGTTGCAATGATACAAAAGTAGTCGTGAGGGAGCCATCACTCCAGAAGAATGGCTCTCCTCTGGATGGGATATGAGAGCATCAGCGTATGTTTTGGTGAAGAGTTGTTGAGGTGTTGAGTAGATTTTATCATGCAATAAAAATCCGAGTTTTTGTAAAGCAGCTTCCGAGATGAATCTAATATGATTTTTCCACGGGAGAGTACTGCTGATGGTGTTACCGACCAAAGATTCAATGAACTTGGTGGAAATAATGGAGAGAGACATTGATATTTGAGGCATACAGGGTTCCGCCTCTCTAAGGAAGAAATGAGCATGGGTTTAAGTGACAAGGAATTCAACTAGGTTGTTGGTTTCCGATGCTCAAATCAAGGCAAGATCTACATGGACATCGTTGACCTGCCTCCGTCGTGAATTCGTGGATTCCTTGAAAAAAAAATTTATTTCTAGAAGATGACGCGAAATGGGGTAACTATTATTTGCAAAGTTGTGGATAGGGCAAGTGGTAACTACCAACAGATCATCGATATGAAGTTGAAACAATGTTGGACCCAAACTTGATTATTGTGGAACGCCGCAATTGATGGCTATTGACATGGAATCATCTGCCTGAATGAAAACTCTGGAAAAGATGGCATAGCTGGCATAGCATAATGATAATAGTTTGTGGATGAGTAGGTACTTGATGCCAAACAGGGTCGAATGCTCTTGATATATCTAATGCCACCTAGAGATTCCCCATGTCTTTCTAATTAAGCTTGCCATATATGGATGACGTAGGTAAGTAAATCTCCATTTCATCTCAGATTGAAAATGTCATATTGTCTATCATCAATGATTCTCGAGCTCTCCAGATATTTGATGAGCTTAATGTTCATGGTTTTGTTTATCACTCACAATATAACTCAAGAGAGCAATAGGCCGATAATTACTAGGCTGATTTTTGTTTTATTTTTGGGGAGTGAGTGAACTCTTTATGTTTCCCTACAGATTGAAAAATACTCGACTTGTAGAAGATATTGAATACCTTGCAGATAATCGATGTCATTTCAGATGCACACTTTCCGGGAATAATGCGCCTAATAGTGGACGGAAGATATTTCGGGCAACATATGGTCCTTATTGTATGTAGTAACCTGCAACATTGCAGCTCTCGATATCGTCTTGAGCTGCGAACGTTGTGCATCATCAAAAGTAACGACAAAATCTTTATTCAGTAAATATTGCGTCCTATCCCAGTCCATCATCAGTAAAATCTGTGATTTTGTACTAATTTCGAAGAATATTCGATATAATCTGGTCAATTTCTATGTAGTGAATTCAATCCGAGATTTTAGAATGTGCATTCCACCTAATGCCAACCAATAATATGCTTTCACCATCTTGAAACAAACATTGTAATATCGCAGATGTCTTGGTTGGACGCTGTCAGCGCTCTTATTGCAGGAGTTATTAAGAATGCTATCATCGTCTATGTGCGACATGTTTTCCGAAGACGACTGTACATGGAAAAAACTACCATTTCAGGTATTTTGGGGCATGGCAAATGAATACAAAAATATCTCTTGGGATTGATTGCTTCTATAGATTCACGAGGCATTTTTCATTCATGTTCAAATGTTCAAAGCTCAAATTAAAAATCAATGATCCAGACTTGATTATTCCTTTGACTCTTGGCACACAGCACCTTTGTATCGAATTCACCAAAGCCATTAATATTCATGGAAGTTCACCATGCAAACTAATTTAAACTCGACGTTTACTGCGAAATTTATATACAATAGATTGCAATCGAGGTTCCTCGACTTTGTAACTTATTTGTCATATACACCTAGTACATACATCACCCATATTTTCAGAGTCTGTTGATGAATAGTCTACTTGAATATTTCTGTAATTCAATACAGAGTATTTCCTAACAACGGTACGAGACTTCATCGGGTGATTAAGTTCGTTAAAGTTCTGTGCGGCAGTTGACAGACACCTTGTATATTCGAACATTTTCATTAGGATAGGAAGAGGAGGTAGGTGTTGAAACTTTTGGAGATATATTCTTGGAAATACTTACTTAGGCAATGTTTTTCATAGCTCTCCCGTTCTATAGAGAAACAAGTTTTCATATAGTGCTGTTCGAAATATTTCGAGGTAGACAACGAAAGGATGTGCTGACTGCGCTTTTCGAGTTCGTCTAGCTGGTATTGCTAGTCGTCGAATGATAGCAGAGATTTCTGAAGAACATTTCCAATGAACATATCTATAGAAAAGTGGAAGGCCGCCGACCATTCGACGGCGTTTCAATCATGTCACGGTGTTAGTGAGTGTGGCATCACCCACTAGGCAAATGACTCTTCTCTGGATGAAATTCAAAAGCATCAGAAGTATGTCTGGGTGCATCTGTATTCGTTTATTTGAGTCGATGCATAGATTTCGGGAGTATGTTATTCAATGCCAGGTGATTAGTTGGTTTTTTCCGAAATCTACCATTGTTGTTCATTTTATGAACATTTTGTGGAAATGATTTTGAGCTTTCTGTATTTATTTTACATTTCATTCTACTTTGAGCAATGTGGCTATTTCGTAGTAAAATATGGTGTGTTTTCGATTTTGAATTTCGCTCACTCATTGGTAATTTGATCTAGTCAAAAAACTAAATCACCAACATGCGCAAGTTGTCATGGACATGAATATTGGATGTAATGCGATATTCATATTGAGGGATGAATGAACGCAACACTTAACTTCAGGCAACCACACGAGCGCAAAGCGTGCGTGTGGTTGCCAACCAGCATAGATTGTTTCTCAAGATCCAAGGGATTTGTATTTCGATAATCAGTAGTAATACTATAAGTACTTCAAAATATTCGGGTTATACATCAATAACTTGTTGCATAATTACAAAAAGTGTCAGTTTGACAGTTTAAATATTCTGTTTAACTAGCACAATTTGTAACTATGCAGGATGTTTGAGATGTATATGTTTGAAGATTTTGAAGTTTGAATTGTATTCGATGCGATTATTTTTTTGAGTATAGTTCTGAACGATAGACACAATTTATAAATTCAAGTACATATTTGTGCAGTAAAAATTACAATTATTATAAACAGCTTATTTTTTATTAGTGTTATTTTCAGCGCTGGAAACGTCCACACGTGGCTATTGATGGTTGCTGAAGTGCTGGACATTTCGAAGGTATTACTGGATCCAGAAGTGTGTCTCTCTTTGGTTCCCATCTGAATTATTATATTTTCGTGATGCTCTTAATGCAATTACAGATACGTTTTTATAGAATCACTACTACCATGACCTGTAATTTTAATCAGTTTTTGTACCGATACTCCTGCTTCTGCCAATTGTGGAACGGCAGTAGCGACCGATGAGAATGATTTGAAATCTTTTCATTTGTGATGTCTTAACCGGCAAATTCTGCTGATTTTTTGGTCCATTTGCTGATTTCGTATACCCCAATTGGCATATTTTTGTTCCAGCCAAGGAATTTTTGATTCTTTCAGTTTGGATTCACTGTAAAAAATAATCTGTCTGTTTTGATACTTTTGTTCTTCATCCTTTTCAACATCAACTCATTCAGAAGTCTCAGTGGGCAACGATTCACATTAGTTTGATTGGGTACAAGTCACTCATTATTAGCACAAGTTTTTGCTCCACCCTGTGTTGTTTTTGTAAAAATAGGGTCATATTGTATCCTACCAGTTGGAGAACCATCATTTCCATTTTCTTTTTGGAGATAGTGGATCAAGCCTGACGCTCCTTCATTTCCTCTCCATGCAAGTTGTAGAGACGCAATCGAGAAAAACTTTATCTGTAACCCTTCTTGTTCATTTTCATCCCAAGCTTATATCATTGCTCCATACTCATTGTCTCTGAATGCTGATGTACTGACCTTCCTCTCATCCGGTAAGAATTGGAACTTCTCCTCGAATTTCTCGCTTTTCGTGCCTCCACGAATATTGGACTGGAAAAAGGGTCAATTACTCTATTGGAATCCTTCATATACTTTTTTTGGATTTGTTTTGTCGTAACGCTCCATATGGTTTTCGCAACATTTTCTTTATAATTCTCTCCATCACATTTTCGCATATTGTGATCCCAATCTTTCAAAAACGTTGCTATCATTTCAGTAGGAATCAATTCATTCAGTACGTAGTTTCTCTCACTACAAAACGAAAAGAACTGTTTCCATACTCACTTTTTTGTTTCCACTGTATTATGAGGCTCATTGTTTTGAACACACTCGTGTATCACTTCCAATAGTAAAGCACCGAATTGACTCATTTTTTGACAAGGATTAACAAATTAATAATGAAGTCAAAATTGGAAATCGAAATAATTAGTTACTCTATGTGTAATCACCACGTATAATCGAAATTATACGAGGTAGCCTCACTCAATCGAACGTTCGGATTGGTTTAGAATCATACGAAGAAAATAATCATCAATATACTCGTTGTATTACATACGAGAATATGAATATTGTCGATCTCATATCGTGATATGAGTCTTTAGCATACTTGTATGATAAATATTCATTACAAAAATAAGAATGATTGGAGAGACGATCATTCATTAGTGCAATCAAAATACACTTTCCACCCCGAGCTCTGCGCGAATTTGCCTTGAAAGGATATCGAACAAAACATTATAGAGAAAAAATTAAGACGATGAAGTTATTCAGAAAGCAAACAATTAACATTCGATCAAATAACCCCATGCACCAAAAAACATGGATCCAAGCAGGGAACAACATTTTTAATGAAGTCTATATATAGATTGATCTGGATGGATAGTTTCAGCTCATGTCGCCATTGTAGTAGGAAACCCCGATAATCAAAATAGTTTCTTGAGAAGTGCTGGGAATCATATCTGTAAATCAGATTCCGATGAGTATTTGGACTGTTCGAGTATGTCTAGTTTCAGTCTTTTCACATCGATACAACTTGCACTTCTGATAATGATAACAAAAAAATATGTGAATCGCTACAGGTGTCCATTTTTATGAATCACATAATAATTTGAGGAATCTTAAATTGAATGGATTTGATCTGGAATCCATGATATGTGGGTAATCAAATGGCTATATAGGGTATTTCTAGGTAAACGTGAATTTTTTTCAATTAAACTGAATTTCGAGTCTAGCATAACTCCACATTATACAAAATCTTTCGAAAATTGAACTCTTTTCAAGTAACATCTGGATCGTTTCATAGTTTGTCTAATAATGTGTTACTCAGCTCGGCTTCCGAACAAATCCACATAATTACATTATTACATTACATACATTACATTATTGATTCATTCAATTTCATATTCTGCATCAAAAATGTTCTTCTCAAATTCCACACAAATGCAACAATTCAAAACAATACGTTTGAATCAAACATGATCGATATTATGCATTATCGGAATTAGTGAATATTACAAATTGCATGAATTTGGCAATATTGTGTGAAATTAAAATATGTAGAGAATATTTATTTATAAATAATAAGAAATGTATACCTAGTGAACTGATAATAAATGAAATGAAAAATTTCATCCCAAAAACTTGAGGTCATTTGTAGTTGGATCGGGAGTTGAGTCAACTGTTTGTTTGGATATTATATTATTATTCAAATATAATTCTGATCACCCAGTGTAAATTTACTAGTGATAAGTGTGGAAACCTATAATAGCAAACAAACCTTATCTCAATATATCAATATCAAAATATATTCCAAAAAATCTTTTTTATTCTGGAGATATATTTTCTACATGAACATTCTCAACCACCTAGTACCTTTCTATGCAGATCAATCTGTCATACCCTGTTGAAGAGGCGTTTCGGATCACTATACAATGGTCCATTTTCCATTCGAATTCGGTTGAACCATAGCCGCAAGGGTGCATACATAAAACAGTACCTACCATTACATGAAACATAGTCGTAAACGAAAGTTCAGTATGGTAAACTGTTTCCAACTGTAGGTAATCCAACCTCACAACTAATGCAATGAAACAGTACCTATCACTACCAAAAATTTGGACAACAATTCCAATAAATCCTGAATCTTTCAACGGAGAGAAAAATGAATTGAAATGCCTCCTCACCAAGATATAACGTGACTCCTTGAACAATTATAAAATTCTGAAGAGATTGATTTATAGGGACGGAAGTTGACAGGTGGTTGCATTTTTTGATGTTTACAATATATTTTCAGGAATAAGAATCGATCCTTCAAAGGATTTCTTGAAATATTTATTTCATCATGAAGTTAAGGAATTTCATCATAGGTTTCCACACTGTATATTTTCCTCATCTTTGATGAGTTTGGATGAATTAACACATACATAATTTATTATGTCCTCGATTTTGTTGTTCAATATCCCACTTTTTATAGAGAAATCATGCCTGCTGAACTCTATACAAGAGGCTACAGCGTATAGAAGTTTCTTGGATATCAATTGAGAAAATCACCTGAACGCGGAAGTCACTTGTATCAACCAAGATCCAAAAATATCGCTCCACAGCTTAATTAATAATTCGAATTGAACTCACCCTTTCAAAATCCCAACCGGTCACAAAAACAAGCACCACTCACCTTCCGGACTCTAACAGGGATGATGTTAGCCTAAACTGCAGTTGAGGCCGATCCATACAGTCGTGTAGTTTTATCCTGCAACTTCGTGTAGCGCCGTCAAGGATCGGGTGGGGCCGTCAAAAGGATAATATTACATTACCTTGCGTAGGAAGGTGTAGAGACATATTATGGTTAGTCCTGGAGATACGGACGGAAATGAGGTTGCAACTGTCCACATACCTACTAGAAATATTTAGTCAATGAAACGAAAAGATTTATAGAATTCTTCATTCCCATAAATGGATAGGAAGCTGCTTCTCAATGATACGAGTCTCAGCAGATGGATCAACCTCACCCACACACAATTCAAAAGAATTATAATTCGCATGAATGGATTGAGTATGTGTCAAATGTAATCTGTTACTGAACAGTATGATTTTTACCCCAATAGTCGGCAGATCCAACTCTTTCTATACTTAACAGTTATCTTATTTATATTATGCACGATCGGGCGTGAAGTGGCACTTTACCGCCCGGTTATCTTTCATCACAGTCGTTGGGTTCGGATAGTTGGGTTCGGGATACCGGAGAGTAACGATTCAAATATTGAGCGTTTGAGAACTGTGCTTGTGAATTCGAATAATATGTTAATCACAATCACTCTAGAAAAGAATATTCAAGGTCAATCAAGAGAGTATGATTCTATATACGCTAAATACGAATCCGGTTTCATGAATATTTGGATTATTTGTTTTTATCTTTTTATGAAAACTATGCGGTTTCACTAAACATCTAGAATTGTCATTTCCTGATTTTTTGTTTATATCAAAACTATTTATTCTAAATGGACAATCGATGATATTTCAGTACGAAGGTTTTACTGATGGAACAATTCTTTACTTCTTCTATGCCTGGGCGTCTCTGATACGTCCTACATCAGACGTATTCAAGACGTCCATTCTTGGAGACGTGCAAATACAGACGTCTCAAAGACGTTCATTGTAAATTCATCATCGAAGATTCAAATCCAATGTTCTCTCTAAAAATGTCAGCAAAAACCTCTCTTTTCAAATCAAAATCCAATATATTGCGTTCCCACATACATTGTGAGTTGACTGATCAAATATCGCTAAACTATGATTTTTGAGACGTCTGTTTCTAGAGGACGTCTTCAAGACGTCCATTTTATGTCTGTGGACGTTCAGTCAATATACGAACAGAACATGGACGTCTCTAAGATGTCCGGTGCTGTGTGGGTAATGAAGAATCACCATTCGAAAATGGATGTCCTGTATCATACAGAAATGCTTTTTACGAGATACCTACACGATAGGTATATCGCTGGGCAGTGAAGTAGTCCGCAAGCTGTGAAGTGTCACTTCACGCCTGCCAAACCGGATGGTAAAGTGCCATAGTTCACGCCTAGTCGTGCATTAATATCTATCATGTACAAACAGAAGTGATGTGGCACTTTAGCGTCAGCATACTACTTCATCGTCCGGCAGATGACCAGGCGTTAACGTGAATATTTTTCTCATATCGATAGAAATCTATATTCCGAAAGTACTCCATAATTCAGGACATATGTGTTCTATTTAGGATAAATACCTTGTTTCTCCTATTTTTACATGCTTCCATATCAGAAAAAATCACTAAAAACAGAATTCGAATCCTTTAGGAGTTCAGGATTCCTCACGAATTTGTGAATATAAAGCTGCCTAGTTATTGCCGCCACTCCTCCAATCATTTAAAGAAGTGCTTCAGAAAAATGACAGCGGAGAAAATTACAAGGAAGTACCTGATGATTTTTTTTTGTAATGAAAGCCATGTTGGATGCATGTTGAATGTCAAGAAATCTCAATATTCAACTCAATTCCTAAAACAGTCTTCAAAGCTCAACATAGATGTATGATTGATTGAGATTCATCGTACAGGGCGTGAAAAGAAATTTTGAACTGATAGGAGGTAGGTATTAGATGTTTTTTGTATTGGAGATTATACGTTTCGGGAAATAGTTGATTTGGGAGAGAATTCCAAAGTTTTTTCCGCTTGAAGTTGGAGCCAGTGTGTTCAGTAGGAAACCGAAGACGGAAATCTCAATAAATCCCGGCAAGTATGCCACAATCTTTTGGGCGGAGGTCTTCGCAACTGAATTGCTAGAGAACTGGTGATTAGACCTCTAGTAAACAAGAACATCAGCATTATATCATACAGTCAGGCTGCTCTTCAAGCACTGAGCTCCAGCAAGATGGTTCTCAAGCTTGTATGGAACTATATTGAATTTCTAGCATGCCTGGTTGCTAACAACAGAGTCACTTTGCTGTGGGTGCCTGGACATCAGGGGATGGATGGAGAACAACGAGAAAGCCGACTTCCTCTCCTAACAAGAATTCTAATCTCTGTTCATAGGACTAGATTTTTTGGGGTCATCGCGAGTGGAACCAGAACGACTATCTCGGACTGTATGCGGAGGCAAAAAGACTAACGTTCTGGTCTGAATTACCGGGATTAACGCATTCGAAGGCGTTCCTGCCTGAACCATCGGAAATATAACCATGCAGATCCTTGAATGGAGCAGGAGTAACTTGCAAATCCTGACAGAACTGCGTACGGAAGACTGACGTCTATACCATCTTGGGCCGCGATTCTGGACGGTGATAGAGTCGAATGTTCCCTCGGGAGCGCTCCCCGATTTGTTTCTACTCCTTCATATCAATACAAGGAGTTCGTATTCATGGGCAAGAGGGAAGGAGCAAAATCATAGCTATAGACGGTGTTGCCACGTGTTGCCAAAGGTGACGACCAATCAGAAACGATTATTTTCATTCTGACATTCTGACATTCTGCAGACAAGGTGAAGGGTGCTTGTGAACGTTGAATGTTGAATATAATTTTTCCAAGTTATTATTCATCATTCGGAAATCATTTTCGAATTGATCATGAGGTGAAAATGACACCTCATCATCTGAAGATATAAGTAGTTGATGTGACATACCGTAGTCTCTACAGTGAGAGCAGAGGCTCTTGTGGGTGCTTCCATATGAGGATTTACAATGTTCATGAGTTGCCTTGTTGAACCTTTTCAGCCGAAACATTTTCAAACATTTCCGATCAGACAACTCAAGAGGGTTTTGTTTAGGAAGAATAACCACATCAACGTAATTTTGTGGTTCAGCATCCAGAATATTTTCATTCATATGTTTATTCCAAAGCACAATCTGAATCCTATGTAATAGGCAAATTTGAAGAAGCTAACCTCCAATCACTGATGAGCCATTTCGTCATCCAATTTGATGGCAGGAAGCCAATCAGAAGCGTTCCTGGTTTCGTTCTGTTGAAAATCTCGATAGATGCACTAGTAACTCCCTAGGGAGCGCTCCTCTTGAGTTATTCAGTTCAAGAATACCGATTTCAGTTCCGGGCAGTGGACACACCCACTTTCTCTCGATTGTTCTACTCCCCGATTTTCAAGAATCGCGGCCTAGGAAAGATGGGTCTGAATCCGCAAGCTGACTGTAAAATACGAAACGGCTGAACACGTACTATGTTCATGCTCATGCTCAGAGATACTAAGGTTCGTCTTATTTGGCAAGACCAATCTGAAATCTACCAATTTGAAACGAATCTCACCTTTCTGAAAATTCGTGCATTGTACAGTGCACTATAACCTCTAGGAGTGAGCCAAAATAAAATCATCTGGGGTCGCAGTGGAGGGGCAGCTTTCGCTCTACTTACAGGAAACCTCATCTTACCTATCACTTCCAACATTGTTGGAATACAATTCGACTTCTTGCACTAGAATGATTCGTCAGAGAAGCTATTCGTCTTCCAGAACTGGCAGATTGCGAGTAATGTGACCTACAAGTCATGCTTTGTGTTCACATCTGAGGGTACACTATACATATACGTTACTATCTATATGATGCGATGAAATGTCTTTCGTGCTATATCTGATGATACTTATTATGTGCGCATAATTTGATGTATTGCTTTCATTGTCTGGATGAGCCCCTTGAAGGAGTATGGAATTCGAATGATTGATGTGAAAGCACGATAAGATGACTGGTGGAAAAATTGATGCTGGATGTGGATCTGAAGTTTGCAAATTAAATGTTTAGGAGCGTTCCAAGATATTCGTGAAGAAACAGCAAAATTTTTGCACTCTCCCCACTCGAGAACTATACATTATAACGAGAATATCACCCTCTGAGGAGTTGATTTGGATGAAATTATTCTATATATGATTGTTTTTGCTCATGAATATGTGACTTACGAGTGAGGAGCTAGAGGAAATTGGAAATAGATCAAATCTGCATATTTCTTCAATCCACAATCCAATCTTCGCTACACCATCATATGGTGGGGAGCTGGTACCCTGAAAGATTTCGTTCTGGAGATGATGATTATACAGGTGATGGAATATAAGAAAAACTGATTTTCTTTCATTCGATTACGAATAACAAGAGGCAGGTGTGGACAACATAATTCTTCCTAGTTGATGTTGTGAATATACTTGAGTACTGTGACAAATCAAGAATCGTGTTACACGCTGACGAATTTGATATGTTTCCAACTTGCTCCAGCTCCTCACCCATTAATCCTACATTGAGAATTATATGTAGGAAAATGTCATATACTTCAACTTGTTATGAAGTGGTTTCTCAGGTGTATAGTTTTCGACTTACGGGCAAAACTCAGAAGGAAGTGGGGGAATTTCGCTGTTTTTTGTGGGTTACTTGAAACGCACCAGGACATTCCATTTGCAAACTCTATATTCAGATTCAGCAGCCCCGAAAACATATCGAACCGCAGAGAAACCGAGTACTCGATTTTTTTCCACGGGTGTCCCAAAATACATAAAAATATTCCAACCAGATATGCCCCTCTGGGAGGTTACAGCTATCTGAAGGGGATTCTTAGAGAATGTTTCTTCGTGAATATCTTGTGAATATCTGAAACCCTTCATGATAAAATGACTAAATTTCGTACATGTATCCATCATTTTATGCTCCACTTGAAAATGTTGAAAATATCCTGTAGTTTTGATCATATGGGCGTGGAAAATAAGTAGGGCTTATGACACTTCCTTCCAAAACTATCCTTTTCACGCCGATTTCGGCAGTTTGGTCAGAATATATTGAATTTTCATCATTGATACCTAGAAATAGTACTCTTGTTCAGTTTCAATAGCACATATTAGCCCTTATTAGCTTGTACTCCTTCCTGAATAGATAGATCAAGTTGAGTTTGGGCATAGTTGATGTATAAAGTAGGTAGCGATCATGCCTATCTGGATGTATGCCCCAGCAGCTTGGGGTCAAGCTGCACAGTCAAATCTGGTCAGAATGCGAACGATTGAATATAAGATCGCAGGAACTGTTACGAATTCCCCTTAGTATATCGGTAATAACCAATTGGCTAGAGCTAGAGCTAGAGCTCCCCACTCATCCGTGAGGGAAACGTTCAGGAGAAGGCCGATGAACATGTCAACCCTCTAATCAGGGATGCGGTTGACTATGACTCTGCGGAAATTTCAAGATTCAAGCGAGAACTCTGCACATGTTGTACCCTCTTGTTATCTTCATATCCTGCAATCCAAATCGAAATAAACTTTTTCTAAATCATTTTTCCCAATCAGTAACATTTCTGATTCCTTTTCATTTATTTTTCTATTTACTGTGTACAAAGTGGTACTGAATCATTTTTGAAACAAGTTGTTCACAACGATATAATCTCAGAACTAGAGAAAATATGATTATTTCGACAAGTTACTGAAGTTTCCGTTTGTTGAAGTCTTGTTGCGATGATGTTATATTGGCTATTCCTCATCATTATTTTGTTGATCCGATATATCCTCAACTATGGTCTTTTATTGCATGTGGGGAGTAACGTGTGTCCAACTCAATTTTTGTTCGAATCTCCAGGACTGCCAGTGCTCAGTGGCATTTATGTCCATTATACGGCATGCTTTATGTGCAAGAAGAACGAGCGTGAAATATCTTTTTTCATGGTAAATATCAGGAGTGCGATTATCCAAAACTCTTATGAAGAAATTTGAGATTTGATATGTAATGAAGTATCAGAAATAGGTGAAATGTGAAGAATTTTTTCATTAATTCAGACCTATAATCCCGTGAGGAAACTGTGGAGACAAATATCGGTAGCCCCTTCCTGAATGTGGAATGGTGATAGGTAAATACTGTCTGTAGGTTAATCGAGGAGGTGGAACATTCATTCTACTTCATTCTCTGGGATTTTTCTCCTCGTTTCTATGAAATGAAAATATGCGTATTATTTCAATATATTTGTAGTGGGACAAATTAGATGATTTGCCCTATAATGTCACTGCGTTCAACAAATTTTTCTATCAGGGAGCCTGAAACAAAAATCCAGTAGCTTGTCAGTGACAACAGAGCACAACTTCCAAAGAAGAATATTTAGCATTTTCATGTTGAGAACGGAAGCAGATTTGTTCCCAAGATAAGTAAATATTCGATATCTTTCCAGTATATCTATATTTCTCTCCTTCAAACATTTCTTCAAACAAAGTGTCACTGGCAAGCTACTGGATTTTTCTTTAGGGCTTCCTGATAGAAAGACTTGTTAAACGCAGTGACATTTTGGGGCAAATCATCTGATTTGTTTCACTTCAAATATATTGAAATAGTACGCATATTTTCACTTTATAGAAATGGGGAGAGAAAATCCCAAAAAAACAAGTAAAATGAAGGTGATAGGTGGTTTCCTGCAAAAACATTCGTAGGCGAGAATTCCAAAGGGACTATACCCTACAATAAAAAGAGCTAGAAGTAGAAGAAATGCCACCTGGAAAATCCCTGGATATAAAATTGAAAGTACCTGCTATCAACAAGAGGCATTGAGACAGCAGAAAGAGTGAGACACAAAATTCATTTTGAACGCAGCGCATTAGTAGCAATACCGATATCGATACAATGATCAAAACCGATACGAATGCTGTTGAAAATCTTGTACATCATCAATCTCCAGTACCTGGCAACCTGAACATTACATAATATTATCTACACTAGAAATAGAAAAATGAACTACATCAAAGAGGGAAAAACTCGAAGTTATTTTTTTCATCTCCTGGAGCGCACGAAATTTCTATAACGTTCCTATAATGTTCGTTGAACATCGTGCGCACCTAGGCTATACGCCACGCAGAATATTGAATAACTCCTTCTCGAAATCTATGCAAAGATTCTTACAGACGAATAGAGTGTTTGTTAATTTCAGAAGCTGTCAGGTAGTTCTTGGAGCGGTTTCCACGAACCTTCAAATATTTTGATATTGATTCTCCCTTCCTTAATGGACTTGTGGATTTCTCAGCCTCTCATTCATTTCAATTCAAAGTGTTCTTGGAGCATGTAACCGAATTTGTAGGAGCGATTTTCTGAGAGATTTTATGACAAATAGTTTATATGACTATAGCTCCGATAGCGCATAATTTTCAAGTCACACAGTCTCAAAGTGTTTTAAGAAGATAGGTGTCCCGTTAATCTAGTACTTAATGGCCTCATTCGTGCCTTATTACAACGAATACCTCTGCAATATTTCAACAAAATTGGATCTGCGTTATTTATAAAATAGTATTTTTTTTTCAAATCTTCGACAGTTTGTATCTCGAGATCGGTATTTCCGGACCAAAGATTACAAGAACTTCTTGACTTGGAATCACTCGAAGAATCAACTACAAAAGTTGGGCCACATACTCAAATAACACCCTGTATAGTCTCAGTTATATTGCTCTAGTTGGTATTCATCTTGAAAGTATTCAAAAATATAAATCATTTATAAACATTATGTATCTATCAAAGTTTTAATTCTCCGGAATTTGCTAGTTCCCCCTTCGAAGAAGGAGAAATATTTTTCAAAAATCTGTAGATATTGATATATTCAACTCAACTCGAGATTTTCCACCTTCGATGTGAAATTTTCAAAAGGACGGTCCTTATATTCGAGCTTTGTTTTTTGAATTCGATCAAATGTTCTGAAATATATTTGACTGATTTTCCAACTTTATCCATCATTGTGCATATGGTAATACTTGACAATATTGTGAATATGATGGATTGTCATCCATGTATCGATGCGATGCAAACATTGATAATTGAAGGCAAATAACAACTAGCTAATGAGAAATGCATTGTTTCATCGCACATGCTCTCTTCGCTGTGTCCAGTTATTGGGAGGAATTCGATAAATATAATTACTTCCAGGACCGTCTCTGGCCGAGTAGATGCTTCCACAACCTCAAAATACAGTCGCGAATACAGTTTGAAGTCCCGAAAACTTCCAAAATATGTTTGAGGAATATGGACTTCTAACAAAGATCAACCTTGTATACTCGCATTTTTTTCGTGACATTATTCGAGTAGATGATCAAAAAAGGTTGTAGCATCATTGATTATCCAAGTCATGTCCTTTAAAAACCTATAAAAGCACAGAACAGTCGCTTCGAGCACTCGGTACGTTGTCTAGTTGGCACTAGTGAGCACATAATATAAAGAACTCTGAGATTTGTACAAACTAGAGTCACTGAATGGTATTAGAAAATGGGAGTTCGAACACAGTTGAACTTCTGTCCTTCACTATTTTCTGAATTACAATGCTTTAGTGAATGAAAGAATAAAAAATATATTCTGCTCTTCTTATTTTCAATTTCCCTAACTGCGCCTGATTGTCATATACGATTCAAGAGGTTACATTTCCTGTCAAATCAATCATTGCTGTGGATGAAAATCACCAGAGTATCAACACCCCCTTCAATTTATAGCCCTAAGGCACTCTTCGCAGAACAACAGTGATGAAAACAACATTACAATGATCTGACAAAACAGACAGACATGGACTTACTCATAGCTAGTTCGATCGGTTATGAATATGCCTTTCAATGATATACAGTGAGTCCAAGATAAGAATGTCTATCATGCGGTATAGTTGATGATGGTTTCTCCGAAACGAAACGTCGTACGGAAAATGTTTCAACGCTATTTTGTAGAGCTTCAGAAATGAAAATGCAAAAGTGTCTTCTGTTTTCCTATATCTCTTCGATTACCGTCAACAAAAATTCAAAAGATTCCCATGATAGACATCCTTATCTAGGACACGTAGCTTTGTAATCAATTCCTCTTTCTCCATGATAATTCGATTATTTATTTCGTATGATGACGATTATACATCTTTTTAATAGTCTGTTCTGTAAATGTATTGAACAGCAGGTTCTCTCTAACGGATCATAATGTTTCATGTTCAAAAAAGTGCCTGAAATATAGTTTCATTCTTATCTGCTGTAATAAGGAGTGCATTTTAATGTATCTACCTCAAAAATTCTGCTTTCAAAAAAGGGCAATTCGTCTCGTGGGTGATGCCTCGCTCACTTCTATGGAACTTTGTAGACAAGTAGGCGATCTGGCCCTATTTCATAGATATTCTCATGGACGATGCTCTTCTGAAATATCAACAATTGTTCCTCCATTGGCAGTCCTCGCGAGGTTAACCCGTCGAGTAGAGGCATCGGACCCTTTCGTGGTCACTCTGGAGACCTGCAGAACATCCCTCTCCAAAGACTCGTTCATCCAACGAACAGCGAGGCTCTGGAACACATTGCCAAGGGAGGTTTTCTCCAAGGCATATAACCTCCAGAAATTTAAGAAGAACACCAATTCCTACCTCATTTTCCTTGGTTCTCACGATGTTCTCTGAACATTACAGAATATGGCTTTTCATAAAAAATATGAGAATGGTTTATATTTCCTTTGGGAACTTGAATGAATGAAATCCAGCCCCTTCAGAATTCCCACAGTTTATTACACAGCTGAACATTCTCGATCATGCTTTCTTCTCGATAGTTTATAGAATTATATTCCAATTCTGACGATCATGAAATATATTGTTAGATTCAGACAATGGGCGTGTATACCTTAGTAGAAGTTTCAACTCAAAATATGTTTATAATGATCCTTTTATACATAAATGATGATTGACGACATTATTCGATCGAGAAATTTACTAAGATGTTCAATTTTTGGGCATAAATAATAGTACCTGATGGAAACGGACCCTCTTATGACGTAGAAACCTCATCTCGCCATAGTTGAAAGAAAATACCAAACGTCCGACGGAGACTGAGGGAACTGATATATTGAGTCTTTCAACTGTGATCTCGCGCTAATTGACTCTGTCAGAAATCATGTATCATTCATCTCTGTCTGGAATAGTCTTGTTTCAGTATCAGGGTTTTGACGTCACATCATCGCCTCTTTTTTAGAGGTTCGAAATATCGGGGATTTCGATAATTTTTTATAAGACGTAGGGAGCTCACAGCAAGAAACAGTTTGCGATGGTGAGCTAGTTTGGGTGAGTTCTATCGAATTATGAAATAAAAATGTTTTGTGATAAGCCCATTTTGAATGAAAAAGCGCAGGACGACTATGGTACTCTTGTGATAATGCAAGGTGTGTTACTCAATACATCTAAACATTCGAAAACACTAACAGTTGTCATTTCTGTGTCCGAACTCATATCTAACTGATACCATTGAGTGACTCTATAATACAGTCCAGCCGGAAATGAGATAGTGAAATGGTATAGGCAGAGAGAAGACGTATATCTCGAGTGCAACAATTATTTTAAAAGTATCATCGGTCTACATCCTCTCAATGCCATTTTCATATGCGATGGTTACCCCCTCTCTGGAAAGATCTGATTAAACCGCGCCAGCAACCTATCATGAATCAATGTACATGACGGGTTGTTAGGTAGAGTGAATAATAGGAGCAGTTGAATACTATCAGATTTTGCTCTTGTTCTATGATGGGGAAAAAATAAATTATTGCAAATGTATAACCTCTTCCTATCTTACAAAATGCTTGTAGCTTCCCGTGATCTTTGCTGGGCAGTAACAATTCGAAAGGAATTGATGCACTTCAGGGCTTAGAGTAACACTTTCAATCCCTCAGGGATTTCAACAGAAGAAACTGAATTCTTTTCTTTAACGCCATAGCAAAGCTCACAATGCACATTACTTCTTGATTTCCTCAACAATTCGATACCCACCCAACAGTCATCACCCATTGATCTCTCATTCCAAGATTTTTATTCCTTGAATGTATGTGTGGAAATAGCTAATTCCTGACTGAACCAGAAGTACTTTTTTCAAGACTATTACATCAATTTCTTTCTGTTTTACTCAGTGACCTGTTGATTTTTGGTAGCTATCATATTATCGTAAATATGGCGTAGTCAGCAGTTTTTTCAAATGGATCACGCTGTATTTAAATATTTATTCGAACTGCTATCATTGTAACTGACGATACTTTGAAGTTTGGCGTGTTTGTGATTGTTTGTTGTAGAAATATGAGATAAAATATAAAATGCTGAAAGCTATCTGGTAATTGAGTTTTACTCGTTTACTTGTTGGAAAACTAAAAGGTGCTCAAACTGTAGACCTTCAGGTGCTTGATAATGTCCTGGATTGTTCACATACAAAGTGATCCATTTAGGAGGAAAACAGCTGACTGTGCCATATTTGAAACAACACACTAAAGGAAGAGTTTGGTTGTAATGAATAAATATGATTAACTGTTACCAAATCCGTTATTGAAATATGGCTCATTGAACGTTTGTTTGAGAAAGCCGAATTATTTGTTCACGACCCCATGAATAATAAGTCTCGTGCATAGTTAAATTATGATTATTTCTTGATAATATTCATTTATCAAGTGGTAATATATGTTTCTTCACCCACACCAAACGATATTTATTCATTCAGAATCTTCGTTTTAGGTGTACAAAAATTTATTCATAAGTACAGCATGAAAAGAAACCTTCCATTGATGATATATAAATATTTTGTTCGCTGATATTATTCAGTCATGGATCACCCCAAGGGGGTGTTTTCGAGCCTTATATCAATAACAATTTCAGTATCAGTCAACGAATATTATTCATATAAGTATATAAGCAAACTATTCGATCAGGGCTAGTTGCGTTTAAACCTATGACCTTACCATGATAGTTACGAGAAATCAACATTAGCCACTGGGTTGAACCCAGAAGATCATCAAAGTCTTTATATGAAACATTTTTTGTTGAGTCAGAAAACGAGTGTTTCCACACATATCAGCAACCCTCTATAATTCCCCAGCGGATGTTAGCTCTTTCTCCCAGCGATCGATCTACAAATATTTCGAATTTGAAATGGGAGTGCCAATTCAGTCACTGGGTTCATAATCCACTATTATCAGCACTATATTTCCTTTCAGTAATTTTTTTTATAACAATATTTTGAAGATACCATGCACGTTATTGTTCGTGTTGGGATCTGTTGTCACCAGTAGAGGCGTCTTGAACTCCGTAGTTGAATTCGTATTTGGGGTGAGCCTCTTGTTGCTGAAAAATAATATAAGTATCCCCACTGACAAGAGAATTCTATGGAATTAAAGAAACAAAAGAATCATTGTACTAGTGCCAAATTTTCGTATGAAGATGTCTGCAGTAGGCTGTGTCCGCTGTAGGTGGTACCGCTGTGATTTGAGATATCGTACGGATTGTAAGGACATGGAACGATGTCTTCAGCTGCATAGAGGCTCATGTCCAAACCGATCAAGGAAAAGTCGGCAATTGTGTTCAGTTTCTCACCAAACTCTACAGTCAGCGAGAAACGTTTCAGGTGTATTACCAAAATTGTGAATGAAATTAATGAAAATGTGAACTTGTGAATGGGAAATGACTCCATGCAAACATGTTCTTTTTCCTTTACACATCGAGCAAGTTGGTTTCTCCTCGCCGTCTGAAATCTCGAACAACTTGAGTTGGCATGATTGCTGTGGTATCGGTAAAGACAACTCTCAAAATGGGTCGACGGTTTCCGAACAATCGCCAAAAAAGGTGCAAAATTATCGACAAACTAGGAATTATTCATTCTCAAGAATCTCGACCACGAATTCATTGCTTCGACATTAAAACTCGATGATTCGTCGATTTCCATGAGTACTTTCTTTGAGTTCGGCTTTTGTTTATCTACGACCATGTTGACGTCCTCGTGCAGCTCTTCTAGCAGGAAACAAAGAAATCCTTGTGCATTTTGTCGCGAGGAGGCCATGAATCGAGGTGCCAAACTTTGACTTCGATGTTTCAGATTGTCCGAACACACGACTCGGACAGACGAATCGTTCGACAAAAAGCTCTCCTATAACATGTGCAAATGCTTTCATCATAGTCCCCTTTTTGCTTGATGAGCTCTTGATCAAATCATTGATGTAAGCATATTCCAACAGCCACTCAGTTTGAGACAGTCATTGAACGACGCTATTCATGAGAAGTGTTCCCGATATTTTTTAAACCGATCAGGCCTGGTTTCAGAACAGGTGCTGGCATCTGCGATCTCAAAAGATCAAATGGAACAAGATTAGCTTGTTCACACAAATGAGTTCAATACAATTCCTGTCAAAACTGACATCCATCCTAGAATGAATACCGAATGTTCACAACACTGAACTTAAACTTCACAGGGCAATGCTGTCCGGATTGCTGAGAAGTCGGCCAATTCATGTATAAGTTGGTACATATTATGTCATCGCCTGAGAAAACAGTCAGAAACAGAGAAGTACAAAATCATTTTTGACATTGAAGACACGAAGCTTAAAATTTCGATGATCGAGTTCATATAGGAACTAGGAGAAATAATCAATTACGACCATCATCAGCTTGTGATCCTTATTCACCGAGATCCCTTTGTTATAAGTCATCCAAGCCTTTGATGATGATGCGACGTCTTGGGATTTTTTCAACGTGCAGGTCTATGCAATACATTGATGAATTGGATTTTTCCATCAGAATGAAAGTAAGAGATGAAAAATCCGGATAGAATGGAGATTGATAAAATGATGACATCGAACGAAATACATATTTGATTGAACCAGTAATGACAATGAATTTATATTTTCCAATTATAACTATGAATGGTATACAGGTATTATAGATAAGTAGGATATCTTGACTGCTATCATTTTCACAATCGCAAGAAATTTCTCGTGATGTTGTTTACTGAGATGGGTGAAATATGCATAATGCGTGTACAGCGTTATTACTTATATTCGACGTATTACTGTCACATACACACATTGGAAACGCCAAACTTAATAGACCAATCAGAGTCAAGAGTGAACTAAGGTGTTAACGTTGAGCCGAACTGGACTTTAGCTTGTGATTGGTTCATTTAATAACTGCATGTAATAGTCAGCGTCCCTCAATTCAATACAGATGGTTGAAAATACGGTTAGTCATGCTAATATGGCGATGAATAGTTATATTTTTGAATCACTTCGTATTCTAGTAACTGAGATTGAGCTGAATCAGTAGCTGAAGTTTTCAACAAAATAACACTGAAATTGAATTTTTCATATCTCAAACAGTTACATGAAGGTATAGGGCAATAACTAGAAAATTTGTTAGGAAATCGATAGAGATTCTGAGAATAAAAATAAATACATAGTGTTTCCAGATTATCAGTAAGCTTCTTTTGATGAGTGTATTTTGTTGAGTAGAAAATAATCGAATGGGCTCTCTATCAAAATTATATTGTCATGTTTCGTTGTCTGGTTAACCGTCAAGAAACATCTTATCTGCTATTCAACCTGTTCATGACGCCTCATTGTCAGAATAAAAGGTAATGAATGATTCAATAAAATCAATATACATTTTGTATAAATATATATTATCTCCTAAAAATAAAAATAAATAATACTTACAATAATTACAATTATACATCAACAACAAAAACGTTAAAAAATAAATTAGTTAACTCAGGTATAATTCATCACAATTATGAATTCTCACGATTCAATGGCATAATATCTTGTTTCACGAAGGAATCATGTGAAATCGATGTGATGTTCGATGTGAGAACTCGAAATGTAATGAATTCGCATGTGATCACAGGGCTCATGAAAAAAAACTAGTACACGGTGGCGATAATTTGAGATAAATTAAATATGAAAATGAAGAAGAATTCAAGGAAGCTTAATTATCGTGAATAAAATACAATGAAACAATTATCCTCCTCTTCCACTCCTCATCGCCTGACATAGATTTATGTACTTCATCTTCTCTATTTTGAGTTGAGACTGATTATTCCAATTTGGTGATTAACACATTCGTTTAAATGAACACACTTGGATTGATAACGACCATCACATATTCGACTGAAACTGTTCGAAATTGAGAATAAGAATATCAAAACACATAATGATTAAATTGAGAATTGGAACAAATTGGTCCAATTTTGGACCGAACAACCGACCGGACAGCTTAGAATAGCAAAGATTTTCGATAATTGCTCCTACGTTGCAACACTCGTGTGATTGGGGGTCACCTATCATCTACTTATATGACATGAAAACTCGTTGATACATTTTGATAGCTATTAATGATGGAATTTTGTTTCTTTTGTTGAATGAAAATCGAAAAATGACAGCTGACATAATCAATATACAGGGTGTTTTCTAACTACGGTTCCTAACTGCAGGGTGTGATTTTTTAGGTCATTTTGAGAAGAAAAAATTCTATAAACATATGTCCGAAGCTGCTTCGTTTCTGATACAGGGCGTTCAAATTAAAGGAAAAAAAGGTTATTATAAAATATCCTGAATATTTTGGAACCGATTTGGTTGAAATTTGGTACTTTCATTTGTAAATTTTTTTAAAATTTCAGCAAATCAAGTATGCCAATTACATTTTTGACGGAAATAATTGAAAACTCATTTTTCCAATGCAGGTGTTCATGATATGAAATACAGTGGCTTAAATTTTTTTTTCGAAAACGAAGCTGGATATGAAGAGAATACATGGAACCAAAAAGTTGAATGCTGGATTGCTCAATCTGAAAAAAATCAAAATCCACCAGAAAAAGTCAGTGGTGTACATTTTTTAACAATATTGTTGGCTGTGGTGCCCACTGAGACGCCACTGGCCATAATAATTCCAATCCAAATAGGGCTAAATAAGCGCCTCAAGAGTTCAAATGAAAGAATCATATATTTCAACCAAATCGGTTCCAGGATATTCATGATATTTTATAATTACCTTTTTATTTCGGTTTCAACGTCCTGTATCTCAGAAACGAAGCAACTCCGGTCATATGTTAAAAAGAAATTGTCTTCCTTAAATGACCTAACGATTCACCACCTGCAGTTAGGAACCGTATAAACACCCTGTATATACAGCGTGTTTATACGTGAGTTACATATTATGGAAAACTTCTTCATTATCAATTCAACGAAAACATTTGATATCTCATGAGGAGTTCCGAATGGTATGTAACGAAGAATTGCAGAGAATATGAGATATATTAAATATTTCCAGTCATGCTCAACGTGAGTTGATTAGAAACTCACAAGAGCACTAGCAGTAATTCTTCTTTTCAGCAAATTTGCATGACACTTCATTATTTGATTAGTTTCAACGATACTCAAAGAAAATACTGCCTGTGCAAGGAGGAGGTTACATCAGTTTGTACACGAAATGTGATATCGTATCAAGCGTCAAATAGTGTTTTTATCTTTATGCTGAGAGAATTTAGATGTTGCAACAAATATCTAATGAGTAGTTTGAAGTCCTACGGTCCTTTTAATAGTACAATAGAATATTATTCGATGAGAAATAATATTTCTCATGCGATTTTTTTCCATAGATATTGTCATCTGAGTGCCCTGAATGTAGTGTGGTAATGAAATACTACATATTAAAAACAATGTCTCAGGAATATCTGGGTTGAGTAATTGAGTATAGACACGCTGCTATTCATTTTACGAAAACTATCGCATCAATATCAATGTATCAATATGAACGCATCAAAACTCTTGTGTTCTATTCCATGAACTGAAATGCTACGTAATCTGAATGTAATGACTTTGATTCAAAATTGACCATTTTCAATGTGAACCTGTTGAATCGACAAAAACTCGATCCAATTTGGAATAGATTATTCTCAGTTAGAATTGGTTCTCTTACTTACAATGTGCGCTTTTCTATCGAATCAATTCTTGTATATGTAAAAACTTCACAAACGATAAGATTTTCACATTTTTCTCTCAAACACACGACATATTTCGCTAACACAGTAGTAGTAGTGAAAAAAAAAGAAACAAATTCATTATACGCCAACCATGTATTAGAAGAAAACCATTGTTTCGATCATAATTTCGAAATTCTACACGTAGAAAATGAAGCAATGAAACTCAATCATTTTGAATCATTAGAAATCAAAAAACTGAAAATTTCTGGAATTTTACTTAACGATCAATTAGACCTCAATAGTTCACCACTGTTGAATTTGTTTTCTTAGTAGGTATTAATATGTATTTGCTATCAATTCTTTCAAGTAAGTCTGGTACACCGTATTTTGATGTAGATATTGTGCCGAATTTCCGAAAATGAAAGTTCATCGAATTTATTTACAGGTAACTAATCCCTAAGGTAGGGAAAGTAGGATAAATAAGCAAGCCAAGGTTAGTTTAGTTCATCGTACCAGTATATCACCTGACGAAGTTACGGTGTCGTGTGCTTGAAAAAAAATTGTGGGAATCTCATTGTTTGTGAAGTTTTTACATTTGCTATGGATTTCCGTCAAGTAACGACCGAGTCAATTCAAAACGAAATATTTTGGTATATGTTTTGCTAACACTCAATTTATTGATTCCACTTAAAGAATCCACTGTGTGTGGAAAAATGATTCGTGGAGATCTTTATATTCACTTTGGAATTTCATCAGGCAACGGATGAGTCAATACAACACGAAATTATAAGTCTCAACTCGAAGAAAAGAAGGACTGAATTAATGTTTTCTTTGAAACAATTTGTTTCGAAAAAGCTCACTGATTTTTTGCAATAAAAATTTCGTAGTTTCATTTCCATGATTACGCTAAAACATTCCGCTGTTTTACGGCGCTGTCACCCCCGTTATCGAGGTAATCCAAGGTTTGAAGAACTGCGTCCTCATGTAGACTCCTGGAAGGTAGGGTGCGGCGCATTTGATACCATGAGATACCGTACCTGCCAATTGGTACCTTCCATCTGGTCGCTGAAGAACTAAGGGACCTCCTGAATCACCCTGCAAAAAATGAAACTATCAGGATATGTATAGACCTGTGGGTCGTAATAATGACGTTTTCAGATAGTCTCAGAGATTCATGGGTTTATGTGGTTCAAATATTGCAGGCTAGTTGAAACTAAAAGGTCTCTTGCTCTTTTTGTTATGAGGAATGCAACTAAATTCGTTGTTTCGAATAGATCATGTTCCTCTGAAGACGATTTTGATCATTATTAAAGAGTTATGAAAGACAACCTTGTTGATTTCTCAAGTCCATATTCATTTTTATATAGGGTCTCTATAAATGATCGTAACATCGTAGTGGCTGTTGACTTCTCTTTCCATTTGAAAAATTATGGAACAAATCAAAAATATTTATCAAAGAAGTAATAAATGACGGTTTATTTCATTAACCTACATGAGGCTTGCAGCTCTTTAAGGTTATTATTGTCTTTCTTGAATAATTCGTCTGTCAAATATCCAAAAAGGCAGAAATCCAAAGGCGCCAAATCTGGAGAACGTGAAATTTGCACGTGTGGTGTGGGCAGTGGTCCCATCTTGCTGAAAATAGCCAACTCGAATATCCTCATCATAAAGTTGATTGATGAATGGTTCTAACATCACTTGTCTGTACCTTTCACCATTGATAGTGCCATCGAAAAAAATCAGTCCATATATTCGCCTACGAGAAACTGCTAACCACACCCCAATTTTTGAGGATGTAGTGGAGTCTCAATGAAATCGTGGGGATTCTCAGGTCTCCAAAACCTAAAATTTCGTGAGTTCACGTATCCAGACAAATGAAACCAAGCCTCATCGCTGAAAAAAGTTAGGTCCAATAGCTGGTCATCGTTGAGATTATTATGGAACCATTGGCAGTACTCCAGACGACGTGGGATATCTATTGGCAGAAGTTGCTCTTGGTTATATTGAGAAAATTGTATTATAAATATAATGAGAATGACCTTTTTCATAAAACGTCTGTCAACTGTATGTTATTCATGTCATTAGTACATACATGATACTTAATACAGGACATTCTATCAAAATGAACATAAACAATTCAACAGGGATTACCGACAATTGGACGTGGTCAATTGGACGCACGAAAATTGGACGCGGATAATTGGACGCCGCAACAATTGGACGCGGCGACAATTGGACGCGGCGACAATTGGACGCGACGAAAATTGGACTCGGCGACAATTGAGCGCATGCGAAAATAAAAATAATTTTATAATTCCAATGAAATTTATTGCATGGAATATGCAGGGCTCATATCTATAATATAACAAATATCTAACCTAACCTAACTAACCTAAAATATTGTACTATATTCGTATCGTAAATTCATATTACGATATGAGATAGGAAAATAATTGTCAAACGAGGCCATAGGTATTTGTTATAGTTATGGATATAAGCCCATCAGTATTTCATATTTTATACAATGAATTTCATTGGAATTATAAAATTATTTTTATTTACGCATGCGTCCAATTGTCGCCGCGTCGAATTATCGCCGCGTCGAATTGTTGCCGCTTCTAATTGACGTCGCGTCTAATTGTCGCCGCGTCCAATTGTCGCCGCGTCCAATTGTCGCCGCGTCCAATTGTCGCCGCGTCCAATTGTCGCCGCGTCCAATTGTCGCCGCGTCCAATTGACTGCGACCAATAGTCGTGCGTCCAATTTTCCACGTCCAATTGACGCGACACCATTCAACAGTTGCTGTAGTACACTGGTCTTGTAAGTGTGCATGCAATCTTTTCTTGAGCACTTTATGGCATGTACTTAGTGGCACACCAGATTGTGAAGATAATCTCTCCAATGACGTTTGGGGATTTTGCTCAACACGCGCCCTTAGATTTTCGACAACTTGTTCCGATATTTGAAGCCTTCCTGTTGATTTCTTTCTATTAACGTTTCCAGTTTGGATGAATCTGTCGATCACTGTTCTGATGTGAGCGTTCAAAGAAGATTCTTGAATCTGTACATTAGGATATTTCGCCAGGTACTCATCCTTGCAGGCTACTACCGAGTAACTCCATTCACCATTGATGAATGTGCCATTTCGACAATAAAACATTAGAATAAATGTATTCTGCTCCGAGGAATAAACCATCCCTCTTTTCAACACGACAATCACGAAGTAGAAAACAGAATCGTTTGAAAATTTTAACGAAAAACTGATATTTGTGAATTTATCAGCTATGACAGTATAATGATTGATGTCAAAAATTAAATTCGAATGTGTGAATCTCCATAAATGAGAGGCGGCAAATGGAGAAAATATTTCAACGGCTACTACGATGTTACGATCATCTATAGACACCCTGTATCTATATTACGTTGAACGACATTCAACTGATCTTGTAGACATCAATCAATTTCAGTTCAAACATGTTCTCCTCCCCAGTTTGGTTCACCTACGAAGATCAAGAAACTCAATGAATCACGAATAATTGAAGACAAATCAGATAAAAACATCTTTCGGATTACTGCAGGCACCTCTAGATACTTACTCATTTTGATGGATCACGAATAATTGAAGACAAATCAGATGAAATCATTTTTCGAATTACTGAATGCACCTCTAGATACTCATTTTGATGACGAATCCATTGATGAGGTTGAACAGAAAATCAGATTGATAAATGATAACTATCCAATTACAAACATCAGTCTTCAAAAAATTATGGAAACATAATAGATATAATTAATTCATCCACTCAAAAAGTGTTCATTAGTTGTGGTAAGATTATGTTTGTCAATAATCATCATGAATTCTATGTTCATATAGCTGAGGATACATAAATCTCTTCATTGTAGTTGATAGTATACGGCATCGTGCTTCCTCTACATACTTACCAAACTAACCAGATTCGTACTTCTAAGTCCTCTACATCCAGCTTAATTATCAAAGTTGATGCACTACACGAAGATCTCCATGTTCATTATTCATGAGGAGTAATGCATGAACATGTCATGATTCTATCCTCGTCTATCGCTTAATATCTGGACTCCCACTATATGCAATTGTGAATTCATTCACTTTTCACGTATGACGTGTATACAGGGGGTCTGACATTGATAATGCCTCATACATACTCAAGTAAAGTTGAAGATGTGGAATGAAGAATAATGGCGCTACTCGTCACTGACTCAAATATTCTCAGGTCACCCAAAAAACAAATGAATCATATTCTGATTCTCGAATAAAAGAATCAAGACTAGATAGATGCTATTTATGAAAAACGGAGGAAATTTTATGAAATCATACTGTAGTCTAAATAGTGGATGATGATAGAGAATACACTTGTCCTGGTGGCATCATTTGATCGTAGTTACTATTATTTTGATGATTGAGGTTGCTCGATGCATAAGCTCACCAAAGGGACTGCTTGATTACTGAACATCCATCTACGAACTGTGGTTGATGAATCAATAGAATACCACTTCAACTAAATGAGATTTTGGCTTCGAGTGAATCCTTTATTCTTGTGAGCGATTTGATTCGGACTTCTGGTATAATTGCGATGGAAAACGAGTGATTTAGGAATACTTCGAAGATGAACAGATGGAGCTGCTATGAGTAGATTGCTTGGCTTTTCTGTGGATGCAGTAACACTCGTTATGAGGAAGTGTTTTAATCGATGTTTGATCTCAGATGATTCTAATCTCTTCAAAGGCGTCTCACGAGGCTCATTTCATTCTGTAATTGTTTTTGAAAAACATTTTGTACTTCCAGTGACTTGTCAAAAACATAAGAATTGTAACTTGGTCAAATAAAATTCCATTCTATTCTATCCTATTTAGTCAATCAAAAAGAGCAATATTCATGATTACGCAAAAGATACTCAGTTATATTCTTCTTTTCATTTGCAGGATTTTGACTCTGACCAGTTTGTCATTGAACGTGATCTCCAAGCGTTATTCGATATTTCTTCGGCATATAAGTTGGAATTATAATTTATAATGATATACTACCGTATAGTTTCCGAAAAGGAGGATATGAGATCGTGTATATTTTAGAGAGGGTATTGAATTTTTCTTGTGTTTCTGAGCATTTTTTATTTTTCTCTAGAACTAAGCAATAAACAAAGAAATAGCAGTCGACAGAAATGATCTATTTTCAATAGATTAATCTGAATCTTCAAAAATAACCCAATAAATGTTACGGATCAATGTTTTTATCAATGTGTTCATGATGATTGTTTTAGATCCGTTCTCTTGTTTCACACCGTATTCTGTCGATAACTATTGATTCTTCACTTTTTGATGTTACTGTCAATGACGGCTAAATGGACTGTCTGACGAGTACTACATGACTGTCCAATCACTCAGTTCAGTGTATTCTCCACCAGAGGGGTTTACTTGCCGTCCTTTGCGGAGAAGTCATTTGTTTAGCTCTCATTCGGTTGTTTTCCAATAACTTAGGTTATATTGGATTATTATTATTATTATCAAGTGTCAAAACTTTGTCACTGTCAGGTCCCTGATGTGTTCTGTTGAATATCGATAAATTCCTTTACTTTTCCGGATTTTCATTCAATCAAGTATTCTTCTTTGTGTTCAGTTCTGGTAGTTTATTTATTCAGGTTTGCTAGTTTTGTCTTCATCATGTATGTACAACAGCCTTGTAGCGTATGAAATGAAATGTATGAATAATCGTATCAAATATCGGGTTTGCTTTTTCGAATCTCATACCCAGTGATAAACTCCACAGCAAGAATGGTCGAATTTCATTTTGGAAGGCATTGGTAAGAATATGGTTTTTCATGTACACTTTTCTGATGATTTTCAATTTCAGCCTCGATTCTACCATTAGAACACTAGTGTTAATTCTGGTGTTGAAGTTTGTGTCAATGATTTTGGAAAACACTATAGAGTGATGATCAATAGCACTACATATGGCGACTTATCAGGATGGGGACATACATTCAGAAAGGATCCCTTACCATAATTATTTTCAAGGTATGTTTTAGTCTGCATTGTTGTTGCTTACCTAGGTAGGGTAGGTGTAGTATTGTTGAAAACTGTTTCATGTGTTCAAACTTAGATTACCATATACCTACAGGATGGGCATCCCAAAAAGCAACACCAAGAACCCGAGGAATGGAATTTAAGGTATGCTCTTTGAATCCCAGAGAATCATCAGTCTAGGCCAACATCTGGAGTTTTTTCGAGTGCCATAACTACAATTTGAGGTATTTTGTGTTCCTGCTTCCTGGCAAATATCACAGAATAATGATACTATCAGAGATTTTCAAAAATGTTTTTCACTGCTGTGATGATTTTGTCACAAAAAATTTAAATTAATTATTTGGCCTAAGTTTATGTATTATGTATGCCCATCTATCAATGAGATCCTATATAGCTTTCTTGTTTTCTTGATAGAAGTATGAGATGGTATGTGAAATAAGGTAAAATGTTGTCACTGATACTAGCCCACTAACTATAGTTTCCCCAAGTAGATCTAAGAAGATGAAAAGAGTGCAAAATCAACTTTTGAATGCATATAACTATTTCTATTTCCACAAAGTTTTGAAAATGGTTGAAAATATGGATTGATAGATAGATAGATGATATGTATAGAAAGCATTTATTCAAGTAATATAATAATTTTATTCCATAGACAGTCACCATAATAAACAATTGCCTTTTCCATCAAATTAGCTGATGATGAGCTTATATTTGAACTTAAAATATGCTTCTTCACTGCTGATTTCTGAACAGATAATAGAAATTGTGGGATACACAATAATATATCATCTTCCTCTTTTATTTCCAGTGTCCAAAGGATCTCCAGGTAACCTAGCTTCATCCTCCAAAGTCAAGATCCCATATCCAAGCCGTTTTATATTCATTGTGTTGCCATCCCCAGAACCTATAAAGAAATGTTGCATTCAATGATTTTGAAGATGACATAGTTCAATCAATTTTGCAATACAATTTATCTGTATATCTGATATGAAATATATAAGTATGAAATGATAAATTGATATTTAATTTGCTATTCATGGAGATACCTGATATTGTAGTTAAAATGCCTGATTATTTTTCTGCACCCTCACCTAATTAAACAACTGTTCACAAAGCTCACCTTATATAGTAAATATTCTGGTTATGCATAGATAGCATCATCAGAATTGAATGTCTCCAGTCATCATTCAATCAAACCTCATGAAGAGCTGCTTCAACATTGTGTTGAGAAAATTCAGTATCTTCCTGAAAATACAAATTAAGAAATATCACTTGAGATCACAGATTTTGTGAAACAATATTAAATAATGCAGTACATTTCACTTTGAGAATACAGCAGTATCTGGTTATTAGGGCTACCATGGCTCTTATTAGGCAGTTAAAAATTCAATCAATGAAATAATTGAACATGTCCTTACCTATTCACGAATTGACGAAGATGATTTCCACTTGAATGGCATTATTATTTATGCATATAATAGCGTTATTTGGCATGAAAACTCCTAACCACTTCATTTTGTTGGCCTTTTCACAGTTTAACTTGGTATCTCGAACAAAGCTCTCCAATCTCGAGTGACAATGAGTGTCAGGCTGACAATAAGAAAATTTGTCAACAAATAATGCAGGATCATGAATGCAGGTTATGTTGAATAGCTCATTTGACACAGGAAATAGATGACGCCACTTGCCGTCCCTTCAAAATTTCATTACAGGGCGATTTGGCAATTTTCGCTGAATGAACAGTCATGTATAACCCGTCAGACAGTCCATTTAGCCGTCATTGTTACTGTCAATGAATTGAATAATTTTAAAAGCAAATACTGTTTCCGCATATAAAGGCAGATAACGTTTATTTCTGATCCTTTCTTTGAATCCTCCATAACATAAATGGCGACCGTGACAGGACAAAGTGCGGAGGAAGTATGCCTGGTGAAGAAAGAACGATTACTGATTAGAAAAATGTTCAGACAGACATGCCAAGATTTGGAGTTTGAGCTCTGTGATACGAGAGTCAGAAGACAGAATATCGTCGCTTTATTGGGTCAGTTAGAAGATAAAGCCGAACGAATATTTGAGCGTGATGGTCAACTGCGTCAATACATCCTTTCTTCAGAAGATGATACCGAGATAGAAGAGGAGTTCAATACAATAGAGCAGTACCGCAATGATATCATCAAGTACCGTACTAGATGTGATTTAGCATTAGCTAATGATTCAAGAAATGAAGAGTGTGTTGCTGGGGATGCTAGGAGTATAGGAAGCGGATCGAATTGCAAGAGGAGATTCAAGTTACCAAAGTTAGAATTACTGAAATTCAATGGAGACGTCAGGAAATAAAGTTTGTTTGTTCTAAAGTTTGTTCTATCCGTCATTCGGTTGCCCCCTTACGAGCAACCCTCAAAAGTCTTCAAAAGTCTTGTGCGAGCAAGGAATGACGGGGGCCTTACCTTTTAACGTGTGATCCCAAACACTTTCTTGGGCCATCAGAAGAATTTCTGCAGTCGACGGGGATCGAACCCACGACCGGCAAGCGAATGCGAATTAGAATATAGACACTCTGTCCGCACGGCTACCTGGCCACCCAACTGGATTGGATTTTGGGGCCAGTTTCGAAATATCCACGAAGACGATGATATCGACGGTGAAGATACGTTCCAGTATTTACTGCAAGCCATGGAACCAGGATCACCAGCAAGATCATTGGTCGAGAGTTTCCCGTCGTCTGGAATCAATTATGGAAAGGCAGTAGCCCAACTGAAGGCTAGATTCGCTAGAGATGAGGTTTTGATCGAGGTTTACGTACGAGAACTTCTAAGTTTGGTAGGTATTGAAACAAGCAACACTAAGCAAATCTTCAGGTATGTCTTTAACAGTTTTGTACGACAAATTAGAAACTCAGTTGAGAGCACTCTAGTCATTGGGAGTAACCAGTAACAAATATGCCTCAATGTTATATCCTCTTGTGGAGTCTGCTCTACCTGAAGACACCCTGAAATTATGGGAAAGGCATCGAAGAAGTCTGAAAGTTAAAGATGATGATCTTAGTGATAGTAGTAAATGTTCTGACAAGTCAACTAATTATTTGTCGCTTTTATCAGATTTCCAGCGAAATGAAGTGGGAAGTAAGGAACGGATCGGGCTAGCAAGGACGAGCTTCATGAATAACAAGGACTACAAAGGCAGCAGTCGCAGCCAAGTGATTGAGAAGCAGCCTAGTAAGAAAATGTCACATCAGGATGATAGTGAGTTAGAACACTACACAGCAGTCACGATACTGTCTACAGGAAGTGGAGGTAACAAAATCACTAATGTTTGCTTATTTTGCGATAGTAAGTCCCATGTTAGTAAGGATTGCTTGAAGGCCAGAACTTTTTCTCTAGATGAACGAAGAGATATTGTGATTAAGAAGAGAGCATGTTTTGCCTGTCTCAAACAAAATCATAGCATTAAAAGATGTAGAGCGTTCATCAAATGTATATTCTGCGGAAAAAGGCATTTACCAATACTTTGTCCTGACTTGACAATAATTATTAAGAAAAGTCCAGAAAATAAAATTGAGCAGAACAGTTCAAAAACAGAAGACGTGCAACAAAATAGCTTGGTTAGCAATAATACTACATGCACTTTGTTGCAAACTGTTGCTGTCAAACTAGTACATGGTGATAGTTCAATAATTGTTAGAGCCTTATTAGATTCTGCTTTCCAACGATCTTATATTTTGGAAAGTTGTACAGAAAATATGAATTTTAAAAAAGTTGGGAGTGAAACAATCATACAAAGTGTTTTCGGTGGCCTTAAATCGAGTCCTGAAGTCCATGCTCTATATGAAATATCAGTTGAGAATTTGAATAGTACGTTCAGCTGCTGTGTTAGGGCTTTAGAACATATGAAAATTTGGAATTATTCACTGAAATACAGAAATATTGATTTAACCAGGGAGCTGGAAAGAAGGAATATAATTGTTTCGGATTTTTATATTGAATCTAATGAGATCAGTCTACTCTTGGTGGCAGATATTTATGGACAGCTATTGACAGGAAGGGTTGAGCAGTTGGGACAGGATTTAGTTGCAATTGAAACACATTCAGGATGGACTATAATGGGAATATGTAATAAAACTAGTTCTTTTGAAACACTCTGTACATTCGATGTAAAAGAAATATCTAATTTATGGACTTTGGATGTATTAGGAATTGTTGATCCGGTAGCGATTAAAAGTAAAGATGTTGTAGAAGCAGAGACATTGAAGCATTTTTTAGCTTATAGAAGATTGATTGCTACCACTAAAAAATTGAACAATCTTGATAAATATTCTGAGTATGATAAGATTTTCAAGGAATGGACAGAATTAGGCATAATTGAGGAGGTTTCAGAGCTCAATTCAACTGATATTGTAGCACATTATATACCCCATCACCCTGTAATTAAAGAATCAAGCACCACAACGAAAATCCGCCCAGTATTCGATGCTTCGGCAAAAGATAAATATGGAAATTCTCTCAATGGGTGTTTAGAAAAAGGGCCAAATTTGATAGACTTGATCCCGAATATACTCATGGAATTTAGGATAGGATTGATAGGCGTGATTTCCGACATAAAAAAGGCATTTTTACAGATAAGCATAGCTCCACAAGATAGAGATGTTTTGCGTTTTCTTTGGTGGAAAAATGCATTACAAAATGAAATTTTGATATACAGGGTGTAACTGAATAAGTGTAAAACATTTAAGGAGATGATTCCTCATCGAAAAAAAGATAGGATCTTTCATATAAAGAAACTTCATTGGAGCATCCCTTGTTAAGATACAGCCCCTTAAAGGGGGTACATAAAATTTGTATAACAATTTTTTTCACAAACACTGAAAAAGTTACAATATTGAAATTAACCTGACGTTTTGTACTACCAAAAAGACACTTAGCCAGTAATTTATTTGGTTTACCCCATGGTTGTAAGGGGTGAAAAACGCAACCCCTAAAATTTATTTCCAATGTAACTTTTTGTCTTATTATTTGTTTACCATTTAAAAATTTATTTCCGATAGCCTGTTTCATTCTAAACAAAAAATGTCTCTTGGGTTTTTTGCCCAAAATAAACCAGTAAGCAGCAAAACATTATTTTACGAACAACTACAGAGATACATCGTCATAAATGCGAAAATACGAAACTAATCTATCTAGTAGGTCGCTATTAGCGATAGTGACAATTAAATTGGTATGACGCTGTCAGGTTAATTTCAATATTGTAACTTTTTCAGTGCTTGTGAAAAAAATTGTTATACAAATTTTATGTACCCCCTTTAAGGGGCTGTATCTTAACAAGGGATGCTCCAATGAAGTTTCTTTATATGAAAGATCCTATCTTTTTTTCGATGAGGAATCACCTCCTTAAATGTTTTACACTTATTCAGTTACACCCTGTATAGACATTCGAGAGTTGTATTTGGTGTATCTTCAAGCCCAGTTTTGCTAGCAGCCACTTTGGCATATCGTTTAGAAAATGCACCTGAAAATTAACGAACAGAGTTTGTAGTGCAAAATTATTAGTCGAATGCCGATGGTGGTCTGGGCCTGAGTGGTTGAAAGAGTCTCCTGAGTTCTGGCCGAATGTGACTAAAACCTATGATGAAAAAGAAGCATATGACGAATGCAAAAAGGGTAAAGTTACAACCATGATCTGTGAGGCAGGATATTCTTGTGCTGATTTTATAGTTCACTTTTCGAAGTATTCCAAAATAGTTAGAATGCTAGGATGGATATGGCGATTTTATGAATCAACTCGTAAATTGGTTGAGAGGAAGGAAATAGATTTAACTTATTTGAAGAGTATGAAAATGCTGAAAGTATACTTCTCAAAATGTTGCAGAGTGAATGTTTCGGTGATAAAGATAGAAGCAGTTTAGGAAATTTCCAGATTTTTGAGGATAAAAGAGGGTTACTGAGAGTCAGAACGAAACTTGTTTTTGGAGAAGAACCTGATAATTTTAAATATCCATTACTCTTGCCATATAAACATATATTAGTTGAACGTTTAATAATACAGCAGCATGAACGTTCGTATCATGCAGGAGTACAGACACTTCTAGGGATATTAAGGGAGAGATTTTGGATTTTAAAAGGCCGCAGAATGGTGAAATATTCAATTTTCAAAAGTAAAGCACTCGGAACACCATTCTCTCCTTTAGCAAAGAATAGAATACAAAGTGCGACTGCTTTTGAAATAACTGGAATAGATTCAGCAGGTCCACTATTTCTGAGAAATCGTGAAAAGGCATGGATTGTCATTTTTACTTGCGCAGTTTATAGAGCGTGTCATTTCAAAATTGTACAGTCACTTTCAACAGAAGCTTTTCTACATGCTTTGAGACGGTTTATAGCAAGAAGAGGTAGAATTTCCGTAATTTATTCAGATAATGGTGGTAACTTTGTGGGAGCCAATAATTTGTTGAAAGATTGGGGCCAGGTAGCCGTGCGGACAGAGTGTCCATATTTTAATCCGCATTCGCTTGCCGGTCGTGGGTTCGAGTCCCGTCGACTGCAGACATTTTTCTGATGGCCCAAGAAAGTGTTTGGGATCACAAGTTGAAAGGTAAGGCCCCCGTCATTCCTTGCTCGCACAAGACTCTCGAAGGCTTCTGAGGGTTGCTCGTAAGGGGGCAACCGAATGACGCAATTTTAGAACAACAACAATTCAGATTGGAACACCATCGTTCAATACTCCACAGTAAGGAAAATCAGATGGTTTTTCAATTCTGCTACTGCATCTTGGTGGGGAGGATGGTGGGAGAGAATGGTAAGGATCATAAAGGAACTATTAAGAAAAAATCTAGGAAAATCGCGAGTAACTTATGAAGAACTGATGACACTTACTTGCGACTATGGAGCTATAATCAACTCACGTCCACTCACTTATGTTTATGATAATCCTGATGAGCTGAGTCCCATAACTCCTGCTGTTTTTATACTAGGAATCAAATCTAATGAAACTCCGGACTTAGACATAATAAACCGAACTAGTATGACAAAGAGATATAGAAGTCTTCAAAATTTGAGAGACTCACTTAGACATCGATTTCGAATTGAATACCTAGCGAATCTAGTCCATGTAGGACAAATAAGACAAGACAAATTGAAGGTTGGTGACATTATTCTAGTTGGCTCGGATAACTCGAAGAGGATAAGCTGGCCAATGGCAAGAATAATAGAAATATATCCAGGGAGAGACGGAATAGCCAGAGTTGCCATAATCCAATTAGCATCTGGTGGAGAAATAGTCAGGCCATTTCAAAGGATTTATCCTTTAGAGATACCTGATCATTCTGATGAATTCATCATATCAAGAAACATAGATGAATCGAAAGATAATCCGGTAGGAGAAGATGAAGAATAAGAAGTCCATGAAGTTGATGAAGAAAAAGAAGTCTTGAAAAGGAATATTCTCAGATAAATTATGAACATACAAAAATGGATATATATTTATATAAAGCAATACATTGAGAATTCGCATTCTCTATGTGATGAGAATATTTACTCTTTTTCAGTTAATTCAATAGAAAACAACTACTTTCCTGGCTATATGCCACGACGAACATTGAATTATATCTATTGAACACACACGATAAGAGTTTGAAAATAAAATATAAAAATTTCTGAAATTGAGAATTTGCATTCTCCTTCAGACAAAAATATGTATATACACACATCATTCTGAATATTCAACAGAAAACAACTACTTTCCTGGCTATTTGCCACGTCGAACATTGAATTATATCTGATGAACATTCAAAAGGGAAACATGAAAAATAAAGAATAAAATCCCCCGAAATTGAGAATTGACATTCTTCTTCAAATCGGATGAATGATATGATGAATAATGATCTAGAAATATGACTTACCAATATATTCAGCATTGAAATGAAAATTGGAATGTATAGGAGAAGTATACTGGCATGAACTCTGATCTTGGTGAGCTTGAAAACGTCCAAAAATAATCATTCATATCAGTGATATGGGAAATATTATCTCTCACACACAGGTTATATGACTTTATAGTAACCAGACCAAGAACTTTTATAAAAGGCCTGATTGAAGTTGCTAGTATATCCTAGATTGTCAAACATTCATCCAATTCTGGTATAGTACTAGTGATTATCGAGAATGTAAAAACGTCACAAACTCTAGGTTGACTCAAACTCCCCTGATCCCAAGTTTGATTTCCCTATGATTATTGAAAAATATGAAGTGATGAATGTGTAGGTATTTAAATATAATGTAGGTACATCGAATAGATATTGACTCCACTATAGATTTTTCATCTTATGAGTGTTCTGTGTAGGCTTCGTTCTCAAAACTGACACTGTCGATTGAAACGCAACAGTGAACTCCACGAAAATTTTGATCAGTATGGACTTCCTGATACATTCATCAGAGGATGTTTCGAAACGCAGAATGTAGAACCCACTTCATGAATGAGAATCCTCTGTTTTGTCAGATATCGAACCAACAATCTTCTGATTGCTAGTCGAGCGCTGTTACTGTTGTAACATATATATGATTCAATCGAAAACGCACAAAATCAGAAGGTTGCAATCCTAGTGAAAATAGATAGAATATTGATAGATAATGCATCTATTTCATCCTCCCAGGATATCCTGAAATCATCCGAATAAATGGATTTATGGATTTCCGGTGATGATTGAATTTTTCAAATGAATCATAGACTAATAAGAGAATGAAATGAACCACTACGTACTTCACACGAATCCTTTTGTCCATTCGCATATCCAGCACATAAGAAGGATTCCAAAATGACCTTCGAGTGTCCAGCCGTTCTGAACATTTCCTGACACACGTGGTTCTCCATTATAGGAACTTGAACTTCTTGGAGAATCGATGGGACACCTCCACCATACTTCAGTCTGCCCCATCCAGTCACTGTTGCCATCCTACCCGTGAAGTCTTCTTGGTCTCTTGGTAAACACACAGGAACTGTGAAAAATACGATTTATCATTCCATTATTACTCCAGTTAGGATCATAGAGATGAACAATATTTCTACTCCTGGAATTAATTTGTTTTCAATGACTAAACATATCAGAAAATTTTGAAGAGGTTAGAGTTGCGAAGTAGGAACATTTTGACTTCAGATTGATATTTGAGAAGATAATTAATTTGCTTCAGATCATTGGGCAGTAAGTTGTACAATTTTGGGCCATAGAAGTGAACACATCTTTGTGTGTGAGATTTTTTATAAATAGGTAAGTCAATGGGCATACTAATAGTGAATCTAGTAATCCTTGTTCTGTTTGTTTTTAGGCTTAATCTTTCTTGGAACATCCATATTGAACATTGAGAAACATATAAGTTTCGTGAGTTCAAGAGTACTGTTTCTTGATACAAAGTTTTAGTAGAAAATAACCTATCTTTGTGATAAAGAACTCTTATTCAACTGTTTTGATTTGATTCTAGGTTTTTTATGATTATACTATAAATTCCTCCACATGCTAGGATACAGTATCTAATTATCGATTCCGCTAAAGTATATAGGCTAATTTCAAGAGTTTTTTTGTTCAGTATATCTTTAAGCAAGTAAAATTTATACATCATTGTTCTCAGTCTTTTGATTAGGAATGTTACATGCTCATCCCACTCAAGATGTTGATCGATAATCCTACCCAAATATTTTATGGTATTTGTTTTCTCAATTTTGGAGCAGCTGCAATTATTTTTGTGATAGTCCTTTATGTGTAGGAATACATTTTCATCTATTTGATCTGTAGTTATCAGTAGGAAATGCATGTGTTTACTTTTATCCACGTTTAAACTGAGTTTATTTCTGACAGTGAGCTTATATCGTCATAGTTACGATATCTATAATGAGGGTCATAACTCCCTTGGGATGTTATAGATGCTATAATTCCCTCTAGCTAAAATTAAATAAGAAATGCATAGCAACAACCACGCAATAACGTAGCAATAAGGAATCTCCTATTCGCGGTAGTCAAGATCATCTGACGTTCTGATGACATTGAAACTATACGGAAAAACATGTCTAACTTCCAATCGGGAAGGTATCTAATGAATGAAATCAGTCAGAAATAAAATTATCTATGTATCACGGGAATTATAGAGCCTTAATAACCTCTGGCAATTGCTGTCCCTCGGGCCAGAGGCCCTCGGGACGCAAACTTTGCCATCGGTAATTAAGGCCCTCATAATTCCCTTAATACATAAATAACTATTATTCACGTTCAACCAAGTATGTAATTCACTCATACCTATTTAAGCATTCTTGTAAATGTTTTTCCAAGAATTATCTTCGAAGATTATAGCAGTGTCATCAGCATAGGAAACGATGTGTCCATCTGAATTCTTGATATTGCTCATGTCATTTATATATAAGAGGAATTATAACGGGCCTTAAACGGTACCTTGCGGTGAACCTATACTGACATTAGCAGGATCACTTGAATTATTTTCTTTTTTAGCATACTGTATCCTATCATCTAAGTAGTTTTGCAACACTCTCAATACGGGCCCTCTAATACCAAATTAATACGCTTCATCAAGTAAAATACTATGCGATACCGTATCAAACGCTTTAGCCGGGCCTAGAAATATACTAGAGTCTAGCCATAGCACCAGTGCGAGAATATTGCGCCTGGTGCGCAGGTCGCTGGGCGCGAGAAATTGCAGCGAAACAATAGTATATTGTGCAACAAGTGGGAAAAGTTCAACTTTTCTCACGAGTGTGGAAGTTTGTGGCACGAGCCTGAAAGGCGAGTGCCGCAAACACACGAGTGAGGAAAGTACTTTTCCCCACATGTTGCACACTATACTTTTTCTACGACTGCACATATTCAAAGAACAATGTAACTCAATTTTTATTTTTTATGGGTTATAGCAGAACTAAAATAACATAACATAATAACAAGTTTCCTACCTCTTAACAGTTGAATTATTCATTTGAAATTATAGTTAATTGTGAAATTCTTACAATTTTGTATGGTCAAACCAGGAAAGTCATTGTTTTTGAGTAAATTTTCTGTTATATTAATTGTAGAAGTAGAAGTTGAAGGTTGATTATTTATGTACAGTGGTGCATTTTCTGTCTCCATTTCAGTGAATAGTTCTACTGGTTTTTCAATAGAGTCGACGATTTTATTTGCAACGTCCATTTTATTTTTAATAGAGTCTCCGACGTATCCTTCTGCCACGGTACTGGATTGCCATCCTCCATGGCGCTTTAAGGTTAATATGTCACCTCCTGCATTTACTAAAATTGTTGCCGAAGAACGTCTGAAGCAGTGTCCTGTATATAAATGGGGATTTTCCAATTTTAAAAAAATTGCAATTCTCTTTGCCATACTACCAAATTTGTTGATGCCGACTACTTGTCTAGTACATTTTCCGTTCTGGTAATTCAAGAAGAAACGTTTTTCTGCCAAATCATTCGGTCGAAGAGCGGCATATTTTTTATATATATTATAAAATTCCCCCGTTACAGTGAAAGTTCTTGGCTTCTTTGTTTTGGTGTTATCTAATTTCACCAACAAAGCCGAATTTAGATCCTCTAAATCATCGACTTTTAATTTCCACAGTTCATCTCTACGACATGCCCCTGCTACGCCAATAGCCACTGCAACCTACAAATAAAAATATCAGGATGTAAAATCATTTATATAATTAAAAAAATATATCATCCCTGGCCGGGTATTGAACCCCGGGCCGCTAGTATCCTAAGCGGAAGCACTACCACTACACCACGGAGTAGTTATTAAAATATTTATTCATAGGCATATACTTATCTTCCACAATATGAAATTGACTTTTTGAAGATTATCTAATTATTTTTACCTACTGAATACACCCACTAACTATAAAAAGCTGTTAATTCGAGGAAAAAAGCGGAAGAAATTCGAAAAATAGTTCAATTTAAATAATAAACCCACCTTTATTAGTAGATATTCCTTGTTTGGAGCTTCTTTTAAAAATCTCTGCAATTGGTCGGCTGTTAATATGTTTGATTTCTTTGGGAAGTAATTGTCAGACTTTCTTTTCAAAAATGCACGTAATTTTTGATACGTGGATATATCAATGTTATGTTTAATACTGATGGTACTTTTCAACATCGAATATTGTGACCAAAGTGTTGACGCCTTCAAAGTTTTCGACATTTCTTCGAAGTATACCAAAAGTACACTTTCCGAAAACGATTTTATTTTCGTATTTCTTCTCCATTCCATGAATTTCCCATATGCCAATTCATACTTCTTTCGGGAAATTTCCGGCAACAAATCTAATGTTACTTTTGCCGCTTGTTCCAATATTTCTGGTGGAGTATTGTCAAAATCGTCACTGCTTTCATAAGTTTCCATATTATTTACCTATCACTGGTACAAATATGTATATTATGTCTTACTAATATTCAATGAAATTGCGATTTTTTATCGAAACACGATTGATAACTACCTCAAAAATTGAAATAAATTCTGTTGACAGTTGTTCGTGACAACAGCGGCCAACTAAGTTTTTGTCGATTTTAGTTGATTCTCCATATAAAAGGTACCTACTATGCGTGGTGTTGGCAAAGTGCTGTGAGAAATAATATTTCTCACAGGTATGAGCAATTCGTGGTTTTGAAATTGAGTAAGCCATGAGAATTACGCTACTTTTCATAGCAGTCGTAGAAAAAAATAAATAAGTCATTGTGAAATGATATTGCGCGTCGCTCGCTGCTCGCTGGGCGCGAGAAATTGCAGCGAAACAAAAACAAATAAGTCATTGTTGTGAAATGATACATTAGACAACTGCTTTCCTAGTTGATACCATGTTACAGGGTGATCCCTAGAATCGTGACACACCTCGAATCAATTTATTCAAATTGAATTAACACTGTACTGTTCATAATTATTACATATATATATCCCCAGATAGCACGAATATTCTCAGAATATTCTTACAAGCTGCGAAAATGTCATCTTCTAGAATAATATTCTGAAGAATATGCATAGAAAGTTCTCAGTATGTTGCGAATATTTATGGAATGTTCCATGCGAATATTCTGATAGTATTACATGAAAGTACATTCCTAGAAGCTCCTGGGATATAATATTCCAGAATGTTCATCAAATAATATTTTCAGAATATTGTGAACATTCATGGAATACTTTGCGAATATACTAATGATATTCTGAAAATATGTTCCAATGAGCTTCTGAAATGGAATATTCTAGAATGACAATGTTCAAATATACTTATTTCAGAATATTCTAACATAATGTCCTTAAAATGATCATAAAATATTTTCATCCTGCAACGAATATTCTATGAACATTCAATTTGACATAGATACACAAGAATATTCTTTTCGAATATTCTGAGAATATACAGAATCGTATCAAATTATGAAATTGATGTTATTATTCATGTATTGATATACAAAGTGTTCCCCTTACCAAACCCATTATTATAATGGTTGTATGCCACTAAGTGTTGAGATCTTCCCATTCATATCATTCATTAAAAAGGTCTGTAGCTCAGTGGTTAAGGTGACAGGTAAATAACTATGTAGGTTCGCAAGCCCGCACCGGAGCAAGCTTTTTTAAATTTTATTACTATAAATATACCTACCAGCAACATTCTCAGAATATCTAGAACAGCCCTCTTAGTATATCCATAGAACGTTCCTAGAAAATATTCGTATAATATTCTGAGAAGGTACTTGTGTGTGCTATCTGGGTATATACATATATAATTATATAATTCCACAAAAATTCCCCCTTCCCCTGCAAAAATAATATCGCAGCGATCTTAATTAAATATATTGAAAATGGTAAAAGATACACAGTTTAAAATTTAGGTATATTTGATAAACAAAAACAAACTCAAAATATTCCTAAAATATAAAGTGTGTTCGAAATAGGAACAATTATAAAAATGAAATTTCGAACAACAAAAAATAAAACTGAGATTTTGAAAAGAACTGAATGTTTTCGAACATTCTGCACAACAGTTCGATTGCATTTTTAAAGTGTGAAACGCTAGACTTGGAGGTCAAACGATAAATGAGTACATATTCTGGAAACAGTTCGAATGGCAACCAACAAATCTCCTTCCCGTGATACATGATTCGCCGCCAATCAAGGGTATTGGGTATTCTTTTACCAATGATGATCTTTATTGTTTCGCTCCAATATTTGTCCCGCGCCGCACGGCCGCAACCCTTCTCGCTTCGCTTCTCGCGCTCGGCGAGCGAGCGAGCAAGCAACGAAATTTTCTGTTTCTCGCGCCCAGCGACCTGCGCACCAGGCGCAATATTCTCGCACTGGTGCTATGGCTAGACTCTAGTTAGAAATATTGCCATACATTTTTTTGAGTTATCGAGTGAATTTGTTATGTGTTTGATAAAGTTCAAAACAGCACTTTCAGTAGTTTTTCTCTGTCTCCTTAACAAACAATCACTTCGTTATTTCACACATTGATCTCAGTGTATAGTGATATTATTATAGAATCCAATAATTATACATTGAAGAAATCTTATTGAATTAATCATATATCTACAACGAAGAATTCGAAACTGGTGCTGAATGAGGAAGAGCGGGATCCACAGAGCTCATGGTGGTTATAGAACCACTCTAAGGGCGTTTTGTATTTTTGGTATCGGTAATCATGATACTAAACGAATTTTACAATTTTGACTATCACTTTGCGATATTATTGTGAAAGCATTGAGAGTGATCGGATTATCAAGTTTATCAAAACGTCTCAAGAATATAGACTTCATATTAGAATCTTCGTGCCAAGTTATCATGATATATGAGTCATTCATATGAGCTTATGAAGTTTTCAGAATTTCATTAAACGTTCAATGGAAACTATCACACGTTCTTACAGTGTCTTATATTGCCACTTCAAAGTTGGGAACCAACTCCCAAGGAGTCTAAACTTGTGCGGGACTAGGAAGAGCGGGACCTACAGCTTATAGTGGAAGGCGAACCACTTCTAGGGCATCGAGGTGTTGCCGGGATTACAACCATAAATCACACATTTTGAAGTAAAATGCTCAGCCTATAGCCGGATTCGAATACGAATACCATACGAATAAAAAACTGGATGTATGTGGTGTTTGTTGAAATCTCATAAAAGTAAACATGAGGCGAGATGGTGTAGATGCCATAAGAATGGAGACAGGGACTATACAAGACTATGGATGAACAAACTGTAAATGCATGGTCAGTCAATTAGTGCACTGAAATGGTGTTTTGCATATTTTCGCAGTAACATTTTTTCTAATTTCACTTTTTTATGAATAATTCAAATGTTCCACGTTTTTACTACGAATCATAAACAGTAAATAGCATGAACATCCTACTTTTGTTTTCAAATCAAATCAAGAGAGTTGTGGTTAATGGATGATCGATTTTCTAGTGAACGATGAAAATGGATTCGTATCAGTGAAAGTTGAAGATGTAGGTCAGGAATTATTGCAGCTCTGCTTTAATATACACGCCTATTGTATGATAACAGGCATCACTGAAAGTCAATTTGACTGATTTGGAGATGTGGTGTTACTTTCTATGCCGTGTTTGTGAGTTTTGACGGTTGCAAACGATTCACTGAACTTCATTTCAGTTTTATTCGATATATAAAATATGCAAAACACCATTCCACATTTCACTCGAAATTGATACCTCTGATCAATGCGGAACAAGAGCACCTGTTCCTGTGAAACGGTCTGAGTTTTCATAATCCGAAATTGAATTGTCGAAAAATATGCATACAAAAAAGTTTGATCAATATTTAATGTAGTCCCACCCTGTATTATACACCCCTGAATGAAACTTTGGAATGATCTTATGTTCGCCGCATTTTGCATGGAATTTTGTTGTTGTACCAAATTGCATCACGTGGCGTTTCGGAAATATTCAAGAAAAATCATCTTCAGGGGAACCCTTTCAGGGGGCCGTAGCTCTCTTAGGTGACATTTCTCGACTAATGTTTATTGACACTCTTTTTGCTCGTGAAAGCCGTTGGTGGATGATTTCGGGACACCCTGTATATGTGTTTTGCGTAGATACAGTTTACATAAAAAAGACTTGGAAGTTGCCTATAGAACAAATAAGACATAAGACGTTGGGAAAGTTTATCAAGAATAATGGAGAAAAAACTTTCGAATTCGAAAGATCAGGGGTATAAAAACTCAACTGTGGATTTTGTCATTAGGAATACAGGGTGTTCCATAATATATGCGCTGGATGTGCTGATGTTTACAAAAGGTGTTTTCTGTGCGATAAACGGTTCCAGAGATATTCGCAAAAACCATTATTCAAGTTAGCTCAAACTTTCTTCATATCTTTCAACGAGCTACCACAACCTGAGATCCTGCGCATATATTATGAGACACCCTGTATATCGGGCAGACGTTTGATCACCGCATTCATGAACGTGAGATGACTTTTTTCAAAAGAAGATAGAATCAACGCGAACCACAAATTAGAAGAAAACTCTAGTTTTGATGATAATTTCAAAATTTAAACGTAGGAAATGACGAATCAGAACTAAATCATTTGGAATAATTAGAAATCATCGAATGCAGGAATTCAAAGATTTCACTTAACGATCAACTAGACCTCAATAAGTCACTGTTGTTGAATTTGTCCTCCCAGTAGGTTATTATCCTCTTCAAATTGTTCTGATAGGTACACCTGATTTAATGTAGATTATTGAGCCTATACTTTCCGAAAGTGAAGGCTTCACCGACTTCTGCACAGGCAATTTCAATTCTCCAGATTCGCAGATTTGGAAAGTATATGATAATAACATAAAAGTCAATGTTATGACGTTCAGTTCATTGTGATTGTGTTAAAATTTATCGTTTGTGAAATTTATAACATGTACCTACTATGGAATTACATCAAGTTAAGGCAGAGTCAGTTCAAAATACTTCAAATTTAATGAACAATCATGTCCTATTCACCTGTTCATCTTTCGCAATATGTAGATATACACTTTTCTTCCCAAAATAGATGAGTCTTTTCAAACTTTCATTGTCTTGATGTTCTTCTGACATGATCTTTCGCTTTTCTTTAGTGCTCCTATGTGATTATCCGCACATGATGAAGTTTTGAAGCTTACTAATCATTATAATAAATATAAGAAACTTCACAGACGATGAGATGTCCACAAAATTCTCAAACACACGACATGTTTCGCTAACACGGTAGCTTCGTCAGGTGATATAATGGTACGATGAACTAAACTAACCTTGGCTTGCTTATTATATCCTAATTTCCCAACCTGAAGGATAAGTTACCTGTGGATAGGTTGTATGAACCTCCATTTTCGGAAATTGGGCACAATATCTACATTTGAATACGGTGTTCTAAAATTGTTCTATCGGTCATTCGGTTGCCCCCTTACGAGCAACCCTCAGAAGTCTTCGAAAGTCTTGTGCGAGCAAGGAATGACGGGGGCCTCACCTTTTAACGTGTGATCCCAAACACTTTCTTAGGCCATCAGAAAAAGTCTGCGTTCGTGGGACTCGAACCCACGATCGACGTGAATCGATATTGAAGCATCGAAGCACTGAGGTACGCCGGCCTGTAGCGGCTTAATTTGAAAGGGTTGATATCCTTCAGGTTGGGAAAGTAGGATACATAAGCAAGCCAAGGTTAGTTCAGTTCATCGTACCAGTATATCACCTGACGAAGCTACTGTGTTAGCAAAACATGTCGTGTGTTTGAGAATTTTGTGAAAGTCTTATCGTCTGTGGAGTTTTTACATTTGCCATGGATTTCCATCAATTAACGGCCGAGTCAATTCAAAAAACGTTATAATAAAGTATAGTTCTGGTAAAATTGACCAAAGATTTGCTTCTCGACCTATCATAAATTGATGTTGAACTCTCCATCGAAATTCTCATGACCTATTATACTCACGTATATGCTGATCGAACTGAATCGGCTGCTCCAGCTCCAACAGCGCCAGATCGTTCTCGAACGTCTGCGCGTCGTACTGTCTATGCACAATCACCCTCTTCACGTTCCTGCTCAGCGGCCGCTTCTTCTCCAGGTCCCCAGAGATGTCGAACTCGCCGAAGACTGCTACCAGAGAGGCCAGGAAGCCCGGCTGGCAATGGGCGGCCGTCATAACGTACTTGTGGCTGATGAGGACGCCACCGCACTTGTTCTTGGTGAAAAGACCCAGCCAAGTGGACTCTCTGACGAGCACCTGCCAGGGGAATTCTCCGAAGGTAGCGCCTTTGCCGCCTACGATCTTGGCGCTTCTCATTAGAGGCCGGACACCACACTCTGCAATAGGGGGCAATGGTTTTGAAAGTATATTGCGTGTTCGAAGTGAAGTGTAACTGTTTGGCGAATTTGTATATTTGGCTGACGAGTGTGCGTGTCTGCCAATTACAATCAAGCTAACAAAAGCACCTGATGCCACAGAATCACCAGATGAAACATGCTGCATTTTCTCAACATCTGATGATTGCAGAGACATATCCAGCATGAAGGTGATTCTAATTGTGTCGTGCAGCCAAAGTGAAAAAACGCATCCAGCAGTTGCGAAAAAGTACGCTAAGCGATATTTCATGGCAGTTACTCTGCGAAAGGTCGCGAGGTTTTTTTGGTAGCCGTTACATGGAGTATCAGCCGAACTCAACGTCACTAGAGAATTTGATATTTTGGAAAAATGATAATATCCGAATATCCATCTTGATTTGATCTCTGAATTTCCATTATCGTTCACAGACATTAGGATATTGATAAGAATGTTTTTCATGAGGAATTATTATTGTTTCTGGTATATATTGGTGTCCTGCATAACGTTTTTAAAATACCCGAGGTAGGAGGCTACACGCGCCAGACCAGACAGTTGATGGCAGCCATTTGAATTTTGAACACAATTTCAATCCTCAATCGATCCTATAGATTGCACAATCAGAATACATTGATTCGAATGAAAAATGACAATATGGAAAAGGTTATATGATAATATAATATTTCATTTTCGAATCAACACGTTCCATGATGAATGTACGCAAAAAATTATGTTTGAGAATCACTGCCCGATTCAATTTCTAGAGACTGAAGTTTGAGTAACTTAATTTGAAGCGAACTAACAGAATGAGTAAATGATTTTTTGTCAAATTGAATAAAGCAGTCTAACGACCTGCCAAAAACTGAAAAATTGAGCTATCGAATCTATTTCATTATTTTGTGTTACTGAAGTGGGATGATCGTGTTCTCCGTCGACCTCGTATTAAGGAGTCTGTTCAATGATACTTCACCACTAGCTATAGACTATTACTCCTCTTCAAGGCGTGAAGAGGGTTTTTCCTACCAAGGTAGTTCTATTCATTTTAATAACTACCAGTCAATGAAAACATAGCCACTCCTGTTATAATCAACATATAATGATTGAAATATATCGCTTATAGTAAAAAAGTGTAATATTCAGCTTGGTAGTTGGAAATATTATTACCACAGAACTCATCTTCGCCCCTGGGTAGGTTCTAATGATAATATTCACTATCTGGGTGCATAAATAACTGTTATGAAATTTTTAAACGGAGGAAGGAAAGCTCGAAGTCATCTCCACAACTTCAACCCTAAGTTGGATTCAACACGTTTTTGGCTTTTGGCCCCGTCGATTCCAAATTGATTTTTGGACATTCAGTGCGTTCTCTCAATGGTACGGGACCCTTTTTCCTGTTTTACAACCAAAAATGGTTATGAAGAGCACCTTGTATGCTCGTCAAGTTTCCCTTCTGGGACTTGACTTTTGATTCCACGAGTGCGCGTTCTTAGGGCACGATGACCTTTATTTTTAATGGAAACACGTTTTTTTTATAGAACTTATTTATTATCAATCACGATATTATGACGAGAGAAATACAACAATTTTAAGAACATATAATTTTCATTATTCCAAATTTTTTTGAATTTTCTCTCCTCGTTTCTATAAATTGAAAATATGAATATTATTTCAATATACGTGTAGTAAGGACAAATCAGATGATTTGCCCCAAAATGTCACTGATGCGTTTGAAGAATTTTCCAATCATAGAGACTGAAAGAAAAATTCCCTAGCTTGTCAGTGACAATTTGTATTGAAAAAAATTTGAAGAAGAGAAATGTAGGTATATAGATAAAATATCAAATTTTCACTTATCTCTGGACGTTTCGGGACCGCTTCTGCTTCCGTTTTCAACATAAGAAAAGATTATTTCAATAGCAAAGTCGTATCTGTCTTGAAGCTTTTCGGTTTTCACATGCCTTTGCTTGTAGTAATTTCTAAAATTGATTGACTACATCATTATTGAAGTTGTGAAGATGACTTTGAGCTTTCCTTCCTCCTTTTTAAAAATTCCACTCCACTTTGAGCAGACATGGACTTCTACTTGATATCATGAAATTGATCGTTAATTAATTTGTCAATCAAAGCATGTACCTATAGGCATCATACACCGCTTCCTTCAACTGTTTTGGCACTATAACTCGCACCGAATCTGAATTTGAATCGAGAATATGGATTCCATCGGAGATTTTACGTTAATGAGTATGATTTAACGTTTCTGAACCGATGATCATCCCCAATTGTATAGGGTGAACAACTGAGAACATCAGCTATCATCAATCATTTTTTCAACTTTGATCGTTATTATCTTCCGTTAGCGAAAAGCTATCGTGTTGCGGTCTTCGTTGGTCTGTTGAGATCAAGTTCCTTCATTTCGTAATGTAATAATATGCATATTTGCACATTTGATTTTATTAATCACGATACTCATTGATACTCTAGATCACGCCATCTAGTGGCAACGGTGATATGAATATGAAACCTATATTCTAATCACAATTGGTAGAACAGGAGGAGGCCTTTACAACGAGTTCAAGATTGTTGAATTCTATTGAAGATAATCAGAGTGACAGACATTTATAAAAAATATAATTTGACGTTCCTCCATGCACTACTCCATATTATGAGATGGGACAAAACATTTCGAACAAAAGAGAAATAGGAATTTATCAAGGATCAATCTGCATAATATAGTTCCAGTGTACATCTTGTTTCTATTGAATAAGGAGAAAATCTCAATTTTCTCTTCACTCATAGCCGTTACGACACCTAGCGTGTATTTTAGAAATCTACACACATTTTTCAGGTAGTATTTTCAGAGTCACTTTTTTCGAAATATTAATTTTCTCAAACTTTTACCATTATTTGTTGCTGAGATATGGCCGACAGCCGTTCTGAGTTGTTCACCATATACAACGTTTTATTAGGATCAAATAATGTGACACTTTGTTTGACAAGCGATTTTTGCGTTTGCGAGGCGCAGTGACCACAAGCAAATCACACAAATTTTGCGAGTCGAACAGAGTCGTTTCTGATACAGATGAAACATGCAGTTTTTGCTGCAATAGAAATAGTTGATGGAATATAAGTGGAAATTTCACATCTGACATTTTCGACTTATTGAAAGCTTTCATTAGGCATTGTTACCATAGCAACTGAACGAATTTCAGGATTCTTTTTCCTCCTCCTTAAAGAAAGAAGCATAAAATCACACTGCAAATTTGTTGACGTTTCAAAATGACATTCACATTCACCTTGAAAATAAATATACATTTCTACAAACTTCAGCTAAATGGATTTGTGAAAAAAATTGGGACTCATTCTTCGAGTTTCTTGTGAAAACATATTATTATATTCCTACCATTTTTAGTAGAATGAACTTGTGAAAACTGGAGAATCAAGCTACTATCTACTTATTTTTCATTATTTTGTGTAACTGAGTTGATTTTGTTTCATTCATCCTTACAATGTTATGGATATCAGTGATATAATTTACTATACGTACTGCTTGTAGTTCCTTGTAATGAAATATATTCTCACCAATTTTAGAAGCATGGGCTTAGTAAAGAATACTAGGTTGAACCACCACTAGCTCAATTATCAATATTTTGCAAGACTCCAGTCGGTATCATGTATTTTATTTAGAATAATCTTATCCCAGTATTCTCCCTAATTTCAGTGTGGAATTTTTGTACCGACTACCACTCTAGCTTCAATTGAAAACCTGATATCGAACTTCTAAGTTTTTGAGATAAAGACTGTAAAATCCAGAATAATCGTGGTAATCGGGTTGAATTTGGTATCTTGTATCTTGGGGTATTTTTCAATAAAAAGAATAAAATTTCAAGTTGATTTGTCCATTTCGTTAAAGTGGCGTCACCTACATGACTTTTCAGTAATTTGGAATGTCATGACTTTTTTTGTAGAACCCATATCACATTTTCTAGTAGATCGATTTCTCTAACACCTTTGAGACAAACAACTTTTTTTGTAGACGTCGTTATACAAACGAACGGTTTCGAGTCATTTGGATTTAAAATAATCGATGCAAATGATGATATCATCCAAATGACAAAATTATTGAAAATCATGGTCATTCAATTCCAATCTGAAAGAGAAATCAGAATCTGATACTATATGATAATAATAACTATCATCATTTGGGGGTAATAATTGAATTCAATACCACGAGTCCTATTCCCAAAGTTTTAGAGGAAAACTCTGAAATTTGGCATAGCTATTGAGAAACAAACCGATAGAGTCCCACGGACGGATTTGCCTCAAAAATAATGATTTGAGTAATTCTAATTCGATAAAATAGAATGAACTGCATAAGAAAAGAATTGAACATTGTTTTTTTCATTAAGTCGAACGACGATGTAAAAAAAAACATGAATTAATTTTTAGCTACATTCAATTGTTTAATGTAGAAGACCTTTCAATAAAAGAAAAACATGCGTTGGTCGATTTATTTCAATATTCATGACTAAGAGGCGACTTACAACCTCCAAGAAGATGATTCAAATCACTCACAAATGGTTGTTTGCAGTGACATCTACAAAGAAAATCTGTTTTTCACAAAAATGTTAGGAACATCGATTTTTGTACTGCAATATGTGATACATATGATTTTAAGAAAGTTATAACATTTCAAATTACTGAAAAGACATGTAGGTGACGACACCCTCACGAATGGGACAATGATTTGGTTATCGACGAATACTCCAAATAACCGAATTTCACTCGAATATCACGATTATTCCCGAGTTCATTTACCAAAAACAAAAATTAAAATCAAACTCTGTATCTCAAAAACGAATAACTTGCAGACATATGTTCATACAAAGTTTCGTTTCTATCTTGTCGTCAGCAACATGTACTCAAGAAATACACATTTTATTTTTTTCTTTCTTTGCGTCTACTGAAAGTGTATGTTCACATTGATCATAATCCATCAGTTCACCCTCAGAAACTTGAGGAGAGTAGGAAAAATTGAATATAAAGTATGTAAATTCGGATTAATTTTGAGACCAAATCAATCATCTGAATTCGATTTCGTTTTCAACTACAGGGAGATTTGAGAGGTATGTCGGCATTAACAGCTTAACCTTGTTACGTCAGTATGTTGTTGGAATTCGGAGTATTCAGCAGTTTATGATAAAGATTTATGAAATTCATCTTTGAGAGATATCCATGAATCACAATCAATCGTTTATGGATTAGCAAAAACAAATATCGAGACTATTCGCCGATTCCATTTTGGTCCTCAACCAGACAACAAATTTAGTGAGTTATTATTCTACCTAACTAGACCTAACTTGACTCGAACAAAACACTCTTCTGGAATTCCTATTTTTTTTTTCATCGTCTGATTAGAAAGCATCATCAGTGAATATGGTATGGATTTAACTCGAAAAACTGACCTGTGCGATAGTCTTCACTATCAATGGCCGCAGCTTCCGTTGTATGTTCTATGAGAGACTGCGTTGTTGTAACTGGCTTCTTAGTAACTTTCCTCTTCGTCGTAGTAGGCTGTTTTCTAGTAGGTATCGTTGTGGTTGTCCTTCTCGTGGCTGGTTTCCTTGACGTGTTTCCTGGTCTTGAAGTAGTACTGGTGCGAATATTAGATGTAACAACCGGCTTACTAGAAACTACCTGAGGTTTTTTGGATGACGTACCCTGTTTCTTCACTGGCTTGATTGTGGTTGTTCCAACTGACAAAACCGTCATATTCTTTTTGTTATAAACAACATCTTTCAATCCTTGAAATGGTTCCTGCAAACCTTCGATGATTTTGTTGACGAAAGATTCCACATTGGCATTCAGTGCATCATCCTCGATGAAAATTGGCGTTGTAATATCATTTTCATTCATATTGGGAATATATGACATATTCAAATTGGGATTTCTAACAGGAGGAAAGTTGATCATATCATCTGGAGAAGGACCAGTTGCACCAACTTCTACTGTATCATCATCTTGAGGTTTCACAGAAGTTGATATACTCGGCTTAGGAGTTATCAAGATTGTCGGGGAAGGTCTCTCGCTTGTACTATAGATATTCTGGGTTATATGGTTGTTGATGGTCACGTGGTTGACTGGTTTTCTTTGCGGAAGGGCAGTTGGTCGGGTAAGTGTAGAAGGATACTTGTCGTATGATGTTGGCCTAGGCCTTTCTGTGGTTTCCTCACTGATTGGACCCAAAACTATGATAGTAGGAGCAGGTGTGGGATAGGTACTGCTAGGATTAGTTACACTGAAGCTTGGTCCAACTATATGACTATTCAATGTAGTAGGTGGTCGCCTTGTAGGGCTCGAACTGTGAATGTACGATGTTGAAGGTGGTTTTGAAGAAGTGATAAAAGCTGTTGGTGAATTAGCCATTGTCGACTTTGTCGGAGATGGGTAGCGATGGGTAGAAGTAGGCCTGTTTGTCGGTTTAGGTTTTTTTGTAGTTTTTTTTCTTGTCGTTGATTGAGTTCTACGAGGTGGTAATGTAGTGCTGAAAACATATGAAGTGGAAGGCGGTTTGGTTATCTCAGCTGGCCTCATCGTTGATGAGCCGTATACAGATGTACTATTCAATAAATGCATAATGTTCACGATTGAGTTGAAGTCTGGGTTCTTATTAGGTTTTGTGGGTTCGTGCGTTACCGTTGGCACCCTTACATAATTGTCATTGCCAGTGCTTGATGGTTTAGGTCTGAACATAGGTAAACTAAAACTGGTCGTTGTGTACTCTATAGGAGCATTCGATATTGAGATACCTAGTATCGGCAAGTTGGGTTGTTCTGTTCTCATGGTAGTTTTGTCATTTATGTTCGGACGACTAGTTGGATGGAAATAACCTGGATCGATGTCATTATCATGTTGGTTCAAAATAATGGTGTCTGGTGTTTCTGGATGAGTGACGCCGGTAGTGGTGAAATACTGATCATTACTGACTTGAATGACTTCGTTGTCTTCGGCAGTAGGTAGTATTTCGGGATTCAGTAAGCTATTAGTTATTTGAGATACCCCCAGAGATGTAATGTCAATTGGAGTAGTTTGAGGTCTGATTGTCGGTCGATTATTCAATATGTCATTATCTATTACTCCTACGGATACTATATCTTCATCAATGAATTCTCCAACTGATATATCTTTCGGTAGTTCACAGCATGCTCCAAAAAGGAATCCATCCATACAGGCTCCCACAACTTGGCCTCTCCTACTCGTGCATTCATGGTTGAACATACATACTGATGGACCTCCCAATGGTTCTGCGGCTTTCCTGGATGGTTTGCAGTATCTTGGTGTTATTCGGTAACCTCCGAATAGTTTTCTGGCACCTGAAAGCAATAAATCTCGTATAAGTATATTTTGATGAAAGAACATGAGACCTACAAGTTACAAAACGTTTTCTCCAATGTAGTATAAGATCTTATATTCACCAAGGAATAAAGGTATTTATGAATCACGTCTCAAATCATCAGAACTCTGTTGAAATATCAGATATTCGTACAACGATACATTGATAGATGTTGAATTGAATTATCGATATAACAGATCATAACTACAGATTATAGCTTGCATAAAAATACACCGATCATCATTCGATTCACAGATTTCAGAAGCTGATTCCTTTGACTTGTGAATCATTTGTTAAAACAACAGATAGATGGAAATGAATCGATATTCTAGAGGACAATGAAATGCAGACTGTGAACTTGCAATGATTATGGCGTGCGATCCTATTTCGTCCAAATTTTCTTTGTCATATTTTCCACAAAGTGTGTCATGTAGTTTGATATCTTCATATGTTTGTGAATTAAATGTATAATTTATCTTTCATACATCACCTATTTTGTTAACGCTTCAATTCAGAAAACATCCACTATATAATGATATTAGCATACATGAATGGAGACAGGTGCGCTGCTACTCGATCAAAATCATTGTGCGACATCTTGTCCTGCTTCTTTGAGGGATTCTCGTTTACAGCAGCCACTCAAACTGCAATTTTCTTAAGCAATCTCAGAATGCTAAGAGGCTTCAATTTCAGAAATTGAATATCATGAATCATAGAATCGTACTAGATGTAGAAAATATACTACTGAAAGAGCGCCTCTAAGAATCCTGAAACTCCTGGGAGAACTGAAGCTTGGAGGGTTTCTGTGAACGTGGAACCCTCGAGGAAATAGTAGATAGGAAACAATGGATAATATAATCGAGTTAGCATATCTGTTAGTTTGACATTATGTCAGAACTATTTATACTGGGGCTATCTATCTATATAGCGAAGAATAAAATGGGATGGTGTATGAGACATAAAGACAGAATAAATCACGATAGTTTTTACTTAGTCTCTCTCAATTTATGCATGAATAGAATTTTAACTTTCATTCATTGAACTATCAGAAACATTGCAGGAATCATTTCACCTCTTAGTGCTGCTCTTATCAATGATGTAGAAAAACATTCCAGGGAATATATTTTTTCCAGGGAATTTGAATCAATTTCGGTGAGAATGGTTTCCTGTCTTCTATTACATTTCCATTCATAGTTTCAATTACGTAAGTACCCTGTATAGGTGCAAATTCTGAGTTGCATGTTAATTACTATGAATTGAGAATTGTGTGTAGAAATGTACATTTCACCAACAAGTTCTTCAATAACGGCGATTATTGAACAAAATGATTGATTGAGGGTTGCTGGGCTGTGTGCATGTGAATATATACCAAAGAATGGAAGATTTGTATTTTGTGCAAGATAATTTATTCAATATTCATAGCAGAGCACTTTCGACTGTTAAGTCATTATCAGTGCATACCTGTGAGTAAGTAATCTGCTTCAAGCCATTGGAAAGAAATCGAAATTGAAAATTCGAAATTCGAAGAAATATTCTTGAAAAAATTTGTTTGAAATATTTTTTGGAAATTTGTTTGATATTGAAAATGGTGAAAAAATAGATAGGTGACTTGTTATTTGTTGATGAACTCTTGATTTTGAACAACACATTATAATAAAATCGAAGTTTGAACAAGTTAAATATCAATTTGAAAATTGATAAAAGTGAGGTTACTTACTCGTCAGGTTAACAGGGAAATTTATCCATAGAAATATCTTTGGTCCAGTTCAAAACTAACGACATTATGGTAAAATACGGTATAAACATATAGAGATGTGTTTCACAAAAAGGAGGTGAAATACAGATTACATCTTGTTAAGCAGTCATTGTCGCTGCGAAATGTCGTGTTGAAGTGAACTTGATGAGTGACGGACCTTGATCTAATTATCATTGAACGTACTGAACTGATGGAGGCTAATCTGAAGTTGACATGCATGACATGACATCCACCACATGACATGTGTCAAAGAAAAATCAAGAATTGTTATTATGAAATATTAGTGAAGATAAACATTATGAAATCGGGAATATTTAACCAAGTCCCTAAGGAGCGAATGTTTTGTTGGTCCAATGAGAACCTGATATCAAACAAATTTTCAAAAACTTCTTCAAAAAATTTTTTCAAAAATACTTTTTCAAAAAATTTTTGTCAAAAATATTTTTTAAAAAAACTTTTCAAGTTTTTTCTCAGAATTCTCAATTCCAATTTCTTTTCAATAGCTTAAAGCACATTACTTACTTGGAGGTATGCACTAATGATGACTTAACAGTCGAAAGCGCTCTGCTATGAATATTGAATAAATTATCTTGCACGAAATACAGATCTTCCCTTCTCTGGAAAATAATTGATAACTCTATTCGTCATTGATACAGTGTGTGCTGTTTCAACCCGCAACACCAACTTGATTTAAAAACCGATTTTCAGAAACAATGGAAGTTAGCTAGTTCTCTTTGCGAATGTGGTCAAATCTGGAATATTCATAATCTCAAGGCCAATTTTTGTTTCTTAAAAGGGTCCAAATTCCAGAAGCGTTAATAAGACAATTCTTTTTGAAACAGTGACTAGCTCATTCCATTCAGATATAGCTGAAATACATCCATACAAAATTAGAAATGCTCATGTAGAATTGTTGTTATACGATGGTAAATTTTGAATTCATTGCTTGTCCGATTCACCCTGTGAATAAATCTAAGGAGTTAATATAACCGGTGAGATGGTGATTCTATGAGGACAGACATAGTATACTCAGATATACAGTTTCATCATTGTAAGTTCTACAGAAAGATGTCTCTAGGTCAACCAAAAATCAATGAAACTGAAGTTGAGATTCACCATTTTGAAAATAAGAGTGAACCGTTTGCCACACACTCCACCACACAGTTACTCTGGGAATCGTCTCGATTGATGAAGAGCATTCGAATATAATGAAAATATAGTGACAGAAAAACAGTCTCCAAACACTTCAAGGATGAGATAAACTGATGATATGAACTCGTTAAGAATGAAGAATTTATTATTCAAATTCCCAAGTAATAAAAATGTAGAACATGATGAAAGAATTCTCAACTACTTCAATACTTATCATAAATTTTTGGTTCACCTATAGAGATCTTCCTGTGAGAGTCACAACGATGCAACTTTGGTTGTGAGTAGTCGAGGTGATCCTACATCGAATAATCACTGCATCGGCTATATAACTCCCAAGATTCTGAAACAGGGTTATTCGAATGGTCAAAAATATCAGAATCTGCCATATTGAATAACTAACACTTTATATAAGATATTCCGTTCAAATTTCGTATGGCGATGATGCAGCTCAGCCTGAATCGGGTTATAGTCACTTTTTCTCAAAATGATTGCCTAATAGTCATTCTTGAAATTTCATTTATTTCAACAAACAAAAATAGGTCTTGAAAATCTGAATATTTCAGATTTGTCCATTTTCTCGAATAGACCTCGTTGGGTTGGTACTATATTATGGAATTTTTGTTTCTGGAAATCGGTCGACGGTTCCAATTAAGGAGGGTGTTACTAATTGAAATTGCACACACTGTATATTTGAGGTGGTACAACTTTACCGTCGACTATATTTCTCCTGCGAGGAAGAAAGTCTGGTTCTCGTATTCATCATTAATTCGTAAACTACTAACAATCACCCAGGCAGGAAAAACCCGATTAACTTGACCGATTTTGATAAAACTCCAGATTGTAGATTTGTTTTCTTGGATTTCAGTTTCCAAAAAAGCAGATGGCTTGATTATTGTACAGAGAAAACAATAGGTACGATACCACGCTTAACATCTCATAATGCCCTGTGAGTAGATATACTCAGCTTCATCATGTTTTGAATTGAAGTGTTATCCCTTCTCAATATAATGGTCTCTGATTCACGTCAATATCTTTGAGAGTACGAGGTACGATCTACGAATCGGTCGAATTTTCACCAGACTATGACAAGAATTGGAGGTGTTCAAAAATGATCAAGAATTTCAGATGTACCACTTGCGAGACATTGTATTGATGAACTATCGACATCGCATTAGGAAATAGAGCGTGGATCTTTAATCGACCAGAAAATGTACTACTCATAGCAGCGGTTACGAATTATTGAAAACATTTTGCATGGAAGACTTAGTTATCGTTAGTTTCCTGTCCCTGTCAATGTCTATAATAACAAGTGAGGAAAAATTAAATAAATATTTCGAATATCATGGATAATCAGCCGACACACCTCCCACATCTAGAGTCTCTAAGAGTTTTTCGGTCTTGAAATGGTAAGCCAATCTTAGTAGAGTTTTTATATTTGCTACAACTTCTCAAAAATCGAAACTCCTGTCGTAGGTACTAGAAAGTATAATAATATTGTTGATCAAATAGTAGGAGAGCCGGCTGCAAATTTCGATCGTCATCTGATAACGAAATGTTATTTGTTTCCTGTGCGGTGATTTGCACTCAAACTCGCGATTTTATAATGAAATGAGGATCATGCCATACAATACCAATTGAATGATAGGTCCCAAAACCCTACTTGTGCCACCCCTCAATCTGAATCGAATCCATGACACAGCGATTTTTTTGCAGCCATTTTTCTGAACGTCTGTTCCGTCATGTGGTAACAAGTAAAAACGAAAAGCGAATAGAATGGAATGATGTCCCCTTTGCGAAAATCCCAACTCGCCGCGACTCAGACTGAATCAGGTTAGTGGCACAGCGTTGATATTTCCGAGAATATTTCGCTCCTTAATTATGATAATATCCAATGGACCAGCTTGAACCTCAACATTTGGATTAGAATACTCGTGGTGCGAGCACTGCATGTGTTTCACTCTGGTCCATCAGACATTATCTTCAGAGACGAGTGAAAAATTCTAGGAAATATTGACGACCAGCCACTGACTTCGATTAGTTTGAATCGCGATACGTTTGGATATTCGCAAAGGAGACATTATGCCCTTCCATTTGCCTTTCATTTCAACTCGGTATAACATACACTACACTGTTTTACCACTAACCAAACCGATTTTTTGAACGTCTCGACACGTGTTTTGCTAACTATGTTAGCATCTTCAGGAGAAGACTGAAACAGTTTCAATCTTTCCCTGATGATGCTAACGTAGTTAGCGAAACACGTGTCGAGGCGTGTAAAATATCGGTTTGGTTAGTGGTAATACAGTGTAGTGAATTATCGTGCCAAAGGTTCCAGTCTTCGATATATCGGTATCACATGACGGGCGAATGTCCGGAATAATGACAACAAATAAATCGCTGTGCCATCGATTTGGCTCAGATTGGGAAGTGGCACAGGTTGGTTTTTGAGATCTACCATTCAATTGGTATCGGATGACATGATTCGCATCTATTTATCAAATTGCGGAATTGAGTGCAAATTACCACACAGAAGAGTGTGATTTTTTAATCATTCTGCTCAGGATAATGATTGGCAGGTGCCTTTCGATATATCACAATATGTTTACATGCCTTTATGACATATATCATTTCGTTATCAGATGACGGTCCCGCTTTGCAGTCGGCTCTTTGACTATTGATAAAAACCTAGTAGGTGACCTTGTACGCAAAGAGGTACATAAAGCTCTCGCCTACTGAAATCAGGTTGTCATTCAGAATGGAGGTAATAGTGGACTCCCAACCGAGATGCTGCCAGAATCACAACCGCGTACCTCACATTTCATAAAAAATGACAGCAATTTGACAACACTTGTGGAGCTCGACAAGTCAAAAATATCTTATTAATATGAGATGAAGTGTCATCGAGAAATTATGCAGAAGTCAAGTCACTCAATCCATTTTTCTATGGACTGATATGAAATAGGTACCTTGGTTTCTTCAAATTGTACCACTTTACATTGATATAATTACCAGGAAAAAGTATTATGGTTTTTCATCAAAACATAATTCACCCTTATTTTTTCTGTGACAAGCAAGTATCTTATATACCTTATGAAAATCACTTTCATCATAATGACAAACAGGATATATAGTTTTCACAAGCAATCGACCAGAACGGAATATGGCAGGGCTCTGTTATCAAACAGCGCTAGACAAAATAGCGAGCGACAAAATAGCGCGGAACAAATAGCGCGTGACAAAATAGCGCCAATAGAAAACAGCGCCGCGACATAATAGCGCCGACTGAAATAGCGCGTCATAGTAATAGCGTGTTTTGTGCTAATAGTGGCTTACTGATAATGGAAGCGCACTTCATAGAAAAGTAAAATCAGTAGTGAATAATAAACTTGCTCAATTTCATTCAAATCCATAAAACTCTATTAACATCGACTAGTAACCTAACTACAAAGATAAATTGTACGCAATACAACGTAAAAAGTTTAGAACACTACCAAATCTGTATTGGGCAACCAGTACTTGTAATCTCTTTCTCAATTGAAAATATTTGCAATTGGATTTTTCGTTTGCCCTATATCCTGGGCGGTACCTCGTGATGAATATTTCAAAGTGGCTCTGTTCCTTCCTGATTTTGTCGAATAACTTGGAATGCGAAGGATGGTGGCATTGAAGAGTTTTTTGAAATGAATTATGCCATGCCTCCACCGAATTGTTGCTCCTGGGTAAGTCAGTGTTGATTCTCTCGTATAGGTTCCACATCTCAATCGGAAATCTTGGGGGTATATCATGCAGTCTACGGCCAACGTAGTTGTCTTCGAAGTAGTCGATAATTGGCTTTAATACCGCTGGAAAGCTGGCAACGATGACTTCGAATGCAAACTGGACGTCTTGTTCTGGAACATAACTTAAGGCTAAAAGCATTTTACATTGGATCCTTATTTCCTCATCATCTTTGTATAGCTTTGTTAATTGATTAGATTGGATATGCTTCCATAGATTTTGTGCAAAATGAAAATTGCAGCCTACTATTTTGGTATCAGGAAATTGATTATTTATTGTGTTGAGAACCGCATTCTCGAAGTCACAGATTACACTAGTTGGTTTCAACGCGGATCTATCTCTAGTAGTTTTCCGAAAAGTCTCTCATAACTTGATTGTTGTTTGTTAGGCAGCAAAGCATATATCAGAGGAATAGCTTTTCCGTCTATCATGAAGTGAATAGTGAATAACTGCCAAAAATATTTCGGTGCTACACTGAAAGTGCCATCCAAACACCAGTTTCTAAATTCACTCAAAAGGAAGATATTTCCATAAGTAGCGAAAACAATAATTCTGTTCACATCTTCTGTTCCTGAATCCCACAACAGAAACACTTCACCTTTCTCTGTTCGTTTATATTTCTCTTCAATCGTTACATCACGAATGCTGTTGCATGCACTGTTAACCAAAAGCTCCTTGTTTCTCACTCTTTGAATTGTTTTTCTCGCAGCATCATAATTTGGTAATAGTACTGATGCTTCCATCGATACTTGGCTACTGCTGGCTTGTAAAATTTTCCTCGGACCATCTTCTGTCGTCCTTGTCATGTTCTTAACATTTTCCATAATTCCAAAAACTTCGTTTTTAGCATCATTCGGACCATGACTATGGGACGTTGTCGGTTTTTTGGAGTCGCCGCAAACTATCAATCTACTTTTACAATATTTCTCCGTACATCTCCAGGTAGTGGAAGTGAGATGCACTTTGTCTTTTCTGTATCTGTATCCTTCATGGATAAAAATAGCACCTCCTTTTTTTGAACGAGAAAGATTCATCGTGACGTGACAATTCGTTCTGACGTTTTGGGCGCTATTTTGTCGCATTCCCAAAAGTCTGGGTGCTGTTTAAAACCACGCGATTTTGACCCTCTGTGAAATGTCCTAGCGCTTTTTTGTCCCACGCTATTTTGTCGAGCGCCATTTTGTCTAGCGCTGTTTGATAACAGAGCCATATGGCAGATATACGCGATGGCTAATGATTAACAATTCAACTGGAGTATGTATCACTCACTGGTCGATTGACTACAGCAACTTTCGTCAAATCGCATTAGAAACCACATATGCCAGCAGGTTTTACTACATCAACTTCATGAGTGATATATATCACTAGTTTCTATCTGATGTTGAAATTCATTTGTTTGAGTTAAAAATCTTGTCTGAATTTCATGAAGGTATTTGAAAAGTTTTTAAAATGCAGAGGATGATGAAATTACCGGGAGTATGTTTTATTTCAACAGAAAAAGTATTAGGTACGCCATTGGGATAACACAAAAACTTATGCTTTCTCTGTGCAATTTTCTCACCTGCTGCTATGTAGGCGAGAATAAAATGAATAAGCTGGGAGAAAAACCAGCAAACGTCTATTATTGCCAATTAGGTATGTGGTTTCAATTTTCCGTCGAATTCAATTTCATGAGGCAGTATGAAGGTGAGAATGAAACAGATGGTAATAATGAATGATGTTACGAAAACTGCTTGGTTGAATAATTTCCAATTAGTGAAAATATTATCACAATGTACCAGATAGAGTGACAAAATGAGGAACTGAAAAAAACAGATTCATATTTCCGATTATGTTTGAACTGAACTCGAGGATATAGTGGAGTAGGTACCTTTCTACTCGAATTCACATCAGTTCTTCAGTTAACCGTTACTACGTCATGACGTCCTGACTTTTATGGTTTATGATATAATATTTTCAAAAAATAAAACATGGGGAAATAGGTTCTTGATTGCAGTATCAGGAAATTTCTCAGAACCCAATGATATAACGAAATTTTCTTTGACTCTCATCAATCCGAGAGATATTCATCAGTCGATCGACTGAAATCAAAATGAAAACTGAATTGGGATCATCATTTTCATAATCGATGGGAATTGTCACTGAATGTTGCACTCTATGTATCAAATATTGTCATAATAAAATGGTTAAAGGGTCACAATAAAATAGATGGTTATCCACCCATATCGTTCGAAAAATAGGCGCCTCCACCATGTCACGACATAATGGTTGTGTTTCCACCACTATCGATTTATAAGGGGTTATGCTTGGCTTAATAGTTTGCGAGAGGTGATATTAAAATAGGCACTAATAGTTTAGGGGCAACTGAAAGTATGAGACTATATTCAAAGATAACAATATTTATAATAGCATGAAACATTATGGGTGAAGTGATGATAAATATGAATAAACAACAATGAATATAAAGACCGAATAACAACCTACATTATGATGACCATTACGACGAGCTCTTGTCAAGTCAAGAGTAGCCCAGACCAGACTAACTTCGGAACCCTCACATTCAATATTTATATACATCATTTTATTAGAAATGCACGTATCTCATGAGAGTTCCTTGGTCAGTTTTTATAATTCAATGTCAACGGATGATTTGATCAACTTTATTTTCATAAAACCCTCATGGTTCGAAATTACTAATATACCGTATGTTCTACTCGTGACATGACCCCTCTCTCCGAGAAAACTGGACCCCAGATTTGAAATTAGTAGGTAGTAATTTTAAATCTGGGGTCCAGTTTCCTCGAAGAGTATCGAGGAGAACATTAATTATTCATTTACATGTACAAAAAATTGCTGGGTCAATGACGAAAGTCCATTAGGTATACTAGAATAATATGACTTCAGATGTGATGATACGCTGTGGTTCCACTAATATCTCCTTAATAAATAACAAATTGGCAGAACAAGTTTCGAGTTCTTGAAAAATCCATTGTGGTGTACTACAGGGATCAGTACATGGCCCCATAATATTTTTGCTTACCAGAAATGACATCTTGGAACTCAATGAATCTAGATAGTTCCTCTCATTTACAGATGTTACAACTATATTTCGACACGATAACTATAAAAAAAATTGATGAATAAACACACAAAACGATTGTTGCGGAACCATGTATTAATATTCTCCAACATCATTGAAAATGTATCTTCCACGAAATTCAGTCTTGATATGAATAATGACTCAAGGCTTGATATACTACAAACAAATATGTTCCATCAACTATGACCGAATGTCTCACTTATCCATTGCATTTACTCATTAGGTCCACTACTTTTATAGTCTATCGATTGTGCTGAATATTGAATGGGGTATAGGTTGAATATTGATGGAATTGAAACAACACTATGGCAGCAATAAGGTGAATATGAAAATTTGTGATGTGGAAAATATGTTGCCACATCAATGGGGAACCTACTGATGAACTGAAGATTATCTGAATACAAGGCTCATACACAATATATCTTGAATGTGGTATGTATTTTTTAGGAGCGCAAGGAATCAATATCGAGAAATATCCATGCGAAGAAACATAACTTCTAAATTTGGCCCTGTACCCTAATAACGAAGCAGGTTATGAAAATTTGGTTTGCAACATCTTGAGTTTCACATGAAAGTAGCCAACGTTGGCGAAATCCGCAAATCTCTTTTTTCAAAAATCATTGTGGAGAACGGTGGAGAGTGTGTAGGAAACAAATGTACCAGATAAAGCGAATGGTGCAAGTTATTGGGAAAGAGTTATTGTTACTTTTTGTGAGGGTGAAGCTCATAGCTTAAGCAGAGCACTGTTCAAAAGTCTGCTTGGCTGACATCATATTGTCACGAGTAGAACATACGGTATATTAGTAATTTCGAACCATGAGGGTTTTATAAACATGGAGTAAATCAAATCATTTGTTGACATTGAATTATAAGAACAGACCAAGGAACTCTCATGAGAAACGTGCATGTCACAATAAAATGGTTGAAGGGTCACAATAAAATAGATGGTTATCCACCCATTTCGTTGAGAAATTTTGATTAAAAATAAATGCCTATCTGATAAATATATAATCGTAATTTGGCTTTTTAACATGACATAAGTTAAGTTTTCACCATTATTTCAATTCATGCGCTTATTGATTGAATAACTTTCAATTGGAAAAACTGGCAATCCATTTTCATTTCGATTCCAAAGTAGATAGCTCACAAGCAAAATGATTCAAATCACTAAGTTACTAGGTGAATCGAATAGAAACCTTTAAGAAATTCCTCAAAATTCTGCATAGGTGAGAGATATACAAGTAGGTATATAGTGTAACTCATGGGTAATTTATTTTTCATTCATTCACTCAATCCATAAACACATCATTTAATTTTAAAGCACGAAACTATTTGCAATGATTTTTTTTTCTCAGAAGAAAAGACGCATTTCGAATTTTCCTGAAATGAACAAGAACTTTTCACCAATTCTTATATTTTATAATATTGCTTTTTAGGTTACTATAGTAGTAATAAAATCAAATAGCCGGCCATCTTCGAACTTGCTTATGTAAATAATCATGAACTTGACACTTGGTTCAAGTTGCAAGTTGATGATGTAACATTTCATATACAAATAGGTTTAATAATAATGAATAACGCTCCAAATAACATAAAGTAGAGGTAGATACATATATTATATTATGAAAATCGAACAAAACTAATAAGTTTCAGAATATTATGGAGTTATTTATGATATTTTGGAAATAAACTTATCAGAGTAATCGGTTGCTCGAAAAACGTATGATGTGATTGTAGTACTTCTATTATGTAAATATATATTAAATAAATCAATGGAAATAAGGAAGGACTTTTGAACTGGGATCCATATTTATAGAGTTAAAATAAAGTCGGTATATATATATAAATAATAGATCTCACAATAGGCAAATCACATTCTAGTATAGATTATTTGAACTATTCATTGAATAATAATAGAGTTATTGAAGGATTCCCCACTTTGAATGTTAATAGTAACGTAGGCATTTGACAATCAATTTTTTCTTGTATTTTCACATGAAACAATGCACACACAATGAGCACTGGCATACAACAGTCAACAAGAAATCAGACACCCAGGGGGATTCAGCCACGCAGCCAAACGGCCAAACATGGACAATACAAGGACCGTTTGACTGTACAGCGTGATTCGAAGGTAGCTGCTGGGTAGCCCAAGAACGGAGAGGAGAAACGTAGGAATGCCACGAGTTGCCACATGTTGTGGCAACCTGACGAACCACTGGAATGACGGGAATTCGTCGTTGCCTCCTATGGACAGTCAACTAGCTTCATTGAGACGACTTCGAGACGAATGGACCAAGATGTTTTGCGGTCATCACAGCAACTGCCAACAGCCAGCATCTCCTCTGGCTCAGCTGTTACCAACCTTGAAGAAATCTTTAATCCCGAAAGATTGCACCCTTTTACCCAGGGCGAGGATACCTTTCGAGCCCAAAAAGGATCCCGCCAAAATTCCCACGACGATTGAAGGATGCCCATCAGTCATCATTCGATACCCCAAGAAACCACCAGTTCCCTTCGTTCAGCTGCCAACTACCTCGAAACACAGTGTAGGAAATCTTGAAGCCCAAAAGATTTCACCCCGATGCCCAGGACAAGGATATCTTCGAGCCCAAAAGGATCCTGCCGAAATTCCCATGACGATTGGAGGATGCCATGCCCAATCGTCATTCTCTACCCTAAAGCAGCCAGGAGCCTCACCGAGAAGAGTCTGATTAAATGCGTCAGTTGTATAGCCAGTGCCGGACTAAGTTGAGGTGTGAGTGTGCATTGTAGACACTAAACTTTGAATGTTTGTGGATATTTTTTTTCTGAAACTTTGTGTACATGTAAATGAATAATTAATGTTCTCCTCGATACTCTCCGAGAAAACTGGACCCCAGATTTGAAATTAGTAGGTAGTAATGTTTACCTCTGACCAACCTCTGGGTTTTCCTGCAATAACTTCTGGAAATATGAACTCAGCATGTTGAAGCACTGTTCAATTCAGTTCCGAGACTCCCTCAAACACCTGACAAATAAAACTACCAGAATAATAGGGTGATTCGGGCAAAATACAATTTAATTACAAGTGATGTATAATCTTTGTTTGCCAACCAGACGCCATCTTGTCAGCAAAAATGTCACGTGGTTAGGATTGCCTAATATAAGTTTGAAATTGTCGAAGTGACAGACACAGCGTTACTGTCATTTTCGATTCAGTGGAAATGCCACAATGTGATCAAAAACTTCCAGCTATAGGGATTCGATACAGATGCGTTATCACCAACAAAGTCTTGAGAAAGGTATGAGAAGCTATACACGCGTTTTATTGAATGGTGCAACAATAAAGAAATGAAAATACCGAATGAAGAATAGGTATTTTTGGCTTATTTCATAGAAGTGTCTGGAACCTAGAGACCAAACTACTTCTGGGCCTGCTGGCTTCCGCAATGAACCAACATAATGCGTCAAACTGTAAGTTCACAATAGCTATTACTAATAATTAGTGAATAGAGAATATATTTCTCTTGTTAGTTGTTCCTATTTGCATGAATAATGAATTGAACGAATCAATCAATTTCCTACGCTCGTAGAAAAAATATTGTTCCTAACTCATGCGGAGTGTCTTTCCCGCACTCGACTGCTTGCCTGAACTCCGCTTCGCGTCGTTCGTGTCAACGGCAGTCGCGTGCAGAAAAAAATCACTTTCCGCACTTGTTAGGAAAATTACTATTACTCTATTTCTCGCACGGTGTATTCTAGGCACTGAATGACAGCAACGTGACAACGCGTCAAAATTTACGTACAAACACACACACATAACTGATTCATCACATCCCAGACATGTTAGACATAGGTGAGGTGGGAGTCTAGAGCCAGAAAAAAATTCTACGTTCGATGGTAGCAAGGAATTTGGCGCTGGTGTACAAAATACACCAGCGAGAGTAATTAAGTTTCGTGACTCCTGAATCATATGACGATTTGATAGGAATGCAGTTATAATGTTTTTATCATTCTCCTCCAATGAACGTGATATCACTAAAGGTTAATTGGGGACTAACCATTCCTTGTTGATAAATCAAATTGTGAGAACTTATCGGAACCAGGTCGCGTTAAATTTATTACCGACCTAAACGGAGAAATAGAGGTCTCCAATGAGTCAGAACGGAGTGAGTATATATCGAAATTAATAATCTCCAATTTTATTTCTACTAACTTTCACTGACATACTGCATCAGTATAACTCCACGTCCGGATGAATCATATCATTCTCCACGAATAGTACATCTAGAGGTGTTTTGGTCGACGTGAATCATTCTTATTGTAGTGTTTCACGAATTTTTATGTTATTTGAAAACAGCATTCGACATATTATCATGGAATATTTCTGATTCTAGTAAGATTTCTTTTATTTCTCCTATATATCTCTGTACTTCGCGAAATATTTTAATGTGACTAATGTCCATCATCATACGCAGATACTTACTCACTTCTTCGTTACTTCATATAAAGATTGATTAACTGTTCGTAACGACGATTTACATATTGTTGCATGCTGTTGTCAAAAACCTGTTGAATAATTCTTCTTCCGATACAATTTTTTGTGATATTCATACGCTGTAAGGTCTTCTTATTTCATGGAAATTGTTAAAGAACCTACTATATAATGAAATTCTCTTTTCTTTGTGGTTTTTTGAAATCAACTTACAAATCTGACAAAATTGATTTATTTGTGTATAAGTTGACATTATACACACACTAACATGTTGAAAGCTCTTATTAAATTGAATAATGATTATATTTTCAACCTCATGGTTGGGAGTAGTTTGTTTGAGGTTGAATTGAAAATATGTTACCAAAATACAAAAGAAAATTATACCAAAACATCATGTCAGCCATCCTCAACATAGATACTCCCTAATGATGAAAATAAAGATTTTCGGAAGCTTAGACAAACTTTGAAGAGTACTCTTTTGACTTTTGCTGCATCCCCAATACTCCCTTGTTCATTCTTAACTAGTCAGCAACTACTACCCTCTTCAACTATATATGTTAGTGTTGATAAAGACTGTTGTTTCTTTCTTGCTTAATTTTTATGCACCTTTGCTTTCAAGATATATAAATGATTTTTTCCACGAACGCATACATTTTTTGAGAGCGTCGTTCTTTGAATTGTTGTGCTTCAGGCGGTCTTTCTCTCGAGTCTCAATCCAAATCAATGTGTTACATGCTCTAAGGTTACCGACAGTGCATCTGAACGAAAATTAATTTTACATTGACACTTCTGTCACATTCAATCTGTTTATTGTGTGAATTCATTTTATTCGAAGTTTATATTGAGTGAGTTTGTATAAGGAAGTGTATGAGATCATTGGAGTTCTGAAATGGAATTGATATTTGTTTGATAGTAGTGATGGAGGAACTGATAAGGTACTTGGGTAGCACAGATCCTTTCTCTACCGAGGAAACAAGCTGAAGCCAATTTATTGTACCTTCCATAGGAGGTAATAGTTTTTCCGCCATGGGAGTGAATTGACAGGTTTGTGTCCTTCAATAAGGGAGCAAACGATTACTTCTGATGCAGTGAGTAGATAAGATAAATTCATCAGCCCGAATGTGAGACAGCCGCATCGAGGAATCTTTAGGATCACTGCATCAGAGTATGGAATTTGTTAATTTGATTTTTATGATGCTTTTCATGATGCACTTCCCAACAAATTGATCCACATATTATAATTCAATATTTTGTTAGACCACCTCTCGCCCGCGCAATAAGCCTGCTGCTCTTTTTGATATGCTTCTCACCACATAAGTTATGAAATTGTAGATAATAACTTCTCCCAAAAATGTATTCCTTATATCATTCTGATTATTCACACCCCTCTCCCTTCTTTCAACTTCAATCTCATTTCACTCCACAACACTCGTTAACAATACGTGGCACCTAGATATATACTATGTAGTCGAGAAATTTTGTGCTTCAGGAACAACAATATCTCTGATACACTCATCCTTATATCTTTCAACATTCATACATTCTCCTCTCAATTTAATCAATTCATTCTTGAAACAATTGGAATTTCTTTAGTATTTGTACAATGGTTAGTTTAGTCATTTTTAAATCATTCGATATTTCTCGAGTGGGTAAAAAAAGTTTGCTGTACCTAGGTACTCACCTACAGCTCAGTTTTCTATAACCATAATATCGCATAATATACATGTTTTCTTCGAAATGGAACAATATATTTCTCGGTAGTTGAAAAAGATGATGAAAGCTTCTCCAATGGCGTACATGTTATTTTTTTATTAAGGATATGGAATTTTGTGCAAAATGAACATCCATTTGTTGACTCTCTCTCACAAGTGCCTAATTGCTTGACAACTCGAGAAATATAATTAACTTTTTCTACAACTACATCATACTTTCCTTCATGATGGTACAGATATTTTATTGAGACACAAATATTGGATACGTCTCCTGTCACATCGAGCTAACTGCATGGAATGGTACAAATTACAATAATTTTTATTTGTTTATCAGTGAATTGTATAACAATCAATCTTCCTCAATTTGAACTGAATAATGGAGCCGTTTTTCATATCTTAACAATTTCAAAAAAAAAAAACGTTCGAGAAACATAAAAAATCATCATAATGGTTGTTTATAGCCACTGTGCAATTGTTGGAAGTAACAGAATATTTTCCGAGAATGACATGATATTATTCCTGAGTAATATTTTGTAAGCAATTTCGTATTATTCACGAGACTTCACGGGCAGCCACCCATCTGTTGCCTTTTTTTTGCTCATTCCAGGTGTAGAAATAGTTTCATCGTCATCGCTTGACATGTTTTCAATTGAGATTAGGAAATATCAAATGCAAATAATCATATCAAAAAAATATTACTTGTCTCCTTTCGGTTGTCATCATTAACTTGTTATAAAAAATAAGTGCCTACCTTGCTACTGACATCAACTGAAATTGACACATCGCATAAGCAACAAAACAAAGAATTCTCTCAACGTACCTATGAAAACTGTGCGATCGCTCGCTTTACGCATACCTGCGTAAGGAGATGCTTACTGCCATTGTTTTGTGTACAATGTTCATCACTTACAATAGTTATTGTAGGAGAATATATTGTATAACAAGCACGGAATAGTGATAGTGATTTTCAATGAGAATGAATTCTGCAATCATTTGGAATTAGCAGCCCGTGCGAGTTATACACGATTATTTTTCGTGCGAGTTATACACTATAATTTTCTCCATCTTGTGGGCATCTGATTTCCTGTCAAGTAATGCACTTTCATCAGAAAGAGCTTTAATTGCTCCAAATTGCACATTCCATGACCGATGAGATTTTTTTGAAATAATAACACTATAGAGTCATTGTGATATCAGAAACAGAATTAAAATTGATGACATTCAAAGTAGCCCGTTGATGTATCGATCACAGTAAAACAATAGCAGTTTTGTGTTATAGCCGTAGAATACTACATATCATACTTCAAGGGACAGACGTGTAATGCAAGAATTTTTCCAAGGTGCGATTTGTATCTCGAGGGCGAAGCCCGAGCGATACAAAGTACCAGAGGAAGAATAGCATTGTGTCCTGAGGTGTCTATACTATTTTTTACGCTGGCGAAAACACAAAAATTAGGAATTAATAAAAATTTGGTCATCATGTTTTGTCATAATTATAGTAGTAGTATAGTTTGTGGATTCCGTATCTTGACAACATGCATCTTGTTGACAATCCATGATGACAGCAAATATCAAACTGGAATTCATGAAAATGGTTAACGATTATGGAACAAGAAATTTAGGGGAAACCCCAATAAACTCTTAATACTGCTTCTGCAGTGATTCTCAACTTGTTACCAGTGAGATCTAGGAAAATGTGAAATTGGTATAAACTCTCTAGGGAGAAAATATGTCACATTATCTCTCTAGGGAATGAAAAGAGACTTCTGTCCCCATCTTGTTACTAGATAAACTAACTTCTACTCCCGCCGCTGTAGAAGAAAATTCACATGCAACTCATGGTCGCTTATTTCAATATTGTTCCAACCAGATACTCAAATCCAAGTTTTCCTTGATCTGATACTTGTGAAGAATTGTGATACATGTGCACTGTTGAATATGAAGGATATTTCCAATACTGTCTTCACCATAATGAGAGCAGTGCCCTTTCAGGGGATCGAAGGTCCGACAATTTCTCTCACATTTATATTTTTGTCGAGCACAGTACCTAACAGCGCCACTGTCAACATACTTGTAATATAAATATCAACATATTATATTGTTCAATTGACTACACATAACAAATAGAAGATCACAACAAATAAATATTGTATACTACGCGACCAATAGTCATGATCGATTTTCGGAAATGAGAAAAAAAATCGTGACCTTGGAATACTCGAGCGCATCAGATTATTATACAGACGCTTCATCTTAATGTCCTTGTCGTATCGACCAATGATCTGACAAAATTATGAAGAGGAAATACCTTAATCTGACGGCTGGATTTTTTTTTGTTAACTGAATGTAACTAGAATATGTAATTTACAGGGTAGGTCAGTTTTTTGTATCAGGACTTCAACAGCTTGAAGAATTCACAATTCTGAGATGGAAAGCTCATGTAGCAAAGTAAGATAACAACTTTGCTGTTCAAGACAGATGAACAAAAATTCTTGAGATTGTCAAGTCTCATGAGCAACACATTTGTATTTTATGAAATTTTCAGATTCCTCCTCATGAGCTGACAAGGTTCAAGTTCAGTTTTCTACGTCACCACAATTTCATACATAGTTTCCAGTGACTGCAAGCACCACACTCAATTGATGATTTTCGCTATTTCGGCTTGTGCAAATAGGCAGATTATGTTATTTTTGTGTATAATTGCCTTGAGAACAAGAAAAAAAAAATAACCGCACTGAAGAATGTAGATCGACGATTGATTTTTTTTACTGATCGGCTGCCCTAAACTTTCGACACCATATAAAAGGCCCAGGTATGGTGGCGCTCGAATACATCCCGAAATCCCCGCTTGGGCTTCCCTACTATTATTGAAGCTATGCATGAGAATTTATAATTTGAGTAATTCCTTCCGTTTCATCAATAGATCCATGCTGAACGGCGATGTAATCAATAAGGTTCATATAACATTACCTGAAGTATCGTAAAGAGAATTGTAGACTAAATTGTTGCTTCATTGAATCAATTAGGTCATAACAGAACATAATAAATATACTGAGCTCGTCTGCAGAACCTCATCAGTTACCGTTCGGCGATATCAAACAATTAGATGATAATCGGCAGAATTAATTATCCGTTTTTCACAGTATCCTACAAAGTTGCATTCAAAAATCAACATGTAGGAGAAGAACTGTCATAACTATATAGTTGAAGGTAGGATATAGTTTTTCTTCTCCTTATGAAGTGCGCATCAGATAAGAGTATGAATATAGAGACATCGAAACTAATTGAATACCTGTCTATTGAAGTCAAGTTAGCTGACGAGGTATTTCAGTTATACACAATACTTGACAACATGAAATTCAACATAAATATCATTGGAAAATATACAACTGTGAGACATTTCTTGGGATATGTGATTCATGTTATATGAATAACCACAGCTGTAACACAATGGTGTCATTGTTTCATCAGACAAATTGAAATTGATCACTTACAAATTAACCTCATTGTCAGATCGGGAGCATTCCTTACGAGAAAGCATACGAGTGAAAAATTTTGATTCCGTGCGAGTTTTACACAATAATTTTTCCACAACTGTAACAGATAACAGCAAAATTATTTATTTCTTCGGCTAGCCATCAAATGTTCTGAAGTACGGCTCATCTTTTAGACAGAGCTCCCAATACTTGAAATTTGACAGAGTAGAACAAGCGCAATTTAGTGTTATACCCGTGAAGAGCAGTTATCTCATGTTAAAGTTGTTCTGTGAATCTCAAATCTGAAGTTGAATCAAGAAAATTCAATAATTCACAGATATGTCCAGAGATTCACGCCTTGACTTGATATTCAGGCTACGTGACTCGATTTGAAATCAAGTCAAGCTCATATCAAATGGTAGTTTCTCAATCTCAAGTCAATTCAAGTATTAATTTTTCCAGTACTTGAAAATCGAAGTACTTCTATCAAGCTACTTGATTTTCAACAAATTCATTGTGTATCAATAAATTATGAATATCAATATAAACTATTCAGTCACAAGAGTCTTCCTGTTATGAAATCTTCAGGAACGAAAATACCCCAAGTGGTGTTCAGTCGAGTGTTCAGTCTATGGGAAATGTACATGGGACGATCGCAATCGCGCACGACCGATACTGAAAAAAGCATCATTGAAAATGCGAATCTCTATCGGCTACTCAACAATGAATGCTTCCACATCAGTATTCTTTTCATATAAATCAGGTAAAAAATGATGTTCGGGTATTTTTGTTCCTGAAGATTCCATAGCAGGAAGACTTTTTTCATAAAATCTATAATTTTTGACCGATCTCTTTCTATTTTCGTTTCAGCAAAAGGACTTTCCGGAGATTCACGTTTACACAAATTTGCAAAATGAAATTTAAATTTACAGGGCCATACTATATTATTTTATTCATGTTGAAAATTGCGAAATATCATTAGCGATTTAAAAAAAAATCGACCCCACCACTGAATTCAACATCCTTCAATTAGGTTGAGCGCAAAATTTCATTGAACATTTTCAATTGGCAACAACGTTATAACAACATTACCCAAGTAACATTTTAAATGCCTAATATATAGCTTCGATGAGACTTTAAAGAGGTTATGTGAGCGCAAATGATAGGTCTAATTTGTTCTACCGTTTTATGAATGCCCTGGAAAAAGCATATTGGCCTTCATGTCCATATAATCCTATCAAAAGGCTTTGAGATACTATGATAGAACTATCGCATAAAACAATTTGGCATTCAGCTCACTTCGATTTTAAGAGAGCTCTGTGAGAGTCATTGAAATTCTTCATCAAAACTATTTACTCTTGACAAACCCTCTTAAAACTCTTAAGTTTTATTAGTGTCTCGAATTTGACCAAGAGGTTCTGAACTAATCCTATGAAAATACGTCATAAAGCAATCATAAAACCAAATTTACACTAGGCCAATTTGGATTTGACTGAGGCAATAATGAAACCTATTGGCATTATTCTAGCTTTGTGAAAGTAATTATTGAAACCTATAAGCCACAATGAATTCATCGAAGTCAATCATAAAATCTATAGGATTTATGAAGTTTTATCTAGAACCGTTTAAACCCAAATCCCATAATATAAATGTTCGTATTTTTTTGCCTACAAACGACTCACGTTGAAATGGACTCACAAGAAAATAAATAGTGTAAAATTAGGAGAAATGGCAACTCCAAGCGAAAAAATGAAAAGAATTACTTAAGGATCAAAAATCAAGTCGTGAGAGCAACAGTAAATCAGAAATCTCAAGCCCAAGCAATTCCAAACACTGCGTCTTTCAATTCATACCACCTGAATTCACCAAATAGCAAGAATTCATTAGGACCTGATGTTCATGAAGTACCATCAACGAGTCAGAACGTAACGGAAAATACTTCTGATCATCATGCTTCTGAATAGGAACTAGGAAGCGAGGAAGTTGACAACAGGTTTGCACAAATTATGTCAGATGGCGAGTAGGGCATGAATTTGAGAGAATGGAGCAATCAACACAATATCAGGCGAATTGCACTGAGTGTAAGTTGTCTATGTTTCCTACTCGGTTTACTACTTTAAACCAATCACAAAATTCACAAAGTGAACACTGTAAACTACAAAAGTGGGGTTATGTTAATCCAACCAATGAGCACTAGCCAGGATATTCTTAAAGATTTATAGTTTTATGAAGGCATCATCTTATAACCTTCTTAAATCAATCTTATCATTTTCGAAGCTTTGTTGTCATACCCAGGAGCAAATAGTCATAAGAATGGATTCGAATATGCAATAAGTATTTCAACAAGAGGAAATCGTCTCATAAAATGCCATATCATTACCTAAAGGTTTTAATCAAGAATCAGAGAAAGAAAATTGGTTTCAAGTATATTTTGCGCCATATTTACTACAAAAAGAAAATAGAAAAGATGCATTGATACTGCCGTCGAAAATGTTGTTTTTCCACATTTTTCAAACGACTCACCCATATTCAGCAAACATTCACACAGTTTTGTCAACTTTTTTGAAAAGGTATTAAAAGACTATCATAAAACACGTTACGGACTATATTATCTTAACAAATGCTTACTGCGACTGAAAAGGTTTTAATTCTAGCCAATAAGTTTCAATGTTGGCATAAGAACTGTCGTTTTAAAACATACAGGTTTGAACTCGTGCTAAAAGGCTTTAAAGGGAGTAGTTTTGATAGGTTTTTATTATTGCTTTGAGGCATACTACAATAAATTCCTATTAGCTTTATGACAAGCTTTAAGAGAAGCTGTGACAGCATTTATGAAGGTGGGCCCTTTATGTTTTAAGAAGGTTGTTTAATTGTTTTAATGATATCATCAAAGTATAATAGATTGAAAAAGGCATTTTAAAATAGGCTGTAACAACCTACTGTAGCTAACAATAAAACTGATAATGTTATTTGGGTAATTTTGATGGCTCACCATTTTTTATGAATATTTCAGACAGATTCTGAAAAGCGGCAACATTGTTAACACAAATGTTGGAAATCATCGAGGTTTCTGGTATACATTTGAATTGATAACACAAATTATTATCGAGTATAATCGCTAGAATGGTACCTTTTTGGAATAAAGTAATGGAGTCGGAAAAACAGCTTTTCATAATAAGTTAATTATCAATGTAAACCAACAATTTCTGAAAGCTCTTGATGTTTTTGGCTTCTGATATTATCTTACTATACAGACTATCCGATTTTCTAACTCTGATTACTCGGATGAACAAGGCCGATTTTTCGACGTTATGGACTTTTTATTTTATGAATCTTTCCATGAATACCAAGATAAATTCCTTTTCAGATGTTATAACTCGATAATAATTTGTGTTATCGATTCAAATGTATACCAGAAACCTATTGATGATTTCCAACATTTGTGTTGACAATGTTGCCGCTTCTCAGAATTTGTCTGAAATATTCATGAAAAATGGTGAGCAATCAGAATTAATGTTGTTATAACTTCGTTGCGATTTGATATTTTTCACGCTCAACCTAATTGAAGGATGCTGAATTCAGTGGTGGGGTCGATTTTTTTTTTGAAAAAATCGCTAATGATATATCGCAATTTTCAACATGAAAAAAATAACATAGTATGCCTTGCAGATTGAAATCATATTTAGCAAATTTGTGTAAACGTAGATCTCAGGATAGTCCTTCTGCTGGAACAAAAAAAAAAAGAAATTGGTTAAAAACTATAGATTTTATGAGGGTGCTCCGGTCTTATGTGGGTCACACTGTATATATATATATACATACACGTCGTGAGGTTCGTATCAAGATCATGTAATATCAAGAAGCTTGATTCAAGTCAAGAAATGCATATCCCATATCGATGTCGAAATTGAATGGGAATACGTGAGCAAGGTCTATCAACTTCTATAAGGTTACCTCATAGTATAGCATTAGGGTGCGGGGCTGCGCGGAGAGGGGAACGATCTGTGACGTCACTGTTTTCCTGCCCTGTGAAATTTCAGGAATGGAGACTTGGAATATGTGGATCTGCATATATAACACACACAGAAATGGAGAAAAGAGAAAAGGGAGTAGATGGGTCTAGGATATATTATACAGCAAAACCATTTCAAGAGTTCTGCCATCTACTTATTGAAAGAAGGAAAGTTTTTACCCTCTAACACAAATAAAACGAACAGTACCTACATGTAGGATCACTTATCGTGGATAAATTCAGTTGGGAATAATGACCCTGAAATGCCCAAATGAACATGCAAGAAACTAATTTTCTTGTATAACTCTTCTTTCTCCAAACCTTACATAGACATTTCAGTCAATTTGATGACACATTTTGTGTTAATCTTATAAGGGAGATATCTCGAAGATATTTCCATCATGTTGCACTCTTATGGCAATAATAAAATAGAATGAATTGTGATTATTGCAAGAATGGAATGAATTGTGATAATGACTTCTTTGATGATTCATTTCCTCATTATTTTTACCTTCAACTTCAAACAATGATATTTTCAAAATTAATACTGAAATGAAACAATTGAATCGAAATAATTCTATTTATCCAGTAGGAGATTCTCTTTTCTAAATTGTTTTATTTTCTAAGGAATGGTGGCCTTATTAATTACAAGGAATTATCTTCACATTCCTTGTCAGCCAGCATGCCCTTATCCACCATAATTGATTATTCCATCATTGGGTTCAGACTTGCCAATGAACTTTTCTTTATTCAAAATTGCTTTTTCAGTAGCTCAAACTCCATATCCTCAAATGCCAACAGGAATCAATCCTGATGGAGTGATATTGCAATAAGAATTTGACTGGGTGAGTTTTTGTAAAGTGTCTTTACAATAGGGGCACTGAGGAACTGAACATATCTTTCTAGATTTCTGTTTCCACAGCCCTCTGTACTTGCTGCATGTTTTGGGAAAAGAATTAAAATTTATCAAAATTCACTCGGTTGCACAATGCTGAATTTGTTTGTTTTGTTTATCACCACCGCCCTTTTCATTTGGCCGCTCGACGAGAGACGACTAGGGAAACAGTGACGACGTCAGGCTAGAAAAAATATAAGGAAACCTCATTGAGCTAAATAGCTTTGGATAATAAGGTCACAAAAATGTCTTCCAAGGTTCACTCATTACATTATTGATAACCTCTATCAACGTATAACTGTCTCCCAATTAATCAACCTGTAGCATGCATCACCGGATACTGTGTATTTGTATTTGCTCTTGGTTCACCTTCCTCTGATAGAACTGTATGATAGTATGATTACTTCCACACCAATTTCGAATAACGACCCCAAATTATTAAGAACGTGTCAAACGAAAGATAACTAATGAAATCATAATTGGCATCTCATTGTTCAAACAATAGAATAATCATAGAAAGTAGTACTCTGCGATCTATGTCAACTTTTCCATTTCAACCGAAGAAGGCAAACGCAAATTTACATGGTATGAAATGTAGAGGCCATCAGTTGCGCTCCGAGGGTCACCTGTCTCCACTTTGCTGCCGCTTTCATCCTACAAGCAGATGAAGTCACGTTCTAGGTCAAGATACGTTCACGATCAGCAGGAAAGGGAAGTTGATTTCGGTTAGTGCGAATATGTATGTATATTCATTGGTGCGTATCGTTCGCCCTATCTTTGCTGAATAAAGCGATACGTCGTTTATACTACATACCTTGTTAGACACTTGAGGCTGCTCAATGAAACCATACACGAAGGAAAATGGTCCAAGTGGAACGTTTGCTTGACTCGTTTCGTATTGTGTTAAGAAAAATAATACCTATTACAGAAACAATTACCTTTCGCCTGTAGAAAAATTATAATTCTGAACGCATGAACTTTTATAAGCGCTGGTCAAGTGTATTTTAATGTTCATCAACTTCGAGTTCCTGGAAATAATAACAACAGAAACTCTAGTTACAAGCACAATGAAATTGTTAATCTGCGGTAAAACCTGATATTACCACGGTAATATAACATGTTGACCTGATATATCAAACGGAAGTAATCGGGAACAATCGCCAGGATGTCTTTCATATTCCCGAATTCAACCAGCGTCAGTTCGTTATTATGACTTCTCGAGAGTGCTGATGAGTGTAAGGATGCATTGGTATCCGTGGTGAATTGGAAAATAATTTTTGGTGTTGTATTTATTATATACGCTGAGGAAGTATGGCTAATCATCACGAGAGGTATAGGATGTGCCATTCAGAATTCCTAAAAGAGGTGGCCGAGAGTTGGACAATCAATAGTGATGTTCAACTTTTTGATTCAACCTGCTTATATGTTAGAAAATTGTTGTCGCTGTGTAGAACGGAAGTTATATTCAGACCAGTCAGGGTGGTGAGATATAAAATAAAACTCCTTTATGTATTTGGTTCATAATATGTAGGATGAATTGACATTATGAAGCAAGATTTTTATTCAATTAAAACTTGTGAAAATGTATATAATCTTCATCTCCTCTTTTCCTCGACGAATTTTTATATTTATTTCCTCAAAACGTTCTTCATGTCATACGAATAACTCAAGTTTGTGATAATATATGATAAATGTCAGTGCTTGCCTGTTTATCAATTCATCTTTAATGAATTCCGACTAGACATTCAACAGAGTTCTGAAGTATCAACAGTGCCATCAATTGGGATTTCAAACAGGAACATCGTCCACTCGGATTCCTATTATTGACTATCACTCACATTGAATTTGTAAAATATGAACTGACATTGGTGACATTGAACCATCCATTATATTGTGAAACAAGAATGTGATAAAAGAAGGCATGATACATAACGAACGATCTCTGTTTGGAGGCCAAGTGAATTGGAAGGGATAGGGAAAGAAAGAAATTTGATTGAGTCTGGTGTATTATGATACCAAAGATGGGATGAAAGCTATCCATCAAGGTAACACATGATGAACTACCCACAACTGAGTTATTAGATGGGGCCAAGTGAAGCAAGTCACTTGTACTTATCGTGCTGAACGCCTAGCTAATATTTTCGTTGTATAACTGCAAGTAGAAAGAACACTGAGACCAATAAAACAAATATTCTGTTTCTAATAAAGCGTTTAATATCAGTATAGGTTACATGTGTTCCTGAAATTAAATTAATACCAACAAGTGATCAGATTCAGAAATATAATTTTTCTTGTGGCGAGTACTTGTCCCATATAGTATGCAAATTTTTTATTGGTAGTATGCAAAATTTACTAGCTTTTTGTTATATTAAAATAATATCATCTCCAATGAAACTGTTACGTATCAGTAGTTCCATAATGCATCAACTTTCAATTACTAATTATCGCCAAATATATGATTTTCTTCAGACGATCATATTTCTGCTTCGAAATCCTTTCATGTTTGATGCAAAGTTGATGTTTTGCCAAAATTTTTTGAAAGCGAAATTCATCAAAATAGTTTTTTTCTATTTATAAGATGATGTTACGCATTCGAAACCATTTAGATCGTTGTAAAATGTCATGGGGATTCCCCATCTATATAAATTTGTGTCTTTCATGTTACGGTTAAAAACGTGACTGATTCTCCTGCCAAATTTGAAAAAATATATATCCCATCTGAAACTATCTAGATTGACGTGAAATATCACGAGGATTCCGTATCTATATACATTTGTGTCTATAATGCAACGAATAACTATACTAATTCCTTGTAAAATTTGAAAAATTGCTGGAATTCTCATTGAAAACCATCTAGGTCGACTTTGAAGGTCATGAAGATTCTGAATCTATACATATATGTGTCTCCAATCGAGGGTTACTGATTTCTTCATCGACGTGAAACGTCACGAGGATTCCGAATTTATACAAACGTCTCAATCCAACGGATAACAAATTTACTGATTCTCTTGTGAAATTTTTCGAATTTTTATTCTCAGTTGAAGCACACGAAAATAAATTCCTATGATGTTCGAAAAACATCGTGCGTACCTAGGGAGGATAGGATGAAGGATGAAGAGGTGGGAATAAGACTTTTTGAACTTTTGGAGATTATAAATTTTTGGAAATATATCCATTTTACAGGGTGAGTCATAAAGAACTGTACCTACTCCTACCACGAATAGAGGCCCTTGAAGAGAATACCTAATAAACATCAGAAAGTTTCTTCTTCTCTTCTCCACCAATTTATAGGGTGAATCATGAGATTTGGCAATAACATTTTTGACCACAACTTTTCAACAGCTCCTTCGATTTGTCTGATTTTTTCATGAAATATTCCTTTACTGAACCCTGACCTTTTCCAGAATCGGAAAATCCAGAGCCGTTTTTGAAAAATGTTGAAAGTTTAATTTCAAACATCAAAAATAAAATTATCAAAATGCTCCTCACACTTTTACAGAATTTTTCAAAAAACGATAAATTATAAGCAAAAACGAAAGTTCCACAAAAAAATTGATTCTTTCGAAAATAATTACTCCGCAACTTATAAATTTTGAAAATTAAAGTAGGGCTCACATTTACAATGCTCTAGACCAATGAAAATCAACTTCTTCTTTCATGTCCAGGCCTGGTTTTTGTCATTTTATTTTCTGTGGAGGGTGTTATTACCCTGTAGATAATTTTCAAGGCAGTAAATGATCATCGATCCAAATTATAAATTTTTGGCAAAATTTTCGTTTTTACATTAAATTTATCATTTTTTTCAAACTGCAGCGGAAGTGTGAGGACAATGTGGAATATTTTATTATTGATGTTTGTTCGTGACCTTTGGAATTTTTCTGTGACAGTTTACAAAAACGATATACAGGATGAACTTCTCGCTATAAACTGAGGTATCAAAATTTTTCAAGAACAGTCCTGGATATTCCCGATTCTGAATAAATCAGTCAATCAGAGAGTAGTATTCCATGATAAAATCAGACACATCGAAGAAGTTGTTGAAAAGTTATAGCCAGAATATGTTTTGCCAAATATCATGATTCACCCTATTTATTGGGAAAGAAGAGAAGAAAATACTTTCTGATAGTCATTAGGTATTCTCCTCAGGGGCCTTTATTCGAGGTAGGAGTATGTGAAGTTCCTCATGACTCACTCTGTATCCTTTCCCATTGAAATCAATCTACATCGACTTTGAATATCACGAAAATTACAAGTCTATACACACTTGTATCCCCAATTGAATGGATAACGAAGTTACTAATGTTCCAGCCGAATTCGAAGTATTTTCTAATTTCTCATTTGAATTTATCTAGATCGACGTGAAAAGTCACGTGAATTCCGAATCAATTCACATTTGTCTCACTTATCGAAGTTACTGATTTTTTCTTCGAATTTCAGAAACTGCTGAATTTTCCATTGGAAACCATCTAGATCGATGTGGAATGTCACTTGGAATCAGGATCTATTCACATTAGTGTCCCTCATTAAACGGATAACAAAGTTACTGATCTCCTTGACATATTTTCGAAATTGCTTACTTTCCTATTGAAAACCATCTGGATCGATCTAAAATGTCACGAAGATTTCGAATTCATACACGTTTATGTCTCCCTTCCGATGGATAACAAGGTTACTGATTTTGCCGCAAAATTTGAGATATTGTTGTATTTCTCATTGGAAATCAACTAAATTGACTTGTAATGTTTCGGGGATTCCAAAACTATACACATTGGTGTCTTCAATCCAACGGATAACAAAGTTACTGATTCTTTCTACAATTTTGAAAATTTGTTGATTTTATCATTGAAAACCATCTGGATCGACGTGAAATGGAAAGTTACTGATTCTCCAGGCAATTTTCCAAAATTTGTGGATTCTCCAAGAACCATCTAGATCAACGTGAGATGTCACGGGGATTCCGAATCTATACACACTTTTGTCTGACAGTGAGTCAAAATATCAAGAAAAAATCAAAAATGTCTCTAGATATTCTTCCTATATTTTTTCTAAAAATATACGCACTAAAAAGATGTACCAATGTAGATTTACTCATGGCTGATCGTATCCGAGATAGTTCACCTTTATCATCAATTCTACGTGCATTTTCTTCATTCGAATTTTCTTCCTCATATTGTATTGAATTCTGTGTTACTCACATCAACTTTTTTTTCCTATTCTAGATACTGATAGCCCCAATGAATTCAGTCTTGTGATCAGAAAAAGAAATAAAATAGAATTCTCATTCACAATATTCTTGTGAGACAATTTGAAAACATGAGTATACATGAAATGTTCAAATCGTTTGGAGCAGCAAATGACGACTGATGTGCTAATTTCGAAGAGCTCGAAGAACATGATCTTAAAACATCTTTGGTAGAAGTCCATAGGTAACAAATCAATTTATTTATACGAAGTGATTTCCACTGGAATGATCCTCTAGAATAATCAATCGAATCAAAAAGTTTAAAAATTGAATATTATAATCCTCAACAATTTGATAATATATACGCTAATTTGAAAGGAAATAGATATTTTCACAAACTCATCTGAAATTTTCATTTCATTGTGATAAGTAATCAGTAAAACATATAGCGTGACAATGACATAACTACAAATATTTCAGGAAGCTCGACGAATACGATCGAATAACACCAATGAAGACAATATAGGGATTATAAAAAAGGGTAAAACTTCTATTACCACCTTTAGTTCAGTAGTTCTACAATGTAGATATTAACGAATTTCTGAGCAAAGGGCACACGGAGTAATGGAATGCATCCTCCACTGGTCACTGGTTCGATTTTAATGCAGGATGATGTCTAAAACCGAATATAAGCAGCAACCTGTATATGCTCAATAATTGTGATCGAAATTGCGCCCTCTGAAGCATACAATATTGCAGGCCTAGAAAATATTGGAATTTCAGATAAGTTCACAATATGCTTCTAGAGTAATGTATTATCAAATTATTGATTCGGAAAATCGGTCAATACGTTTCAGATACACAGGATGTTCCCGTCTTTGTCTGCACACTATGTATATCGTATCGCTGTATCACTCATGCAATTATGGATCCACTTAGTGCATCATGAAAATTTTATAATATGTGATACTAGATGATAGGTTGATGTTTTCATAACAGCGTCTTTTTCTTCGGAACTAGAGCTTAACATAATTCTATTATATCTGGTGTTGTCACTTTTCGTTACTTATCGTGAATCCCAATTGTTGTTATTACAGGAGTATGAATGGAAGTGAAATTAGGAATATGTAAACTAGACAGGAAACTATGACTTATGATAAGTTGAATCATCTACGCCAAAACATTCACATTCAGAAGAGCTAATCCGGAGAGAATGTAATAGACTAATGGAAAATCCATCAAATCATAACAGAACGTGCTCATTCAGCTAGTCAGAGGATTCGCAATACTTACCTACTCACTGTAATGCATACACCAACGAATCTACACTGGAAAAAATAATGGGTAAGCAAACGTTATACCAAAATAGGCGCCAGTCACTACATTTATCTATAATAATAGCACCACAAAATTGTATGATACTATACTATATCGAATATTGTTCTTAAATTCGTTCGAAAATTGTTCTTATCCATCATTCGGTTGCCCCCTTACGAGCAACCCTCAAAAGTCTTCAAGATACTTGTGCGAGCAAGGAATGACGGGGGTCTTACCTTTTAACGTGTGATTTCAAACACTTCCTAGTGCCATCACTACCATCAGAAAAATTTCTGCGGTCGTGGTGGGAATCGTACCCACCTGCCGGTAGTCCAACGTGGATAGAAACTGAAACTCCTACCACGATGTTACGCGCACTTTTACAGAATAAAATGATACTTATTATAGTAAAGTATGGTAAAATTTTGCTGTGGTATTATCTGATGGATGTATAGTGACTGGCGCTTTTACTAGACGTTTGATATTCACTATACCGACTATTTCTCTGGATGTGGATAACTTGAAAACTTCTAGGTAGTGGATACAATGCATGAATAAAATCCTTAGATGATATCTCAATAGGTATATTTCTAGCTTTTCGTACATATGAAGTATCCAATGGGCTTATATCACAAAAAAAAATTATTTCATAATTCGATAGAACTCACCCAAACTAGCACACCCCTGCAAACCGTTTCTTGCTGTGAGCTCCCTACGTTTCATAAAAAATTATTGAAATCCCCGATTTTTCGGACCTCAAATAATGTGTGAATACTAAAGGATTCTGCAGAAAATTGCACAGCAAATCCGAGTAAAAACTCCAATAAATATATGGTAGAACTGACTTTTAATCAATCTAATTGACAGACAGTTAATAACAACAACTCATAACATGACACATTCTCTACATATCATATCATAACATCGGTGACCATATACAGGGCGTTAGGTTGTAAAGCATGAACCTCCAACACTCCCCCTGGATCTTAGATCCTTCATTTGTAATGTTCGCTTAAACCTCCAACACTCCTCCTAAAAATCGAATCCCCATTGTCTTCTGATGATCCGACAAAATAACAGCTGGGATAGATTCAGTCAATTGATCTGCTATAGGTTTTTCTTCGATTCTATATATCTCAGAATAATTTGATTTTCTCCAATCAAGTCTCTTACATAAAATAATCTCGAATCAATGTGTTTAGATCTATCTGATGTAGTGTGATTTTCTGCAAGTTTTATTGTTTCCTGATTGTCTACGTGAATAAGGAAAGATTCTGCAAAAAACAAATATTTCTCAATTTCCATACTCAATTTCTTCAGGAATACAAATTCTTTGGCTGTCTCACTAAGAGCAATGAATTCGGATTCAACGGTACTCAGAGCAACGCAATGCTGTTTTCGACTACACCAGCTTACTACTCCGCCTCCCAAAATGAATAAGTATCCACTAAAAGATCGCCTGTCTATTTCATCTGCACCCCAATCTGCATCTGTAAAAGCTTTCATTTTCTTTCCAGTTTTCTTATATCCAATGCCATATTCCTTCGTTCCATTCAGATATTTCAATAAATGTTTCATTCCTTTCCAGTGATGTTTAGAAGGATTATGATTAAATTGACTCATGAATGTTGCAGCATACAATAAATCCACTCTCGTCGATACCGCTAAATACAAGATGCTTGCAATTACTCGCTTATAAAGGTTTTTCTCATTTTCATCAAGAGGATCATCATCATTCAAGTGAAATTTGTCTCCAAGTGGTAATGGAGTAGAAACAGTTTTAGATCGCAACATGTTCATCTCCTTCAAAATTTCATTACAATATAATGTTTGATCAAGTCTTAAGCGTCCACTCAATCTTGTCACTCTTATAGATAAGACATTTCTCACTTCTCCCAAGTCCTTTGTATCAAAATTCTTCTTGAATTCCTTCTTGATGTCTTCGATTTTTCTCAAATCACCATATATCAAGATGTCATCAACATATACAGTAATGATAACATCGTCTCTCTTCTTATAGTATACACATGGATCTGATAAACATCGAATGAACTGTATACTTTGGATAAATTTGTCCAAAGTCTTGTTCCACATCAGTCCTGACTGGTGTAAACCGTAGATACTTTCATTTAATCTACAAACCAAGTTTCTTGTTCCTATTTCGGCTTCTGAAGGTAAATTCGACAAGTTTTCTTTCAAAATGTCATATAATTCAAAATATCCAGTTGGTACTTCCATAAATACATTTTCTTCCAAATCAGCAGCAAGATATGCAGCTGTGATATCAATGTGATGTATATGCCAATTTCTCTCAATTGCAATAGCAAACAGCAATCGCATTGTCTTCTTTTGTACAACTGGTGCGTACGTTTGGTCGAAATCTATTCCTGGCATTTGTGTATTACCCAAAGCAACCACTTTTTTGCTCTTGGTTCACCTTCCTCTGATAGAACTGTATGATAGTATGATTACTTCCACACCAATTTCGAATAACGACCCCAAATTATTAAGAACGTGTCAAACGAAAGATAACTAATGAAATCATAATTGGCATCTCATTGTTCAAACAATAGAATAATCATAGAAAGTAGTACTCTGCGATCTATGTCAACTTTTCCATTTCAACCGAAGAAGGCAAACGCAAATTTACATGGTATGAAATGTAGAGGCCATCAGTTGCGCTCCGAGGGTCACCTGTCTCCACTTTGCTGCCGCTTTCATCCTACAAGCAGATGAAGTCACGTTCTAGGTCAAGATACGTTCACGATCAGCAGGAAAGGGAAGTTGATTTCGGTTAGTGCGAATATGTATGTATATTCATTGGTGCGTATCGTTCGCCCTATCTTTGCTGAATAAAGCGATACGTCGTTTATACTACATACCTTGTTAGACACTTGAGGCTGCTCAATGAAACCATACACGAAGGAAAATGGTCCAAGTGGAACGTTTGCTTGACTCGTTTCGTATTGTGTTAAGAAAAATAATACCTATTACAGAAACAATTACCTTTCGCCTGTAGAAAAATTATAATTCTGAACGCATGAACTTTTATAAGCGCTGGTCAAGTGTATTTTAATGTTCATCAACTTCGAGTTCCTGGAAATAATAACAACAGAAACTCTAGTTACAAGCACAATGAAATTGTTAATCTGCGGTAAAACCTGATATTACCACGGTAATATAACATGTTGACCTGATATATCAAACGGAAGTAATCGGGAACAATCGCCAGGATGTCTTTCATATTCCCGAATTCAACCAGCGTCAGTTCGTTATTATGACTTCTCGAGAGTGCTGATGAGTGTAAGGATGCATTGGTAGCCGTGGTGAATTGGAAAATAATTTTTGGTGTTGTATTTATTATATACGCTGAGGAAGTATGGCTAATCATCACGAGAGGTATAGGATGTGCCATTCAGAATTCCTAAAAGAGGTGGCCGAGAGTTGGACAATCAATAGTGATGTTCAACTTTTTGATTCAACCTGCTTATATGTTAGAAAATTGTTGTCGCTGTGTAGAACGGAAGTTATATTCAGACCAGTCAGGGTGGTGAGATATAAAATAAAACTCCTTTATGTATTCGGTTCATAATATGTAGGATGAATTGACATTATGAAGCAAGATTTTTATTCAATTAAAACTTGTGAAAATGTATATAATCTTCATCTCCTCTTTTCCTCGACGAATTTTTATATTTATTTCCTCAAAACGTTCTTCATGTCATACGAATAACTCAAGTTTGTGATAATATATGATAAATGTCAGTGCTTGCCTGTTTATCAATTCATCTTTAATGAATTCCGACTAGACATTCAACAGAGTTCTGAAGTATCAACAGTGCCATCAATTGGGATTTCAAACAGGAACATCGTCCACTCGGATTCCTATTATTGACTATCACTCACATTGAATTTGTAAAATATGAACTGACATTGGTGACATTGAACCATCCATTATATTGTGAAACAAGAATGTGATAAAAGAAGGCATGATACATAACGAACGATCTCTGTTTGGAGGCCAAGTGAATTGGAAGGGATAGGGAAAGAAAGAAATTTGATTGAGTCTGGTGTATTATGATACCAAAGATGGGATGAAAGCTATCCATCAAGGTAACACATGATGAACTACCCACAACTGAGTTATTAGATGGGGCCAAGTGAAGCAAGTCACTTGTACTTATCGTGCTGAACGCCTAGCTAATATTTTCGTTGTATAACTGCAAGTAGAAAGAACACTGAGACCAATAAAACAAATATTCTGTTTCTAATAAAGCGTTTAATATCAGTATAGGTTACATGTGTTCCTGAAATTAAATTAATACCAACAAGTGATCAGATTCAGAAATATAATTTTTCTTGTGGCGAGTACTTGTCCCATATAGTATGCAAATTTTTTATTGGTAGTATGCAAAATTTACTAGCTTTTTGTTATATTAAAATAATATCATCTCCAATGAAACTGTTACGTATCAGTAGTTCCATAATGCATCAACTTTCAATTACTAATTATCGCCAAATATATGATTTTCTTCAGACGATCATATTTCTGCTTCGAAATCCTTTCATGTTTGATGCAAAGTTGATGTTTCGCCAAAATTTTTTGAAAGCGAAATTCATCAAAATAGTTTTTTTTTATTTATAAGATGATGTTACGCATTTGAAACCATTTAGATCGTTGTAAAATGTCATGGGGATTCCCCATCTATATAAATTTGTGTCTTTCATGTTACGGTTAAAAACGTGACTGATTCTCCTGCCAAATTTGAAAAAATATATATCCCATCTGAAACTATCTAGATTGACGTGAAATATCACGAGGATTCCGTATCTATATACATTTGTGTCTATAATGCAACGAATAACTATACTAATTCCTTGTAAAATTTGAAAAATTGCTGGAATTCTCATTGAAAACCATCTAGGTCGACTTTGAAGGTCATGAAGATTCTGAATCTATACATATATGTGTCTCCAATCGAGGGTTACTGATTTCTTCATCGACGTGAAACGTCACGAGGATTCCGAATTTATACAAACGTCTCAATCCAACGGATAACAAATTTACTGATTCTCTTGTGAAATTTTTCGAATTTTTATTCTCAGTTGAAGCACACGAAAATAAATTCCTATGATGTTCGAAAAACATCGTGCGTACCTAGGGAGGATAGGATGAAGGATGAAGAGGTGGGAATAAGACTTTTTGAACTTTTGGAGATTATAAATTTTTGGAAATATATCCATTTTACAGGGTGAGTCATAAAGAACTGTACCTACTCCTACCACGAATAGAGGCCCTTGAAGAGAATACCTAATAAACATCAGAAAGTTTCTTCTTCTCTTCTCCACCAATTTATAGGGTGAATCATGAGATTTGGCAATAACATTTTTGACCACAACTTTTCAACAGCTCCTTCGATTTGTCTGATTTTTTCATGAAATATTCCTTTACTGAACCCTGATCGACTGACCTTTTCCAGAATCGGAAAATCCAGAGCCGTTTTTGAAAAATGTTGAAAGTTTAATTTCAAACATCAAAAATAAAATTATCAAAATGCTCCTCACACTTTTACAGAATTTTTCAAAAAACGATAAATTATAAGCAAAAACGAAAGTTCCACAAAAAAATTGATTCTTTCGAAAATAATTACTCCGCAACTTATAAATTTTGAAAATTAAAGTAGGGCTCACATTTACAATGCTCTAGACCAATGAAAATCAACTTCTTCTTTCATGTCCAGGCCTGGTTTTTGTCATTTTATTTTCTGTGGAGGGTGTTATTACCCTGTAGATAATTTTCAAGGCAGTAAATGATCATCGATCCAAATTATAAATTTTTGGCAAAATTTTCGTTTTTACATTAAATTTATCATTTTTTTCAAACTGCAGCGGAAGTGTGAGGACAATGTGGAATATTTTATTATTGATGTTTGTTCGTGACCTTTGGAATTTTTCTGTGACAGTTTACAAAAACGATATACAGGATGAACTTCTCGCTATAAACTGAGGTATCAAAATTTTTCAAGAACAGTCCTGGATATTCCCGATTCTGAATAAATCAGTCAATCAGAGAGTAGTATTCCATGATAAAATCAGACACATCGAAGAAGTTGTTGAAAAGTTATAGCCAGAATATGTTTTGCCAAATATCATGATTCACCCTATTTATTGGGAAAGAAGAGAAGAAAATACTTTCTGATAGTCATTAGGTATTCTCCTCAGGGGCCTTAGTAGTAAAGATTGGCCGGTTCTGGCTCTCCGCCCTAGGTCACCGTCCTCCGACCTTGGGCGGAGTGACCTTGGGCGGGAGTGACCTTGGGCGGGAGTGACCTTGAACGGGTCTGACCTTGGGCGGGAGTAACCTCGTATAGTGAAGTGTCGACAGCACGCCCTTGAACGCGGAGGTGACCTTGAGGGCGAGACAAAGTGACCTTGAAGGAAGGTTGTACGAGTAACCTTCGCATATGTGACCTTGGGAACGAGTGACCTTGAGTTGTAGAGAGAGAGAGAGACCTCGACCTTGGAGAGGGAGGTGAAAGCGTGTGCGACCTTGAAAATGGGAGTAGGCTGGTCGAGGTCGTTTTGGTAGAAGTGGGGTGCTGTGTTACGTCACATATCCCAGTTCCTATAAATACATCATTGTATCGTCTGCGAGAGCATAGTTCTCCTAATAATACGGAAGATACGCACCACCAACTCGCACATAAAAAATATACCCGCTCAAATTGATTGGGAATATAAAGTTTTTGCAAGTGTACGTGAACTGTTATATGTAAGTAAAAATTATTTATATACTTTTTACACCTCTTTTCACTCAACAAAGAAGAATTTATAATGGCAGCTCCTAAAATTGATTTGTTAACGATAAATAATCGAATTAACGAAGACAATGATATTATCAAGCAAACTGTTATCTCATCACTACTCTTGAATAAAAGCTATGTGGTCAAGAAAATATCACTATGTGGAACCAGGTTTGGTAGGAGCGGTTCTGTAATATTGTACGATGAAGAAACTGAGGCTAGTCTGAAATGTTGGTTGCCCAAAAGAGTTGTAGAGTTGCTGAGTGACAGCGACATTGATGAGATGAATTCTTCAAATGGTCTTTATACTCTAGCATATTTGGGCCAGAGTGAGCCATTATATGTAGGTGCAAAAACGAGGGCTCTCATCAAGTTTGACTTCAAGCAAAATTAATTCGGAATTATTCTACTTAATTATTTCTGATAGGTTTTTTTAGTATAGTTTAGTGAAAAGGGTTTAAAAATTATATGATAATTATTATTACATTAACACAAGCCACTAACGCAGATCGTACCGTTTGCGGTAAGTAATAAATTAGGTTCCAAAAAGAATTCAATGAAAGACAAATCTCCCAAATAATCTCATCATTACCAAACTTTTTTTTATCATTTACAGACTCCTGTTCCCCAACATGTGGATGTATTATTCTAGTCAATTCTGGCCGGCAGCGGAAGACATCAAATCAGCAGTGAGCAGGTTGAAATGTCAGTTCTCTGATTTGTCACGTGATGCAATGCATGCGACAAATTATGATTTGAGCATATGCTTCGATCGAGAACAAGTTGAACGACTCTGTAAACAAGCCGAACAATATAGAAAGGGTTATATGTTATGCGCCCGGTTCGAATATGGTAGCTTCACTTTGGAGGAATTTCTTGAAGCAATGGTGGGAGAGGACTTGGACCAATTTCTGTATGAAATTTTTGATTTCCTACCAAACAGCCTGATACGGAAGTACAACTTGGGGGTAATTCCAGAATCATCCGACAACGAGGAGGAAGGAGAAGAAGAATCGAAATGATGATATTGCTAAGAGATGCTTCAATCATACTATTATCATTTGCATGTATATATATAAATTATGGAATGATGATGATGAGCTCGCATTTTTCATTGTCTATCAATCAAGAAATAAAAACGATGATTTGTAAAACATTTGTTTACTTTTATTCAATTTAGTGCAGATACATGTGTCGATAATAATAATAATAATAATCATGATGATAATAAATAATAATGAACATAATAATAATAATAATGAAAAAACTGATCTAATACAATTATAGGCTTCGAATGCTCATGGTCGGCTGTGGCGGTGGTGGTGGAGGTGGACGGAGGCTAGAATTTGCTCCAGATCTGTAGAGTGTATTCAAGGAGCACCCAACTGTATTGAACCATCTAGTGCGCTATATGTCAAAAATGCATCGTGAAGAATGAGCGCATATACCTTGGTATTAGATGGAAATTTCGATTGGCGTGTCTCAAACTCCAACTTGATATCGACAGTTGAAGATTTCAATGTGTCCGGTTGATGGCTGCAGTCTATGATGAATAACGGATTTTTTCTAAACTCCTCAATACTCATCATTGGTTCGCTCATGTCTTTACCATAATAGCTTCGTTGGAAATTATCGTATGCATAATAGGCTACAGCATCTAACTTTTTTCCAAAATCCAAATTCCACCGTTCATAAGGGTAAACTTCCGAATTCAAATACAGTCGAATATTGTTGACTCCCGCATGAATGAATTGGGTGGTATCCTTGGATCTATTATCTGTGTTACCAGAATTTTGGAAGCCTATGATAATGTACCTTGGTCGCTCGAGACTATTGGTGGTTTTAACAGCCCAAATGTCTGAAGATGTTTCACGAATTGACGGTAATTCATACAGATCCCACATCCTGTATGCAATTTTCACTTTTGCTGTAGAACTTTTATTGAGACGGTTCAGTAATTTCAACCTCTGCTTATCCGATGGCATAATATGTCCTATCTTCCATTCGATTTTGTTAATCTCCACACTGGCATCAACTTCTCCTATATAGCAGTTTTTGAATGATCGAGCTATGATGAGTATCAGCTCCTGTTTCACATTCAATATACCTTTATTATAATCCTCAGCGAACCCCATTAAATATTTTAGCGGTAGTTTTCCACTGAATATATGACTAGATTTGTCTAGAATTGGCTGATTTTCGCTATCAATTCCCCATCCGACTGTTTCAAGAAATTTAGCGTTAGAATCTCCATAAGAGATCATGCTCTTCATTGTGGTAGTAATGCCTGGTTTTCGAATCATACATACTTGTTCGCCACCCATTTCATAACGAATTTCATCGAAGAGGAAGGCTAAGGTATTGTTAGATAGATAGCAGGATTTCGTTGCATCATCTGGTGTGAATTTCCCCTCAATATATATGTAGCTATCAGAAATATCGAGTATCAAATCTTGAAAGTTGACAGCTATCCTGATTTCATCAGAATTCTTGAATGATGGTGAACCATATGGTTTGTATGTATGCTCATGTAGGCTAATTAGTGAATGATCGAAAATTGGTTCATCAAACACCTCCAATTGTAAGCTAGTAGAACTTGTGACAACCATTGTTCACTAATTTCTACTCGTTCGTCGTCGTCTTTGTCGTACTGTCAGACCAATAGATTCCAAAAAATTTATATCGCTCGCAGATAATCTATGACGTCCTACCTGACCGGTGAGCTGTCTTTGAATGAATCCTCTACCCCGTTTACACTTCTTCTTAACGGTAGTGTGTAGAATAGTGGGGTTTGCAGCGAGAGATACACGTTTTGATTGGTTTCCGAAGCAGAAACCCATTTTTCCAAACCGTTGTAATAATTAATCGAGCTGTTTCAATTCCAATTTTACTATAATCTTCTCTCCGCGAAAGTCAACTAATCGGTCATTATCATCCAAAATTCTCAGTGTGATGTTGTCGATAGACTGACGCCCTGTCGGACTGATTGGTAGATATATAATATTTTTCGGCTCCTTTGAGAGTTTGTATCCAGGCTCCACATCGACATCGAACTCGTAAAGCGTGTGAACCTCCTCACCATTGAGGTACGCTCCAGTAGTGATATTACAATCAACCCGTATCAATCGTACCTTTATGATGTTCACAGGTAAAGTGGATTCATGCAAAACATTGGGCTTGTAATATTTCGGTTCAAAGCCCAAGACTTTGGCTATAGAATCGTTAATACTCAAAATTAACATAATTTCGGACTTGAGTTCACATTTGAGCGTATTATTGTTAGCTCGAAGGGAGAATACATCATCAATATTTCGCCCATTCAGCGGAGTCCAACTCTCTATAGCCTTTTGTATTGCTCTATTGATTTCATCTATCTCATAGGCGCCTGGTGGTATCTGAAGAACAACGCTTCCCTCTTCGAACCAAATACCTAATTTGTTATTTGTCTCATCTATATTGAGTATAGAGTTGTATGAATAGAAACCGTGTAACCCCAAGCCGTAAGTATTCCTCACATCGAGTTCGATTGGTGGAAAAAAATCTGCACTCAAGATACTGCGATCTCCAGAAATGGTGAATGTTTGCGACATAACTTTTTACAATTGGAAAAGCAAACACAGCAAAAACCAAACAACAAGCTTCAGTGTATACAGCAGCAGTAGTAAGAAGTATCAACCTTATTGCTGCCTGCAACAATGAAGAATGTTCTTGTTTTCGTTCGGCGAAGCATTAATATCGAATTTATTGTTAGTTGCCACATTTACATCTTCTATTTGACAAAGCAGCATAATATTTTTCTTGGTATCGGCCCATCATTGACATCTGCGCTGGAATGGTCACTATCCTCTTGGCGGCGGTGTTCGTGGTGCTCCTCACAAAATCGATATTTTGATACATCTTGATCGTTGCGTAATTGTTCAGGTAATTTATCCCACACTAGAGCTATCTCATGTGAAGCGCATCCGATTAAAACCTCTTTCGGCATATCAGCGAGCTGTTTCTCACTCATCTTCAGCAAAGATCGTAATCTCGAGTAAGCCAATAATGCGTGCCCCATTTGTTTGATGCTTTTTCTATCCATATTATAATACGTAGTTTCCACTCTTCGACGAGAGAAATTTCAAGCACAAATGACCACACCAGACTGTGTTGTAATCCTGTTGACGGTCATAGTTATATACGATTTTGATAGCTTTTGATCCCCTCCTTAAATATTTCACCAACTCTTCGGGTGGCGGCAAATCGCCATAACTATCATAATATTCGACTACCCCACCACGTTTTTTATAAGCAACCCAATGTGTCCCTTTACCTCGAATACCATCGAGATTCAGAATGGCTGATTCTATGTGGCGCGGTGGAGAATTTGGTAGATTATCTCTCATAAATATACCTCGAAAGTTTGGAACACCCATTTTCTCTATGTATTGTGATAAATCGATGTCCGTCAACGCCCTTCGAGGTAACCCTGCTAGTTTTTTGAACTTTGCGGCTTCAAGTAAATGCCCAGTCCTTTTCGGTACGGCTTCAAATATACTCCTTTACCGATCTTTCCTAGAGCGATCGCCTCCAAATGTCTATTATGACGATTCGCTTCAGAGAGTTGCTCCCTACCCTCTTTAGCTGAATTAATAGCTCGAGCTATACCAGCACTACCTGCAGCCAAACTCCCCAATGCCGATAATCCCGCAAAAATGGGTATGAGTGGAAGAATTCCTCCAACTTTAGGAATTGGTATAATGCGAGGTGTTCGGATATTATTCTTTCCACCAGCCATCTTGACGAATTTTCTAGCAGCTCCAATCGCCATAAGAGAAGTCTTGGCCAAGTTTTTGGCGAGTGCCCCCTTCTTTCCCACTTGTCGCAACACATTGCGAACTTTGTGCACTATGCCGGACCCAAAAGCAATTTTTCTCCCACTCTTGGTAGTATTCTTCTTCTTCCTCGACACTCGACGTTTCTTCACTCCGCTGCTGCATCCCATACCAAAACGCCTCTTTCCCTTCATTATATTGGTAACAAGCCAAGATGCGGCCCTCTCTCCTGCAGATGCGTCCTTTGATTTAACACGTTTCCACGCGGATTCTTCCAATTCCTTATCGGCAGAATGCCTTGCAGATAAATCGTTCGGATGCTTGAAATATGCGATATCGTGTTCCTTGCACGCTCTATCTAATTGGTTAATGCCTGGATCACCTCGAGATAATCGTTTCTGTAACTTTGTTCCAGGACCACAATACTGATAGCCGCCGGGAATATGTAATTCGACCGGTAATTTATTAATTAAAGTATTAACAAATCCTCTGCCAGTCCTCTTTCCTCGAAAACTTTTTTCACCGTTATCGCTTGCCGATGTGTATCGCTTCAGCTTCATAATATAAATGACATTCACAGAGTTTGCGATTCATTATATAGCATTTGACCATCATACAATGCAGATTGTTCAGCAGCAAGAAACATTGCGAGTTGACAACTTCGATGAAAAAGTAGGGTTAGGAAATGGTATAATTACACAACGTCGGCATGGATTCCTACTACCTAATACTATACGCAGTCTCATTATCGGCCCATCAAATTGCGGCAAAACGAATGTTATGATATCCCTCCTCACCAACGATAATGGTTTACGATTCGCCAATGTTTATCTCTATTCAAAATCGTTGTATCAACCCAAGTATGAGTACTTGCGGAAAGTATTGGAACCGATAAAGGGACTGGGGTTTTATACATATAGTAATAATGTGGACATTGTTGAACCGGAAGATGCGAAGCCACACAGTATTTTCATATTCGACGATGTGATATGTGAAAAACAAGATGTAATCAGATCATATTTCTCAATGGGGCGCCATAAAAATGTGGATTGCTTTTATCTAGCACAAACGTATTCGAGAGTGCCGAAACAGCTGATTCGCGATAATTCCAACTTCATAATCATGTTTAGGCAGGATGATATGAATCTACACCACATTTATTCCGATCATGTATCTCCAGATGTAACATTTAAACAATTTCAAGAAATGTGTGCACAAAGTTGGACAGATAGATACGGGTTTCTCGTTATAGATAAGGATAGTGAAATTCATGAGGGCCGTTATAGGAAAGGGTTCGACTGCTTCATATACCCCTAAAACAGCAACTGCATGGACTTCATTCAACCTTTGGATAGCACAATGAGCACACCTAGTAGTGAAATCGCTTCAGAAATACACCTCAAACGCCAACTTGTTGAAGCAACCGATGCGGTAAGGAATAAATTTAAAAGTCTCAAGAGCGAACTCACCAGTAACCAAATGATGTTAGAAAAAGCTTATGAGCCGCTGACAAAACCATTGAAGGTTATCACCGCGGCAGCAACGGCGGCAGTAGCCAAGCAAAATCTAATGCCAGCAGCTACTCCGAAGAGTTATAGCAAACCTTCAACGTTGACAATAGCACACCCGACATATTATTCCACACCAATATCGAGTAATGAGGCGAATGCTGTAGCGACGAAGCCGTTCAAGAAACATGGGGAGTCTGGGAATTTCAGCAATAGCTTTCAACCGCTACCATCATCGCCTCATAACGGAGGACCTAAGTATACAACTCTATTGGAAACACCACCAACATCTTCGTCTCAAATTTCAAGCAGTGATATTACAGTGTATCCTTCTGTAGATGGAACAACCGCGAGCGACTTACAGGGCAAAATAATGGAGCATTTGAGGAATTTGAAAGAAAATAACTCGAATTATGATACAACATATGGCGTTCACATCGATTCCAAAACAGGGGAATTGAAAATGGGTAATATGGAAATCCGATTTCCTGCAGACCAAATCGAATTATGGCGCGGTAATAAGAGAAGCGTAGCGTTTCCAGCAACAACTGGATTATACGATTTGATCTTTATGAAACATGTGCCAAGAACTATCGATGATCAAGATAAAAGAATATACACCACTTTGTTGGAGACTACACGAGCGCCATATAAGAATTATGACATCAGAGAAGGTTTGAATAATAGTGCGAGGAAGAAATATCAGCTAATCATAAAGCCATTAATCGGCACACCGCATAAAATGAGGAGTCAACTCCTGTTAAATGAAGTTAAAGGTGGTAGAGGAATGAGCAAATCATTACCATACAGAAAAGTCGTGAGTAAACAACACAAAGAGTATGCTTATTGGAATGAAGCAAAAGAGCTGGTTGACCGCCTCCGACTACTGTGGGGTTCTAAAATGGCTGGCCACACTGGACACGATAATGAGATAATGTCAATAATAGAGGAGTTGCGCGAAAAAGGCATCGTTTATTAATGTTATTAATGTATATATATATATATATATATATATATATATATATATATAACATCATAATATATTAAGGATTGATAAAGTCCGTTACTTGTCGATGGTCTAGCCAGTACCAATATAGTTGCCGCAGGTAGAAGATGTCTTATGAAACTATCGATAAATTTGGTCGTAAAAGGAGCAAATCCATGAGTTTTATACAAGGGCGGCCTGGTATCGGATTCAAGCTTGATAGCAATGGAGATTATGATGTGCAGGGTAAACGATTAACAAATATCGGTAATCCGTCGAGTGGTGGAGATAGTGTATCACTGGAGTTCTTCAACCAACATTTGTCTGAGATGAGGGAATCTCTGAATAATATGAAGATACGCATCAAAGATTATCCTCAGATTACCCAGAAGGTTCTCATGATGGCACCTAAGGTCAACGAAGCAATCGAGAAGATGGGCACCATGTCAAAAGAAATCGATGAAATAATGTCGGAATACAACAACAAAATCCAGGGTTTTGCCGAAAGATTATTGAAATTGGAAGTAGAAGTAGCATTCGGGAAGGGGAAAGTCTTTACCCAGTAAAACCAAACCAAATACGAATATGAGAGAAAGATCATAAAAAATACCAATATGCTGCAAACGATGTGGAAACTGAGGGTACAACCAATGACATCACACTTTATGCACATACTTTATCATTCAATGAAAATTGTATAATTGTCTGATTTGTGAAATATATATTAATTATTCAGAAGTTCCTGTGCATCATTGAATTGAACATACACATGTTTCAAGAAAGTGCTCGTAAAACATTATTTTTATTTTACATTCTACATATGTTCTAACCTAACTTCTCGGCATACGCGATTTGAGTATTCGACAAAATTGAATAAGTTATGAGCAATATATTAGGATGTAATCAACTGCGCACAAAATAAACCATCGAATACCTTATGCGCATGCGTTTTTTGCTTGAAAATCAACAATCAGAAGTTTTCATCTAGAGTATGCTTGAGAAACTTGAAACCACCCACAACGCGGGAGGGGGGGAAAATTTGCTAAGTCCTTTTTTTGAATTTTTTTTTTTTTTTTTTTTTTTTTTTTTTTTTCAACTACCTACTCCCCATAACCCTGTTTTAAGGATTTGATTTCATTTAATTTTATTTTGTAGGTGTTTTTTTTTTTTTTTTTTTTTTTTTTTTTTTTTTTTTTTTTTTTTTTTTTTTTCTTCAATTCACATGTTTCATATACTCATCAATTAGTTAAACATCAATCAATTATATTATTAATATTTTTATTTATACACTTAAATACTTATGAATAAGAACTTACTATGCTAAACTAATAACTAGAAACGATAAGTTTTGATTTTCACGCTACAGCATGTGGGGCACACATCCGACATGCGGATCTGGTGTAGATCGGCTGAACATACGGCACAGGAGAACGACCTAGGTGCCTCATCGAACCTCGTTGTAGAATGCGATGAGGTGTGCTGATATGCTCCAACAGTATTAGGCTGCCTTAGATATATGGAGAAGCATCTATAGCAAAGATTTGTCATCCCCTGCGTCGTCGTCATGATTGTGACCATTGATATCGTTGTGCAGAACAACATCTGCTCATGGCGGGCCCTGGCAACTGACACATCTATCCACTTAGATTGGAACCTAATCTGCTGGTCCCCCTCATCGCACACGTCGTCAAACCCTTCATCGGTGACGAGGTCTACCTGCTCGACGTCGCCTCCATTCACACCATCGTGATTCTGAAACAAAAAAAAAGACACGAATCAGTAAATGGTGCGATAGATGGTGAATAATGTATGGCCGCTACATGAGTGTATGGGTTATGTACTTACCACCGCTTCCAGAACGTTCTCGTCAATGAGGGATAGTTCTCGGAGCTTCTTGCAGATTACGCTGAATTCAAGTGCCATCGTTTCTGTGACTAATACGATCGATACAATGTTCAGAACTGTAGAAACTGTTTCGAATGATGCTCTGATAGGATTTCCACATCTTTTATGTCATTGAAACGAGGTGGGGGAGTGGGCGGTGTTAAAAAATCGTAGAACTCTCACCACCATACTGGGAGAGAGGTAGGGAGTGGGTGGCGCTACCCCCACCAACCCTTAGCTTTAGTGGTGCGTATGCGTTTTGCGAATGGGAGTGGGGTGGGACTTGATTATCGAATGGAGGAGGGTGAAAATCCGACTATTGAAAAGAGGAGGATGCGAGTGTTATCACCACAGTGTTTCACAAACTACCAACGAGTAAGTCGAAGAAGAAACAGGAGAAGAAGTAGAAGCAGCAGTGAATTTCCAACCAATATCGCCTCCGCCAATATCATGACGTACCCGAAATCGTGGGATTCGAAACCTCTGGCAGTCGCTTACCCTACTGTTGTGGACGGATTGACAATCTGTCACAATTGTGACATTGGGTGGGCTGCAAACGAGATTAACCCGTGCACTGGAGTGTGTCAGCGCTGCATCAATGCCAATCGCCAGGCGTCACCGGAACCACCATCACGATCGACCTCTACGGCGGCCAACGTTGTCGGAGCAAAATGTATAAAATGTGCCAAGCTGTTGCGGAACACCAATATGGGGATTTGTAGGAATGTGTGCAGGGAGTGTAGCATGGAGCGGCGACTACGGTACCAGCGATGTATCAGCTGTAGCCAATACCGAAATGATTGTTGGAATGGTGTTTGCCACGGTTGTTCGAATGGGGCATATTTTTGCGAGATACTCGGCCACATGTTTGAAAATTCCAACAAACATTTCAAGGCTTGCTGGTGCCTCCCTTATGAGCGTCGGGTGTTCCGCAGAAGCCTTAATATGCCGCCGGTGGAGCCATATTTCGTGCGTGAGCATGGTAGCTCCGATGAAGACGAGTGATTTCGTTTTTTTATACTTTATTATTTTTTTGTACATTTATTATGTGAATATTCTTCAACACAGCAAATATATATATTTTAACTTGAAAACATTTCTCGATTTCATTCTTCATGGGTTTGGTGGAAGGGTAGAAAAAAAGAATAGATATTACCGAATATGTTCGAATTATTTATTATTGAAAAAAAAAACACACACACACACACATACACTTCAAGTAATAGCAGATTTCTTAATCCAAGAATTGTGCTCCTTAGGATATCCAAGCCATTTGACATATACGTTCTTTCCACTTTTGTCTTTCTTCAAGACTTTCTCCACCAAGTACACTTTTGGATTCTTAGTTTTCAACAATTCCATCTCATAGAAACAACCCTTGATTGGATTGCCTTCAATATCGTCCAGATTGTAAGTTGTCGGATTAGTAATATTCACTTTGGTTATCGTGAATAATTCCGTGGAGAAATTTGCTGAATGACCTTTTTCGAACACACCTTTGAACTTGCTTATTCTTACAACATCACCAACTTTATATTTTGGTTTCGGCGCTATTTTTGGGTGACTATAAGCTTTCAGTATTGTAGTGGGAGTTACTTCAGAGGGCTTCATACCAATTGTCCTATGTTTTTTATCATTGTACGAGTTGGTTAAGTGCGGTAAGATATCGTACCACTTATATTCCCCTCTGGCAGAAAATTCTCGGTAAATCCAATTCTTCACTGTTCTGATTACTCGTTCCACAATCGCCGCCTTCATAGTACTATATGTTGAATAATGGTTTATTTTATATTCCTTCATCAGATTACTGAAATGAGAATTATAGAATTCTTTTCCAAGATCGCTTTGCATGTTTTTCGGTGAATACTCGGCCACTCTCAATATATGTTTCATAGCTTGTGTCACTTCTTGACCGGTTTTACTTCTGATAGGTTTTGTCCATAGATATTTGGAATAGCAGTCAATAACGAATAATATATATCGGTATCCTTTATTTCGTTTTGCATACGTCTGCATTTCGGCTAAATCTATCTGCCACAAGTCTGCAAAACCTTTTATTATGGTTCTTCTTCTTTTGAAATTGCGCCTTGCAGGCTTGTGCAATTCTTCAACAATTTGTCTTTTGATTGGACTTATTTCCATACTTTCATCTTCAAGTAGTTGTGACCACTTTGAACCCCGTTCATATACTGATTACTTTTCTCATCCAACATGTACATATATAAGTGGAATTGAAGGAATGTATCAAGAAATTAAGAACCTGATATTTTTTAATACATTTATTGATGAAACTACATGACTATATATACAAAAAACTATATGACTAATGACTATGTACAAACAAAAACAAAAATCAGTCGAAGATGATGGCATCCTCGAGAATCTGTACCATCTCGAGCTCGTCGAACGCGTCCATCTCCATGTCCTCCATGATGAATGGATCCAGGTAAGCACCCCTTGCTACTGGACGGTCATCCTCCTCCTCCTCGACGTCGCTCTCCGCTCTTCCGATGCCTCCTAAGATGAGGGTGGCATCGGAATCGGAGTCATCTCCATTCCCCATGAGGTCCATACTGATACTACTTCTGTCAGAGGCCCCATCGCTGTCGCTGTCTTCGTCTCCGAAGATGACATCCAATACCCAGGGGAATGGGAATGAAGCGTCGCCAGTAGAATCGCAGGGTCCATCAGCTGCAGGTGCTTCCCATGGTTGATGGACAGCATCCGAGGACGAATCGCAGGGTCCATCATCTTCTTCTTCTCCTCGCCAGTTTCCAACCGCAAGTCGATAGCTGGCTCCGTTGTGGTTGGTGGTGGTGTCGGGCTGGTAGTTGCTTTCCATCTTCGAGAGTTGATTTCGAACTGACTATCTCGAGGAGGAAGCAAGTATTTATATGCAGCGGTTGGAGGAGGGGGGTAATAGAAGTAGTAGGGGAAAGAGTAGGGAAGAAAAAGTAGGAGGTCGTAGTCGCTGGGGAATCAATGAGTGGAGATGGTTAAAGTAGTAGGGGGGAGAGTAGAGAGGGAATTAGGGTAGCGATAGGTAGTAAGAAATAAATCGTCAATTGAATTTATTCATATATTATCCAAATCAATAAATACATCATTGTCCATTACTAATTCTACACACACATATACAATTTATACATCAACACTATAATATACAACTTATATATAAAACATATTAACATGAAACAAACACATCTAAGTTCGCTCCAAATATTCCTCATTCATCCGATTGAAATGTTCGAGGCGAGACTTCTCCACTTCACAGACTTGGCGAAATTTTCCTTCTGTCGTCAATTGTCGACCTATCTCAGCCAGTCGTGAAAGCAATTCATCTCTTTCTGATGATAAACGAGTAGTTTTGCTTTCACTATCTGTGATCAGTGCATTGACGTTCGCATACCATCGCTTCAATTCACCATCATATTGCCTTATGGCTTCGATAGGTGCTATTGGAGGCGATGGAATGCGCATGTGAATGGGAGCATTACAATCGGTACCATTATTGTCAGCAGCAGCAGCAGCAGCAAGCCCGTTGAACGCCTCTTGAAGATTCGGCAGTTGGACAGCCGGACGTATAATATCCACACTTATAATTCTGACCCGCTCTGGCTGCTCCTGCTCCTGCTCCTGCGCTTGCTTCTGCTCCTGCTCCTGCTCCTGCTCCTGCTCCTGCTCCTGCTCCTGCTCCTGCTCCTGCTCCTGCTCCTGCTCCTGCTCCTGCTCCTGCTCCTGCTCCTGCTCCTGCTCCTGCTCCTGCTCCTGCTCCTGCTCCTGCTCCTGCTCCTGCTCCTGCTCCTGCTCCTTCTCCTGCTCCTGTTCCTGTTCCTGCTGTTTCGATGTGGTTGATACAGCATGATCTCTGCCGGCATTATACCACATGCCAGCCTTGCCACTTCGGTAGGGGTTAGATTTGCCTCGATTTCCCAGAAACTTTCGAAGAATTGATGGACTCCCACCTCTCATCCCCAAATTCTTTTTCTTAGGCGAAGGTTTCCGGCAATCGATTTCAGGCTTATCCAACGATGACGGCGTCAGTGATGGTGAAGACGAAGGTGAAGGAGTCTTCTTGCCGAAAAAGAGTTTCTTTCCTTTCCGCATCAAGACACCACCATTTTCGACGTCGCCATCATTGGGATCTCGAACCTTGGCGCCAACCTCCAACCGTGATGATGCCTCAAATTGGTTTCGGCTCATCTTGAGACATTTCGAAGGCCTTTTGAATACCCCAGTTGCGGGACCAGCACTTGTAGATGGGGTAGGGCCGGATGGTGATCCTTCAAGTAGGGGCATATCTAATAATGTTGCTGACACGCCTGCCCAAGCCTCATCGGTTGCCAGCAATTCACTATTGAAGCTGATATCCAGGTCTTCTTGATCCACATTCAAATTGCTGATAGACCCATCAATGCCTGAAATACAAATTATGAAATCTATAAAATGAACTACCGTCAAGTTATCGAGAAAACTCACTCAGATTAGGGAGAGATCCAATGTCTTCTTCTTCTGCTGCGAAAGCTGTGGTTGAATCGGTGCTAGGCATCTGAAGAAAAAAAATCATTTCAGATCAACGTAGACTATTTGATGAAAAACTGTGAATCGAAATACAATTCACTAGCAATGATCCATATGGCAACAAAACTTGTACTTACAATTGGTTAATCGACGATGTAGTTGGATTGGCACAAAAAAGATGGTATATCGAGAGTACTCTGGTAGTGGAGCTAGTGGATGATATCTGCTAACAGAATGAGGAGTCTCCGTGTATTCAATGAGTTTTATCTGCTAAGCTCCACCTATTCTCCTTCCACCGCTAATATCCGCCTACATCTCCCCCTTCCTCCCCCACCTAGCCTCTTTTCACCAAAACGAACCTTATCGAAAATGTGTGCGTAGCTCAAGGTCGACCTCCACACAAGGCCGCATTATTCAATGCGAACCAAAATTTCATTCGATATTCAATATTATTGTGGTGCGGCATCAGCTGGCTGATATACGTTATAATATGAATAAAACACATCTCAAATAATCTAAGGAATAATTTATTCAAAAATACGTGTATATAATATATATAAATAATATAATATGTAGACTAGATGAAGAGTGTACAGAACTCGTATCACATCATATGGAGACTAGATTAAACAATAAATATGATTATAAGCGTATGAGGTTGGGTACAGAGTTCGCATTATTATTATTATTATTATTATCGAGGCTCTGAGTGTTCCATCAACATTTTTATCAGGTCATCTAAATTATCGCTAGAATTTGATTTCACAGCTGTTTGCATTGTAGCAGATATTGCTTGTTGTACCCAAAGCATATTACGTTCAGGACTCGTTTGATAAAATTCGATATCATTGTGCCCCCAAGGTAAAGTTTTAACAGTATTAGGTATGATAAACCGTTTATCGTCATGGTATGAAAGGGCGACTTTGTTTTTCATTTCAGTATAAATATCGTGCCGATCGCTACGAAAAGTATTCATTTTTCTGAATATCAAGCCACCATTTTCTACGATTTTCTTATAATCATCCATCGATAATTCACTTCTAACAACTGGCCTTGAAACACCCTTCGCTTTTTTCAATTCGGAATTCGAAGATTGAACGTAATACGCTTTGGCACCCGTCCCATAGAAGCTCACAATAGGATCATTTGGAAATTCGTCCTTCATATTTCCCACTACTGATTTCGTTATTGGAATATTGAATTTGTTATCTACGGGGTAATTAGATGTGTCGAAATACCTTATATTCTCCTTCATGAAATTATAAAAATTTTCTGTTTCTATTTTCAATATCAAAGAATCCGTATCAGTATACAATAGCCACGATTTACCAGAGAAATGTTTCTTAATGCATTCATACAGAAAGTTATATATAACGACTTTTGATACATCTAATATGCTGAAACCTAAATACAGCGGTTTATCATAATGCACTTTAACTTTTCCCATATGGATTGCTACGAAATTTTCATGGAATACTTTACAGGTTTTATAATTGGGGAGTGCTATCAATGCATTAGCACCCTTCCTCTTTGTGATACTTTCCCAATGAGTCACAAGTTTGATATCGCTTCTTTTATCAACATTCTCCATGGTTTTGCCATAAACTGAGTTGACCATATTCTTGTATAAACTTTTATCAGCTTTATTTGTACTCTTATTACGCATTTCTGTATTGAGGTCAACATACTTTTTTAACCACGGGGATTGCTTAAATTTGAGAACTCTATGTGTTTTTATCAAGGTCAAACCGTTTTCCATAGCCTGTTTGAGATTTCTGTAATGAACAATATATTTAATTTTATTCGACAAATTAGGAATCAGTTTTTTCAGCTTAGATTTCGATCCGGGTGGAGCAATGGATTCCACGAGGAAGGGTAGATCTGAGTGTGCATCATGTAATTCTTCAGGATAGTACACATCAACTTCAAGGACATACCCATATGGGCTATCGTTTTCAACGCTCATGACATCTAACTCTATAATTTCTTGGTTGGTCAACCACCTAAAATCGGATGTTGGTAGCGGCTGTGACATACTATGACCGTACAAGTTAGTTGCATCTAAATACATGATAAATGTTGATGGTTCATTTGGATTGAAGTTTGGGATGAACTTATTATTCGCAACATGACTCCTCAGACTACATTGACTAATCCCGCCTCTTATACCTTTTTTGAAAAAATGAATCATATCGATGTCGGTTAACAATTCCAATTCGATTTTTGTGTACCTCAACATAGCATCCCACGATAAACCGGGTGCAGTGAAGTATTGGCACGGATCTAACTTGTACGTTTTCAAACAAACATTCCGGAAGTTCTCGAAAACATCACATAATAATAAAACATCTGATTTTAAATAAAGGTCGGAGTAATCACCGAGTGATTTACATTGGAATAAATTCCAAACATGCTCAGCTCTTCGATAATCCTCGTCCGAAATATGTGTATTAGATAAATTATCGAAAAAATCACTTTTTGATGGCAGATCTTCATTATCCAATTTATCCATAGACGTTATGAAACTATATGGAGAAACTCCCTTCTGCGTCATGTATTTGAATTCTTCAGGGTCGCGAAAATATCTAGCAGTTTCTACAAATTGAGATTCATTCAAATTTTCGGCCAAGGATTGCAGGGGTTGGGCAAGGAATTTGTAGCTATCCAAGAATCGCAGTTTCAAGAAGACATTCTGATTCACACCGTTTTTTCCCAAATATTCGTCTACTAAAATATGTTTGGTAAATGAAATATATTTTTCCTTAGTTTGCGCGATACAATCAACTCTCTCTTCTCTATCGAATAATTGCTTGATGAAAAGGTGGCTATCGTAGCCACTCATATTATGAAAAAATATGGGGATGAAATTTGGAATTTTAAAGTTCAAATTACATATTGAATGTGCGGCACCGAATCTTTTTTTTCCCGTTAGATGGCAGTGGTCTCTCACTTTGACGTCGCCATATATAAAAGCTTTATCGCAAATACCGCACTCCGTGGCATTAGCGAATTCAACTTCTTCTGCCGGAGTTAATTTTTCCATAGGAACTACACGTTTTAGAAACAAGTTGTATATTATTTTGCAGTCATTGACTAAATTGGATACGAATTTTTTCGCAGCATCTTTTCCACGGAATGTAACATATTTCGTGATAGAATTATCGAAAGAGCATTTGATAAGGTATGCAAATGAATAAGGTTCATGTGCGAATGTTCTATTAGTAAAGGGTTTATTCGGATCTGGCTGACTAGTATGTATCGGTTTCAGAACTGATTCGAAATCTGCATAAATAACGAATGGTACTTTCATCTGTTTCTCAAATTTCTCGAATTTCAAAATGTTTTCAGGTACTGAATTTCCAAATTTATCGACTTTGATCTCTGTGGACGGAGTTGTAGTATATGTATGATTACAATCATTCAGCTGATGGCGTAACAACTTTGTTTCATCTGAGAAATATATCAAACAACCGTCGCAAAAAAATTTCTTATGCGCTTTGGCAGATATCTGGCTAGATACCAGCCTTGATAAATTCTTTATCCAGCAATAGTGGCTATTTCCAGTTTCATCATCTGTGGTCAAAAGTAAATTCACATGTTTACTCATTCTTTTCTTGGAGTAATACAGTGGGCCGACTACATGATATTTCACTTGATGATCTTCAAATACACTCTCTAACCCGTAAACGTTGATGGAACAATCATTGAGAATTTCGAATTTTGGAATGCTACTCACTTTAACAGGGAACTCTATACCCACCAAATTCAGAACTGTAGAATAGTGCGGATATGAAGAGGTTTCGCAAACATTAGCTCTTGCCGGATACAGTGCAGACGTCACAGCCCAAGCGAAACAGCACTCGTCCTGATTCACTATGTTTACAACGGCCTTTTTATTCTCTATGAAGCTAGGTAGCTTCATGTAAGAGCATCCACGCAGAGGGCTGTACTTGTTGATATTGATTTCCAGGAACATTATTTTTTCTAAAGCCCAACCTATAACAATAGTAACATCTGTTAATAATCAGAAATATTTCAAAAATCATACCAACTCACCAGAATCACGCTCCTCGAATTCGGTCGTTTGATTCAATAAGATGTCCTTGAATGTGTCAACCACGGCCTCCAAATCCAGCGATGAATCCATGATGTGATTTGGCGTCATGAAGGATTTGATGTCATGAAGATCTTGGGATTGTAAAATGTATCTTCCAAACACTTCCATATTCACCTTGATGGAGTGGTGAATCGAGATTATATTATCCAATAAAGATATAATGGTTGCCTTATTCTCATTAAAAAACGTTTTGTAATCCAATACATCAGTTCTGCATTCCAATCGATAGCTCACAATGCGGCATTTGAACGCATTTTCAATCACATATACTCCGTCCCTATAATTGACGCAAGCGTTTGTCCGATGCTCCAATGTCCTTTTATGCGCACCCATTTTATCGGTTGGAATGGTCTTATTGCAAACAGTACATGTCTGCACATTTGCAGAAGTTGCTGCTTGCTGAGTGCCATCTTCCAGTCGAGGCTTCTTTGCAATAGATGGGTTGAAATTTCCCACACATGCAACCCTTTGATGACGTCGTAGATTGTCACTACGTGTGAAAGGTTTAGCGCACACACTGCAAACTAACATTTTGTTTAGATGATTTATCACTCACAAAGAACTATTCAACTTGATGTTTGATGATAGTATTGAGAGAGAACTGTGCTCTCATGGACACAACTATTGGGTTTATATAGGAGGGAGTCATGACGTAACACAGCACCCCACTTCTACCAAAACGACCTCGACCAGCCTACTCCCATTTTCAAGGTCGCACACGCTTTCACCTCCCTCTCCAAGGTCGAGGTCTCTCTCTCTCTCTACAACTCAAGGTCACTCGTTCCCAAGGTCACATATGCGAAGGTTACTCGTACAACCTTCCTTCAAGGTCACTTTGTCTCGCCCTCAAGGTCACCTCCGCGTTCAAGGGCGTGCTGTCGACACTTCACTATACGAGGTTACTCCCGCCCAAGGTCAGACCCGTTCAAGGTCACTCCCGCCCAAGGTCACTCCCGCCCAAGGTCACTCCGCCCAAGGTCGGAGGACGGTGACCTAGGGCGGAGAGCCAGAACCGGCCAATCTTTACTACTGGCCTTTATTCGAGGTAGGAGTATGTGAAGTTCCTCATGACTCACTCTGTATCCTTTCCCATTGAAATCAATCTACATCGACTTTGAATATCACGAAAATTACAAGTCTATACACACTTGTATCCCCAATTGAATGGATAACGAAGTTACTAATGTTCCAGCCGAATTCGAAGTATTTTCTAATTTCTCATTTGAATTTATCTAGATCGACGTGAAAAGTCACGTGAATTCCGAATCAATTCACATTTGTCTCACTTATCGAAGTTACTGATTTTTTCTTCGAATTTCAGAAACTGCTGAATTTTCCATTGGAAACCATCCAGATCGATGTGGAATGTCACTTGGAATCAGGATCTATTCACATTAGTGTCCCTCATTAAACGGATAACAAAGTTACTGATCTCCTTGACATATTTTCGAAATTGCTTACTTTCCTATTGAAAACCATCTGGATCGATCTAAAATGTCACGAAGATTTCGAATTCATACACGTTTATGTCTCCCTTCCGATGGATAACAAGGTTACTGATTTTGCCGCAAAATTTGAGATATTGTTGTATTTCTCATTGGAAATCAACTAAATTGACTTGTAATGTTTCGGGGATTCCAAAACTATACACATTGGTGTCTTCAATCCAACGGATAACAAAGTTACTGATTCTTTCTACAATTTTGAAAATTTGTTGATTTTATCATTGAAAACCATCTGGATCGACGTGAAATGGAAAGTTACTGATTCTCCAGGCAATTTTCCAAAATTTGTGGATTCTCCAAGAACCATCTAGATCAACGTGAGATGTCACGGGGATTCCGAATCTATACACACTTTTGTCTGACAGTGAGTCAAAATATCAAGAAAAAATCAAAAATGTCTCTAGATATTCTTCCTATATTTTTTCTAAAAATATACGCACTAAAAAGATGTACCAATGTAGATTTACTCATGGCTGATCGTATCCGAGATAGTTCACCTTTATCATCAATTCTACGTGCATTTTCTTCATTCGAATTTTCTTCCTCATATTGTATTGAATTCTGTGTTACTCACATCAACTTTTTTTTCCTATTCTAGATACTGATAGCCCCAATGAATTCAGTCTTGTGATCAGAAAAAGAAATAAAATAGAATTCTCATTCACAATATTCTTGTGAGACAATTTGAAAACATGAGTATACATGAAATGTTCAAATCGTTTGGAGCAGCAAATGACGACTGATGTGCTAATTTCGAAGAGCTCGAAGAACATGATCTTAAAACATCTTTGGTAGAAGTCCATAGGTAACAAATCAATTTATTTATACGAAGTGATTTCCACTGGAATGATCCTCTAGAATAATCAATCGAATCAAAAAGTTTAAAAATTGAATATTATAATCCTCAACAATTTGATAATATATACGCTAATTTGAAAGGAAATAGATATTTTCACAAACTCATCTGAAATTTTCATTTCATTGTGATAAGTAATCAGTAAAACATATAGCGTGACAATGACATAACTACAAATATTTCAGGAAGCTCGACGAATACGATCGAATAACACCAATGAAGACAATATAGGGATTATAAAAAAGGGTAAAACTTCTATTACCACCTTTAGTTCAGTAGTTCTACAATGTAGATATTAACGAATTTCTGAGCAAAGGGCACACGGAGTAATGGAATGCATCCTCCACTGGTCACTGGTTCGATTTTAATGCAGGATGATGTCTAAAACCGAATATAAGCAGCAACCTGTATATGCTCAATAATTGTGATCGAAATTGCGCCCTCTGAAGCATACAATATTGCAGGCCTAGAAAATATTGGAATTTCAGATAAGTTCACAATATGCTTCTAGAGTAATGTATTATCAAATTATTGATTCGGAAAATCGGTCAATACGTTTCAGATACACAGGATGTTCCCGTCTTTGTCTGCACACTATGTATATCGTATCGCTGTATCACTCATGCAATTATGGATCCACTTAGTGCATCATGAAAATTTTATAATATGTGATACTAGATGATAGGTTGATGTTTTCATAACAGCGTCTTTTTCTTCGGAACTAGAGCTTAACATAATTCTATTATATCTGGTGTTGTCACTTTTCGTTACTTATCGTGAATCCCAATTGTTGTTATTACAGGAGTATGAATGGAAGTGAAATTAGGAATATGTAAACTAGACAGGAAACTATGACTTATGATAAGTTGAATCATCTACGCCAAAACATTCACATTCAGAAGAGCTAATCCGGAGAGAATGTAATAGACTAATGGAAAATCCATCAAATCATAACAGAACGTGCTCATTCAGCTAGTCAGAGGATTCGCAATACTTACCTACTCACTGTAATGCATACACCAACGAATCTACACTGGAAAAAATAATGGGTAAGCAAACGTTATACCAAAATAGGCGCCAGTCACTACATTTATCTATAATAATAGCACCACAAAATTGTATGATACTATACTATATCGAATATTGTTCTTAAATTCGTTCGAAAATTGTTCTTATCCATCATTCGGTTGCCCCCTTACGAGCAACCCTCAAAAGTCTTCAAGATACTTGTGCGAGCAAGGAATGACGGGGGTCTTACCTTTTAACGTGTGATTTCAAATACTTCCTAGTGCCATCACTACCATCAGAAAAATTTCTGCGGTCGTGGTGGGAATCGTACCCACCTGCCGGTAGTCCAACGTGGATAGAAACTGAAACTCCTACCACGATGTTACGCTTACTTACAGAATAAAATGATACTTATTATAGTAAAGTATGGTAAAATTTTGCTGTGGTATTATCTGATGGATGTATAGTGACTGGCGCTTTTACTAGACGTTTGATATTCACTATACCGACTATTTCTCTGGATGTGGATAACTTGAAAACTTCTAGGTAGTGGATACAATGCATGAATAAAATCCTTAGATGATATCTCAATAGGTATATTTCTAGCTTTTCGTACATATGAAGTATCCAATGGGCTTATATCACAAAAAAAAATTATTTCATAATTCGATAGAACTCACCCAAACTAGCACACCCCTGCAAACCGTTTCTTGCTGTGAGCTCCCTACGTTTCATAAAAAATTATTGAAATCCCCGATTTTTCGGACCTCAAATAATGTGTGAATACTAAAGGATTCTGCAGAAAATTGCACAGCAAATCCGAGTAAAAACTCCAATAAATATATGGTAGAACTGACTTTTAATCAATCTAATTGACAGACAGTTAATAACAACAACTCATAACATGACACATTCTCTACATATCATATCATAACATCGGTGACCATATACAGGGCGTTAGGTTGTAAAGCATGAACCTCCAACACTCCCCTTGGATCTTAGATCCTTCATTTGTAATGTTCGCTTAAACCTCCAACACTCCTCCTAAAAATCGAATCCCCATTGTCTTCTGATGATCCGACAAAATAACAGCTGGGATAGATTCAGTCAATTGATCTGCTATAGGTTTTTCTTCGATTCTATATATCTCAGAATAATTTGATTTTCTCCAATCAAGTCTCTTACATAAAATAATCTCGAATCAATGTGTTTAGATCTATCTGATGTAGTGTGATTTTCTGCAAGTTTTATTGTTTTCTGATTGTCTACGTGAATAAGGAAAGATTCTGCAAAAAACAAATATTTCTCAATTTCCATACTCAATTTCTTCAGGAATACAAATTCTTTGGCTGTCTCACTAAGAGCAATGAATTCGGATTCAACGGTACTCAGAGCAACGCAATGCTGTTTTCGACTACACCAGCTTACTACTCCGCCTCCCAAAATGAATAAGTATCCACTAAAAGATCGCCTGTCTATTTCATCTGCACCCCAATCTGCATCTGTAAAAGCTTTCATTTTCTTTCCAGTTTTCTTATATCCAATGCCATATTCCTTCGTTCCATTCAGATATTTCAATAAATGTTTCATTCCTTTCCAGTGATGTTTAGAAGGATTATGATTAAATTGACTCATGAATGTTGCAGCATACAATAAATCCACTCTCGTCGATACCGCTAAATACAAGATGCTTGCAATTACTCGCTTATAAAGGTTTTTCTCATTTTCATCAAGAGGATCATCATCATTCAAGTGAAATTTGTCTCCAAGTGGTAATGGAGTAGAAACAGTTTTAGATCGCAACATGTTCATCTCCTTCAAAATTTCATTACAATATAATGTTTGATCAAGTCTTAAGCGTCCACTCAATCTTGTCACTCTTATAGATAAGACATTTCTCACTTCTCCCAAGTCCTTTGTATCAAAATTCTTCTTGAATTCCTTCTTGATGTCTTCGATTTTTCTCAAATCACCATATATCAAGATGTCATCAACATATACAGTAATGATAACATCGTCTCTCTTCTTATAGTATACACATGGATCTGATAAACATCGAATGAACTGTATACTTTGGATAAATTTGTCCAAAGTCTTGTTCCACATCAGTCCTGACTGGTGTAAACCGTAGATACTTTCATTTAATCTACAAACCAAGTTTCTTGTTCCTATTTCGGCTTCTGAAGGTAAATTCGACAAGTTTTCTTTCAAAATGTCATATAATTCAAAATATCCAGTTGGTACTTCCATAAATACATTTTCTTCCAAATCAGCAGCAAGATATGCAGCTGTGATATCAATGTGATGTATATGCCAATTTCTCTCAATTGCAATAGCAAACAGCAATCGCATTGTCTTCTTTTGTACAACTGGTGCGTACGTTTGGTCGAAATCTATTCCTGGCATTTGTGTATTACCCAAAGCAACCACTCCTGCACGATATTTTTCAGTTTCTCCTTCTGCATTTAATTTTGTTTTGAATACCCATTTCGTCTTTATGATTTTTCTATTTCTTGGTTTTTCAACAAAATTCCATGTTCGATTTCTCATTAAATTCTTGAATTCTTCGACCATCGCTTCTTTCCAGAAAATATTATTTTCTCCACACAAAGCTAGTTTGAGATTAATTGGATCCCTTGATATTTCTCGCGACTTTTTGGCTTTATTACAAGACCCAAAATCATAGTCGTTTTTGTCAATTACAAAATCTTCCATCCATCTTTTGAATTAGTTGAACTTCCTTCCTCGTCGTTTGAATTTGTTGATATTTCTTCCTGGTCGCAAATCTCTTCTTCGTTTACCTTCTCTATTTCATTTTCATTTTGTAAATCATCATTTTCGAATTCTACCATTATTCTATCTCGATGCTCTTGAATGTTGATATTATTGGGAACAAAATCAATTTCCACATCCGTGAAAGTATCTAATTTCATTTTTTGAATTTCCTTCTGATTCTGATTCAACAATGAATTGATAGGTTTGTTCTGTAACATAGAAAAAATATCTTCCTCAAATTTGACATCACGGCTAAGAAAAATTATGTCTTTCGTTGGATTCCATAATGTGAATGCTTTGGAAGAAGTATCATAACCCAAAAAAATACAAGGAATACCCTTGGGAAAAAACTTTGTTTGCCTGTTTGTATTTATGCTCTAAACTCTACAGCCAAACACACGCAGGTGGGAGAGATCAACTTTCAAACCTTTTCATTTCTCTATAGGGCTCAGTCCTTGGTTTGTTGCTGTTGGGCTTCTATTCTTGATATAACATGCTGCAGCCAAAGCTTCTGCCCAAGAAACGTGCGAAATGCCCGATTCTATTAACATACACCTTGCTGCGCCGAACAAAGTTTGATTCATCCTCTCCGCCACGCCATTTTGTTGAGGAGTACCTGGTATTGTTAATTGATGGCATTTCCCATTTGTCTTCAAAAATTCTTTGAATTCATTCGATGAATATTCACCTCCGTTGTCGCTTCCTAAACAGCAAATCTTCTTACCATGTAAATTTTCAACTCGTCTTCGGTATTCTTTGAAATTTTGAAAAACTTCACCCTTGGTCATCATAAACGCTAACTTACAGTATCTTGAATAGTTGCAATGAAAGTAACTATATATCTGTTACCTCCTTTAGAAATAGGTTGAATAGGACCAACAACGTCAGAATGGATGAGTTTAAGTGGAGATTTTTCTCTGTGCAAACTGTGCTTAGGAAAAGAAGCTTTCTTCAATTTTCCCTGGTAACATATTTCACAATTTTTAATGATTTCGTCATTCGCTTCTTCGTTCTCTGAAATATTTCCTCTATTCATCAATTTCTTAACACTTGGTATATTGAGATGTGCTAATCTTCTATGCCATAGTATACTTTCTTTAGAAATTGCTTTATTCGTCATCTTCTTTGTCAGTGCTTCGTTTTCTGTATAATTATTTTCTATTATATAGTGTAAACCACCTCTCTTCGTTGATTTTGCTACTAATTCTCCGGTTGGAGCCATGATCCTTGACTGGTTTCGCTTGAAAATAATCTTCAATCCATTATCAGCTGCTTCACTCATTGATAACAGGTTAGATTTTAATTTCGGAACATACAGTACGTTTTTCAAAGTAATCTCCTGTCCACCGCTTTCTTCTGCTAATTGGAGAATCATATCGCCATATCCTACAGACATCAAAGTACCACCACCAGCTACTTCAATACAAGTATTGTGGTAGGTGAAATTGAAAAACTTTTCTCTATAGCCCGTCATATGATCTGTGGATCCACTATCTAAAATTCAAATCATCGGCTCTGTTTCATGTTTCACTGAAAACGTTGAATGATTTGTCAAATTTTGACATTCTTCCGCTGTCGCGCTAAGTGCAAATTTTTTATTTGATGGTCCTATTTTCATTCACTTTCATTTATTTATTATCCATCTGATAATAAACATAGGTAATTCAGTTAGGTTACCGAATAGTTTGATTCATGAACCTTCTCCCTATTCTTTCTTCAGGTTTATTTGAGATTGATAGTGAAGTTGACGTAATTCATCGTTTCACATAATAAAGAGTGCAAATTTTCTATTTGATGGTTCAGCTACGTCTTCTCTGGTCTCAATCTGCTTCTCCCGCTCTATGGGTAATGGACAGTTTTTCCCAATATGTCTCATTTCCAAACACCGAAAACACCTCAGTAACTCATGAGGGCAACCTTGCATTTTCGGCCTCGGTTTGAATCTATTTGTTGCTCCTGATGATTTAAACTGATGCATCTTGGTGTCTCGTCCTGTTGGTGTGGCTCGTCCTGGTTGTTCAAATTCCTTTTTGAACGTTTTCTTCACAACTAAAGCTCTTGTTTCGTCGTCTTGATCCGATGATATTTTGTTTTCAATTCTTCTTTCTTCTTCCAGAAGTTTCGATTTCAAATTTTCCATGTTCAGATCGTTTTCGTCGTCTCTTAGATTCCTTGATAAGTATTCGTACTCTTTTGGCAATCCTAATATTGTGAATCCTGCTTGTACTTTTTCGCTCAAATTATAGCCTGCATTCTTTACTTCATGATAAAGACCATTTCTTCGCGTTAAATAATCATTAATTGATTCATTTTGAGATTTCGTAGCATTCACAAAATCCTTTAATAATAAAAATCCATGCCATGTATCGTACTTTGTATGTATCTTCTTCAAATTATCCCAAATATCTTTTGCCGTGTGGCATTCCATGATATCGTCAAAGCTATCATTATTCATCATGAGATATAAGATTGATTTGGCACTATGATTAATTGTATTTTTAGCAGGATCTCCCAAATCAGTGATGGTATTACCGGGTTCAATCGCTTGCCAAAGATTTTTCATTTCTAAAATACCTTGGGCTTTCATAAACCAATATCTATAGTTTTCGGAATTTAACTTCTCAACTTTCAAATCATTCATTATAAAGAATTACGTCGTCTTTTCAATATAAATGGAACTTATTCTTCGTCGTCGTCATCCTCTATACAGGTCCAACCAATGAAGACTACCCCTATATCTTGAAATTTTCGTCATCGGCTTCTCGGAAAGCTAAAGGCCCATAACCTGTGTGAATACCAAAGGATTCTGCAGAGAATTGCACAGCAAATCCGAGTAAAAACTCCAATAAATATATGGTAGAACTGACTTTTAATCAATCTAATTGACAGACAGTTAATAACAACAACTCATAACATGACACATTCTTTACATATCATATCATAACATCGGTGACCATATACAGGGCGTTAGGTTGTAAAGCATGAACCTCCAACAAACAAGACTATTCCAGACAGAGATGAATGATACATGATTTCTGACAAAGCACCAAAATTGGTGAATCGGCAAGTTGATTTTTGGGACAAAGATAATAAGAGCAAGAAGAAGATCAATTCTAACCTATATCAACTTTTTGCTTCTCCATGTAAAACGGGTCAACAAAGCAATGTTGCTGCGTTTATGAAATATATGGAATTATTGTGAAATTGTAATGGTGCAAATGATTTTCAGATTGAGACATTTCGTTGTCTACAGATTGTTTATATTCCAATGATTCAATCGACAATCGACAACGAGAGAGGTTTCTACGTCATAAGAGGGTCCGTTTTCAGAAGGTATCATATTATTTATGTCCAAAAATGAAACATTCCAGTTAAAATTTCGATCGAATTATGTCGTCAATCATTATTTATGTATAAAAGGATCATTATAAACATGGTTTGAGATGAAAGTTCTACTATGGTGTACACGCCCATTCAGCCAATGATGGAATATATACCATATCAGTTGTCTTCCAACCGAAGATGAGAATGTCAATGGATGCATGAAATCAAATGATGATTATAATTATATGATGACTCCTTGTGAAATGACATTTTTTTCATTTCATTCCAATCGAAATCGGGAGCCGAACCAAATTAATAATACACAACCCTCTTGCAACGAGTAGGTATATTGCACCGGTCATTTTGATAGATTTAGCTTTGATATGTTGTGACCAGAATACTTATGGATTCAAGTAAGTATTGTCATATTAGTATAAGATGAATGAGGACATGGTATCGAGAAATATAGTTGTTGATTTGCCTTTTTTCTAACAACCCGATATCATTTTTGGATTGTGAACGTACAAGGCTAGCTCGATCCATCTGAACGGAGTTCGAATAGTTTCCTTTATTGTGAAGGCTCTGGGTTTATTGCTTTCTGTCCATTCAAAGGCAACCATAATATACTACGTATGTTTTCTTTGAAGAATGAGAAATTGTCAAGTGAATCTTGTTGGGCTTGAAACATATGTTGAATGTTACTTGTGGTGTCCTTCGAATGAAATAATGAATTCAATAAGAATCAACGATGGAATAACATCATATGATTGGCCAGATATAATTTGGCGCTGAGTTTTCGCTTTTGTTACGTGATACACTAACTAAACAAAAGTAATGTTTTGCACAATTTTGTAGAAGTTCGTTTCTGAGTTTTGTTTTGTATTCAGGAGGATATCCTATTTTCATTCACTTTCATTTATTTATTATCCATCTGATAATAAACATAGGTAATTCAGTTAGGTTACCGAATAGTTTGATTCATGAACCTTCTCCCTATTCTTTCTTCAGGTTTATTTGAGATTGATAGTGAAGTTGACGTAATTCATCGTTTCACATAATAAAGAGTGTCTCAAGGTAGAGTAATAGACTTTCATTGAAGAGTATACAAGCACAGATATTTTACTAGTGCGATGCATATACACGTGGATGTGTACAAGCTGCTAGCTGGGCCTTCAGATATACAAGGTTAGTTGATTATAATATATTGTGAATGATTATGTGGCATTGCAATACGACTAATTCAAGAACCTACTTGCCGACCTGTCTTGCTCGGCAAGAAATACTTTTTGATGGAAATTAGAACTATATTAGATGTGGTGGTTTTGAGACAGTTTAATGAATTAGTGATTAAGATAGGTTGAGTACTTATCAGAGACCACTCCGCTTACACAAGAATCATTATAACTATGTCACCATAGCTAATACTCTCTGGAGTAGTTCGGAAGTAATCGCTGAGACCTCGCCTCAGATTGAAAATATTCCTCATTATTGTGAATTCCTTAGGTTATCTCTGACGAGAAATTGATGAGCATTCCTTTCTGCAAGATCCCAAGGATATCCTAGCCGTAACCAGAACGGGAATTTTCCATTGCGAGCACCTAAAGTAATTAGAAATATAACTTGAATAATCAATGCATATTTATGATAAAATATTGAGTTGGTTTCCATCAGTGGGAACAATATTCATTTCTTTATTCAGATATCAGGTGTCCCAAATTATCCTATACAGGCAATATCTCGATTATTCGTCAATATAATACATTCGACAGCCTTCTGGTAGCTACTACCCACTTTGAATTTAATTAACAAAATAAGAAAACAATAGCTTGTCAGTGACACTCTTTTTGGAAAAATGTTTGAAGAGAAGAAATATAAATATATTGAAAAAATATCGAGTTTTCACTTATCTTTGGAGGTTCCGGAAAATAATCTGCTCCCCTTCTCAACATAAAAATGACAAAATATTCTTCTCTGAAAGTTGTATTCTAATAGTTCGACACTTTTCAGTGACACACTGATGATGGCATATGAATGAGTGATGTTAGTATACAAATGAGTTACAGAATATTTTCATTATTTGATCTTGAATCTACCATTTCCTTGGTCAGTTTTTAGACGTTCCATGTTTCATCTATATTAACTGAACAGAAAGCATTGTTATTGTCTCCGTTCAGAAGAATGCAAGCAGATTCTTTGACTCTTCTCATTCGATTTTTATCTTTCATTTCTTCGATTTCAATATTATTCCACTCTGCCATATGTTGTCTATTTTCAATAAGGATATGTTGGGTTAGCTTCGATTTATTGATATAGTACTTGTATTCTTCCGTCCTTACAGTGGAAGTTCTCTTCATTTTACCTGTGTATATATTTCATATATTTTTTCAGATAAAAAAACTTGTTGGTGATATTTTCATGTGTAAATACTATGAAATCCATTCTCACTCAAATAAAACCGAAGAATGAAGAACACTCATGAAAAAATGCAATTCATTGTATACCATGTCTTTGTGGAAAGTATTATATAGGTGAAACAAAATGACCTCCCTCAGTAAGGTTGAAAGAACACGAGTAAAATATCAAGAAAAGATATATCGATGAATCAAATCTGACTGAACATATCGCTACTGAAAATGGACAACATATGGCAGAGTGGAAGAATGATAAAAGGAAGATAATAACCAAAAGACAAAAATCAAGCAATCCGCTTGGATTCTTCTGAACGAAGACAATAGCATTGCTTCCTGTTCAGTTGATAAAGATAGAACATGGTATTTACTACTGAAAACAGAACATGAAAATGAAAACTTTCTGTAACTCAGTTGTATACTACCATCACTCATTCATATGTCAACATCAGTATGTCACTGAAAAATGTCGAACTATAAGAACATTAATAAATACGAACATGCTCAGTCATTTCCCCAAATGTTCATAAAATAAACAATATTAGTAGATGAGAGAAAAACAACTACTTTTCTGGATAATGCCCCGCAGAACAATGAATTACATCCTTCTGAATTCTATGCATCGATACGTATGAACGAATACTAATGCAAGTGTTTTTTTACCAAATGCTAGCAGTCCGAAGAATGCTGGCTAAGTGTTACCTGGCCCAACAGATTCCAATCGGCAATATTCATGGTCTCAGAGGAATCTCTCGTGGGCTCAGGTGTGCCAAACGGGTTTATCGCCATCTAGACCACATAGAAGGAAAGAAACACCACACAACTGAAATATCAAAAAATGGGAAAGACTGATTGCCCGACTGGCGTAATTTCAACTACAAAATCGTCATAATGCTCTAAGTGGAATGAAGGTTGAATGTATTCGGGAGGATGTAATTCAATGTTCTGCGGGGCATTAGCCAGGAAAGTAGTTGTTTTTCTCTTGTCATCTACCATTGTTTTTCATTAAATCAACAGTATTTGTATTGTGGAAATGACTCCAAGCTTCTTTGTATTTATTCAACCTTTCATTCCACTTCTAGCATTCTGGCAATTTCTTAGTTATAAGAACAGATAACTTTCGAAGAAAAATATTGTTGCATTTTTATGTTCAGAACGGTAGCAGATTTTTTGTTCCCGGAACCTTTGGACGTTCCGGGAACAAAAAAGTAAGTAGAAATTCCATATTTTCTCAAATTGTCTATATTCCTTTTATTCAAACATTTTCCCAAACGGAATGTCACTGACAAGCTATTGGAACATTTGTTGAACGCAGTGACATTCTGGGGCAATCCTAAGAAACTGTGTTTTAATTTTAGTTGGGTTAGTGGTAAAACAGTGTAGTGTATTATCGTGCCAAAGGTTCCAGTCTTCGATGTATCATAATTCAATATAATATATACTTCTAATACAGCAATAATATATAAAAATCAGTTAAAAAGTAGATATTTTACATGACACTAACTTCAGGCTCAGACGTGATACAAAAGAAACAGATTTTCGGCGTTGACCAAGACATGCTACATAATTTAATGAAACTGTATATAATTATCTCGTTGATATATTATGAATATATGTCTGATTGCTTTCTGTCTGTTGGAGTCTAGTGAGTTGGTGCTGCAAATGATTCCATGAATTCTTCACTATCACTAAGGTTCAATGTTCAATATCGGAATATGATGCCTATGATTGTTATACTATTATACACAGTAGAAAAATAGGGTGAAATTGAACCCAGGAGGACCAGGAAGACAACACAACCTCGAGCTGAAATCCACATTTTTTCCCTTGTATAATTAATGAATATTATTTATTTTCTAATGACGAACGCATACATAATGAAGCAGACAATATATCATCAGCACTCAACAATATTTATTCTCAATGGTGCAGAATACCAGAAAGCTATTGGAGTAGTAAAATGATTGTACAGTAGTTGATGGTGCTTTACCGTTCGCATTACTTTCATTTTCAACGCAGTTCATCAATCCTTGATTATAGTATAGTAGATAGAATACACGTCGCATGCTGTGATTATCTCAAACTTACTGTTAAGTTAATGAACAGAATATCTATCTTCTATTCCTGGTTCTACCGATGATTACATACAGTTATATTTCTTGATTCTCATTCTAATAAAGAATCCATACGCAGAATATTCCTTTTCTCTTTGGTGGAAATATGGAGTAGCATGTTCTTCCTGACGATATGATACCAAGCCGACATGATATCTTCTTGATATAATTGATTTCTGATTTGATATTTTCCTGCGTTGAGTGAATCATTTTTTAAATTTTCACATTTGACACCTTTCAAAACTGAAGGAAGTTTTGGAACGTCTCAATTCGCCTAACAAATTGAGTTGAGTAAAATATTTCATAATTGGTTATGTAATACTTCACTCGTCCCGCAAAATCCAGTCGTCACACAAAATGACGAATTTCCTGACTACATAACTAGTGTGGAAAATGACATATTTCGAGCGAGCAAATATTTCGCCTCCATTTTATTCTGCTATGAGCATTTTGACTTTCCAGTAGTCAAATCTACGCCAGTCGAGCAATCAGATACTTCCATTTCTTCTGGAATGGAAATTCCAGTTTTTAGAGTGTTCCTTTCCTTCTGCAATAGATAGCGTTGTTTCCATTCCGCTGCTGCCAGACGCTTCGTGGGTAATGCCGAGAGGTATTCACGTTAGATCAGGTTCGCATCAGATGGCGATCATAAATGCCGTCTGGGGACATCCCTGCATCGATAAGGGACAAAGCTCGAAACCGGTCTGTATGTAGTCAAGCGTTCCTATATAATTTGACCACAAATTAGCGAGAAAGTAACACCTGCAATCTGTAATCATCTATACGAATTGTTGCATTGATTTCGGGAGGATGGAATTTGTGGAATATAGCCAAAAAACCAGTTGTTTTCTCCTCGTTATTCACGATTTTCATTGATTCAATGAACAATCGTGGAAATTACATTGAGCTTTTATTTTTAATTCAATATTTTATTCCACTTACATTTTGGCTGTTTTATAGTTCGAATTATGATATGTCTTTCTTGAATATTGGTAATGAACAAAAATATTCAAGTATTGAAGATGTGTGGCATAACATGATTGCATATTCTATAGATTGAAGGCACATTTTTGCACCAATCAAACCATTTGAAAAAATACGAAATGTTTGAAAATCATCAATAAAAAATTTGATTCATCATGATGGATATTAGACCAAATATCGAGAGCTCTCAGAATTTGTCTATGTGTCTTGCACCTTCTATGTGAATACTGAAAATAATTCAGATTATATGAGATTGTTTTTTGGATGAGTTATCGAAACTGATTTCAATCTAGAAAAAGGTAACAGATAGGTATAGGGAATAATCGAGGAAACTTGACAAGAATCATTAGGAAATGCAATAATAAACAGGGAGGTCCATTTGAAAAACTTGACATCTGCTCACTTCTTCAAATCACAGAAGAATCTAGATTTTTTGACAGCACCCTGTATGTGATGATGAAAATACCAATAAACCAGATAGAGCTTTCAGGCTCGACCCTTCGTTTCCTAAATATCAGCTTCTAAATATTTGAGAATATTGAAAATTATTTTGATAGATTTCTCTAAAAAAATTCCGTAATCGTTAATTATCTTGAAAACGTCTCTATAAAGGATCAGTGGGTGATATCATACGAACTTGTTGAGAATTCAACGTAGATTCACAAAATGCGATAATTCACAATTTGAAATAATCAAATTGATACAAGTTCCTGAAATAAGCGAAAACACTGTATTGATGGAAATATTTCTGACGGATAGAGAATGCTCGAGAATGCTTGATTATAGATGCATTATAATTTCCAGTTATCTGCGTTTTCGTTCTCCAGATACATTTCTTATACACCATCCACCGTGAATCACCCTGTATATGTGAAAGTCCATTCATTATAATACACATTTATCGATTGTCAACGATTAAAACTTCCAAGTAAACCATCCAATCTATATTTTGAGAGCATTGTAATTTTCTGGTCTCAATAAATGTATTTGAAATTCAATGGGCATACTTCTTCACTGCAGAGAAAATTTACTTTGCGGAACTTTAAGTCGATGGATAATGACTTGATATACATGAGGTGCAGTTCTTAAGTCTTCTTGAGTCCACAGATCGAATTATTCATACACCATATCGTTCTTTGAGTGATCCCTATCAACATAATATATAGGGTGAATCTGAAAGTAATGTTTTTTATTTAACGGGGTATATGTCCAGCCAAAATAAGTTGTATGGCCAATAATGCTTCATATCCCTCCTAGAATTTTTCAGTTTCACTTTGAAATGAAAGTTAACTGGTTGAAAATGTGAAAAGATGTTCGTTCTTTCGAGTGATCCCTATCAACATAATATATAGGGTGAATCTGAAAGTAATGTTTTTTATTTAACAGGGTATATGTCCAGCCAAAATAAGTTGTATGGCCAATAATGCTTTATATCCCTCCTAGAATTCTTCAGTTTCACTTTGAAATGAAAATTAACTGGTTGAAAATGTGAAAAGATGTTTTTGATTATTTTTTCTGATGCAACTGTAGGGTATCTTATGCCTCAGATGTAACAAAGTCGAATAAAATGGGCGCCAGTAACTGCTGAGGAGGTCTCAGGTGATTGATTCTTGGTCCGTATTTCGTAACAAAAACAACGGTTTGGTAAAGTACCTGATATCCTTCCAATTCGGTGCAAATATCCGCCTTATGGAGTACAATTATAATCTCCAAACTTGTTCGTACCTAATAATGGCTTTTTTGCGGTTTTATACCTCCAAATACCTGTACTTCCGTTATCTTGTAAATTTGGAATGAGCAATATTTTGCCAAATAATATATATCCTGTTGATGAATAAACTCACCCTGTATAGACAAATGTAGTGAAATAATCAGTGTTCACTGATTTATTTCCAGTACTTAATAAAATTAAAAATATCAACCTGAGAGACGATGAATATCGGTTTTTGCAACCTTGCAGTAAAATCTTTTGTCAAGATATTCTGCGTACATAGGGTGTTCCAGAGTTGTGGTGACAAAAGCATAAGGAAGATTCCTCTCAACAAAATATGAAAAATAGTTAATATCAACATGGGTATGAAAATGCTTCATTTCCGAGATACATGATTTCCCAGTAGAAAAAAATGATATTCTCATGGTTCATTTATTAGACATTTACTGAGCCTATTAGATTTGAATGTAAATTGCCAGGGTCGTACCCATCGAACAAGTGGATTTTTTTGTGAGAAAAACTCGCCCTGTGTTTCTTTTTCTGGTTCTTGTCGAATATTTTGAAAAACCTACTGAGAATACAACATCTCTGTCACCTGCTATCTCTCCGTATCTTGCTTCGTTTTCGAGAAATACGAACAATATTTTACCTCGGCATATCTCTGAACTCCATAATATAAGAGAAAGAAAAATGGAAATGCCCAGATATTATCTGATATTATATTGCATACTCGATTGCATATTATTATTCACGAAAACGAAACAAACATAAAATGTAATACCCTCTCTGAGATGTGTATGATTCTAAAATTCTGTGAAGAATATTTTCCACGATATATTCATAGAAAACTCACTATTTCAATCTTGAACACCATTTATTTCGGAAACGAAGCGTTCTGGGCTCGGTTCTGGGACTCATGTTCAAATGAACCTCATTTCATATTTTTTCGAGAAGAATTGTCATTTTTGTCATTACAACTTTGAAACACCCTGTATTTTTCAGAGTGAAAATTCTGAAAATCCAATAAACATTCCTTTTCGAAACTCCGGATGAATAAGGCGCTTCCTTAAATGGGCATGTATCAAATTCATCAAAGCATATTTTGGTACCAAATCTGTCTGCGTGTGAACTCTCATCAACTCACTAGAAACGAACATGGAATGATAGTAGTTCTACCAGCCAGAAAAGAACACGATTTGTTGCCGCGACTGATGGTGTTCAATTACCAAATGAACTTATTCGCTGTCTTATTGCACCAGGACATCCTCAAACGAATGGTCAAGCTGAGCGTTACGTTCAAATTTTGAAACGAAAATTGGATGCTATGGAATTCGAAAATGGGTCAATGCAATAAAAACTTCGCGATATTTTGTTCCGCTATTGCGTTACTCCTTCACGTAGTGATAAGACACCTGCTAAGCTCTATCTATAGATAGACAAATCCGCACGAAATTGGATCTGCTCAAGCCGCTCGAGCCTGCAAACTCGAAGAAAGCATCAAGTTCTTCAACAGTGGAGAAATGGCATGAAAGCAAGGAGTTATTTCAGAAACATTCGGAAAACTACACTACAGAGTGGAGTTGGAATATGGTAATGCACAAAAACGTCATATCCACCAGCTTCGTCAATCAGAGGGTAGCAAGTCCACTAGAGGTATACTCTTCAGCTGGAACTCGATCACTGATGGACTCCTCGCAGGAATGTTCTGCGACTCGCAATACGACCGTGACTGTCATTTATTCACGACGTGATATAATTCAACAAAGTGAAGAAATCACTCCAGCTGAGAAAGTTGCTCCAATGAGGAAGTTCGAGCACCAGAGATTGTGCCACTGATCACACCCCTGTAACGACAACAGATTTCGTCGCTCCTGAACCAGATACTGTGTCAAATCGTTTACAGCCTCCACGTCGACCACTGACATATTTGGGCGACTATGTTCAATTACATTTATTAGTTATATATTTCATTCAATTCCAAATACTGTGGAAGATTGTTAATATTATTCATGCCAGGTCTGCTTGGCGTGACTTGTCAGTATTCAGTATTCGTGTTTGTCAGTCAAGATATGTCATGTATCTGAATATGGATTGAGTCGAGTACATTGTGATTCTACTACATGAAATTATATCTCGTTGTCTTATTCAGTGGTAATTTCATCATCTCATGTTACAACAGGAGGATAGGAAGAGCAGGTAGGTGTTTGTAATTATTTTTCATCTTCTGAAGATTATGAGTTCTTGTCAGTTTCAGTCGTATTCAATAAAAAAGCGTACAAGTATTAAACATAGAAGATTTCGGCGTTCAAGTTCTCGTTGTGTAAAATTGGCTCAGCCAATGCTTTATGTTGTTGAGAACCTATGATTACTCTACTGTCAACATTTGGTAAACATTCATTCC